>CM046848.1:27141806-27221806 GCA_025618425.1 Heliocidaris tuberculata
TACAAATACTATTATCATTATTACTATTACTATTACTAAGCGTGAAGAAGCCCCGCATACCAATCACAAAATCAACATTATCTCCATCTCCCCTTTGTTGCCATAAATTTAACGTCCACATTGGATGATTTGGAAGTACCAATCATGTAAATATTCTACTAAATATAATACCTCTATAAAAGGACTATTTGGAAATCAAAATGTGATGGGGACGAAAAAGTGTGGTTCAAAATGTGCTTCAAAGTCAAGTGTAGAATGAAAGACAACAGAGCGTACTTCATCGGTATTTTAGCACACTTCATTTTTTGGTGTAAGGGGTAAGAAAATCATCCCTCGATCTCCTACCCGGAGGGGTGCATCAACGCACCTCTTCTCTAAAAGCAATATCGCTAAATATTGACTCTACGTGAGGAGTTTGGGCTCAAAGTGTTTACAAACTGTCACCAAGTTTGACAATTCAAAGGCGATCATATTTCACTTATATTATAAACCAACTTTATCCTTTCAAAGATAAGGTGTTCAGGAATTTGAAGAGTAGAAAGGAGAGGAGGATATATTGGGAGAAGACAGATGAAGAAGAGTAAGAATGTGGCCGGAGATCTTTTTAAGATTGAGAACTAAATAAACTGCAAAGAATTCTAAAAGAGATCCTCGAGTTCGTTGTGTATCATACCGGTATTTTTACATAACAACTCCTGTTCTTTTTTTTTTTTTTACCCCCGTAACAAAACCGTTCTGTATGACAAAATATTTAAAAACTCATCTTAAAACCCATATCTGTTCATCTAAAATATGAGTTTCATTACCTGTAGATTATCTGTCTAACTATATTTATAATTTGCATAATTAATGTTGTCGCGCCTTGATCGAACGTTTTCGGATATGTGAACGTTAAAAATTCATATAGTAGTAGTAGTAATAGTAGTAGTAGTATAGTAGTAGTATAGTACATAGTAGTAATAGTAGTAGTAGTAGCAGTAGTAGTAGTAGTAGTATAGTAAATAGTAGTAATAATAGTAGTAGTAGTAGTAGAAGTAGTATAGTACATAGTATTAATATAGTAGTAGTAGTAGTAGTAGTAGTAGTAGTAGTAGTAGTAGTAGTAGTAGTATAGTACATAGTAGTAATAGTACAGTAGTAGTAGTAGTAGTAGTAGTAGTAGTAGTAGTAGTAGTAGTATAGTACATAGTAGTAATAGTAGTAGTAGTAGTAGTAGTAGTAGTAGTAGTAGTAGTAGTAGTAGTAGTAGTAGTAGAAATATTCTTATTATCATTATCATCATCATCATTGTATCAGCCAGAGAAAGTGCCCAGATGGAAGCACTTACGAGTTAGAATAACAACAAAAAAATCAAACAAATAAAAAGAACGAGGGATACGATATGAAATTTGATTAGAAGATAATTTTCTCAAGATCTCTAGCGCGATGAAACAGGGGTGGGTGATTTAAATCAGAGCGATGAGATAACAGGAAATACTAGGGAAAAGTGAATAAAGTAAGAAGTCATAAGATTGAAAGTGACCTCGTTCTGGGAATACTATTAGGTTTCATATGTGAAACCTTTGACAATGTAATAATTTTGCGAGAAATTTAATCCCTTCATTATTTCAGTGACTAAGAAAGTAGTAGAGAGATTAACTCGCTATTGTCGACCACTGTCACTTCCAGGTTCTCGCTTCTGTCGACGATCGTCGACAGAAATCACGTACAAAAGATATAACCTTTGAAATAATCCAGCAGCCATGGGTTTCATAATGCACAGGGCAAAGAGTTAAAGCCCACCGCAGACTATACCATCCAAACGCGATCCGATAACGGGAGGAAGCATCACCATCCGTATAAATTGCGAAGTAGGGTGATCGCAAAAAGAAAAGTGTTTAGCCTGAGGATGAAAGCAACTTTAATAGGAATGGCGGAATCGATTAGGGCTACGTTACGTATTATGAAAAAGCATGAAAATAGAGAAAAATTATGAAATATGAAGTCATATAAGTTTTAAAAGAACGAAATATTGTGTTCTTGAAATTATCACTGAAATCTTTAAAAATTTAAAAATTTGCAAAGAACTCCTCCTCATTCATGTCATTAGTTGATTACTCAGGGTCTGATGAAACCAATCAAAGTTTAAATGAACCTGGAAAGCGTTTGATCAGTATTTAGGGAACGAAAAAGGAACTAACCATTTGCTTTCTTTGGCAATGATATCACACTCTAAAAAAAAAGGGGGGGAAATTTGGTAAAATTTACCCAATATTGTTGTAAAAAGGGAACATGTAAGTTTGTTGGGTACACATTTTCCGTTTTGCCCCAAAATTTTACCTGACGTTTTTTTAGAATGCAGGGACAATTAACTTTAATTTGTGTCCTCTGAATTTACGCGCAGAATATCTTTTTATATTTCTGTCGAAACAAGATACAAAACAAATAATATAAAACATTGAAATTGAAAACAGAAGAACAAATATTAACAGGATTTTTTTGAACAACGGTTTGAAATTGGTATGAATTATGGGAAAAAACGAAAAACGAATACAAGGCTGAAATGATTATTTTTTTTTTTATAGAAATACACAATCCATGGAAATGAAATTTAAAAGATATAATAAAATGAAGATTGCTAAATAAATAGAAAAATGATTTCATATTTTGAATAGTGAAACTGAGAAGAAGTGCTAATAATTAAAAAGTAAAAGAAAAAACGAAATATATGTATATATATATATATATATATATATATATATACAATATATATATAAAGAAAACAAAAATTAAAACTTCAAGAAAACTAATTGAAACAGAAATTAAATCAAAATTGTTGAGAGAATGAAAAACTTTTTGAAAATAGAAAACAAGAGAAAGTGTTAAGTGGGATGGATAAGTTGGAAACATTGCAACATCCGATGTTACCATGGCAACTACAGAAGCATATGGGAACCAGATGTAAGGGTGGCCTTCGAACAGGAGCGGTGGGGACAGAGAAAGACGGTCAGGAGAAAGAGTGACAGATCGATAGGGGAGTGACAAAATAAGAAAGAGAGCGAGAAAATAAGAAAGAAAATAAGAAAAAGAAAGAGAAAGAGAGAGAGAGAGAGAGAAGGAGATGTATGGGTAATGTATAAAACAAAATAGAGAAAATTAACAGAAATTACAAGAATAAAAAATATGTAACTCTAGCAAAGTATTATGCAGGATTTTATCGATGGATACCAAATACATTGACTTATTAACTGATTGAAAAACTGACTGATTGATATAAATTATTATTTTGAGGACATAAACAATTTAGAGGGGGGTGGGATGGGAAATAGGAAAATGCCGAAGAGGATAGGGAGGAAAGGAGGAGGATGGGATGAGGAGGGGTAGGAGGAGGAAGAGGAGAAGAAGGAGAGGAGGAGGAGGAGGAGGAGGAAGAGAGGAGGAGAGAGAGAGGAGGAGAGAGGAGGGGTGGAGGAGGAGAGAGGAGGAGGAGAGAGGGGTGGAGGAGGAGAGGAGGAAGGGGAGGAGGAAAAAAAAAGAAGAGAAGGTGGAGGAGGGAAAAGATGGAGGGGAGGAGGAGAGTTCACATCTGTAATTTGGCCTTGCAGGAAACAAAAAGGCCCTACTCAGAGCCTTGAACAAATGTTGACATTTAATCCATTAAACTGCTGATATAACTTCTACCTTTTGTCAACAGATAGGGGTCGATGCCTAAATATACATAATTATTTCAGTATTATAATTTTACGAATGCCATGCACGGTTCCACACCTAATTCTCCGCAATCATCGATTTAGGGGTGGGGTGTTCCAATATTGGTGGCCGGAGGAGCGTTTCTAGACAACTTGTATAATGCCGTTGAATGGTATCGTGCTTAAGTCGTCTGCAGTCTCTGCCGTTATAGGAAAAACCTCAGACAATCAATATAATTCTTTCGTCAGGCTACGAGGTATGTATCAAGCATGCAGCTTCATTTGAAAATTTCACGGGTAGTATATAAATTATCAAGCATCAGCTCCTCTACCACAGAAGTTATATCGTATTCGAATACAGCTTGTTCACAGGGAAATCTTGGCGAAGTGAAACGACAAACATGAGTAAGACTGTCGAAATTAAATCAATACAAATCGAGCCCGGATGCGCAATCGGTAAAAGACTGTTTCAAATTCACCACAAAGCAATTATACCATATTGGGATTCGCCTCCAACTGTGTCGAATTTTTTTTCGACGTCTCTCGAACGTGCCCCCCCCCCCCTTCAATCTCTCCATCTTGCTTCGTAGCACGATCGCATGATATTAAAGGGGTATGTTCGACGAAGACATGTTCTATAACAATTTACCATTCTGCCGTTTGAACAAGTTGGCAAATCACAACATAATTTAACACAAAACTCATAAAGAAATACCATAAAAGATCAAAGTATTTTTAACAAAAACGATCTGAAAACATAAAATTTCGATATATTTTGTAGAGCCTTCATGAAGAACAGTAGTAATACTGATGGATCTACCTGGAGTAAGTATAATTTCATCATCATCATAATCATTATTATTATCATTGTTATTATTATTATTATTATTATTATTATTATTATTATTATCATCATCATTATCACAGCATCATTATCATCATTATCATTGTTATTATTATTATCATCATCATCATTATCATTATTATCATTATCATTATCATTATTATTATCATTATTATCATTAATGTTATTTTCATCATTATTTATTTTTGTTATTATTATTACTATTATCCTTTACATCATCATTATATATTTAGAAAATTCACAATATAAATGTGTTTTATTTAATCGATATTCGTTTTAAAAATCCTTGAACGTATTCATCACGTTGTAAAATTAACAGTTTAAAGATTTTTCAGTCCTGTTATAGATGTAATATGACTAATATGTTGCACGTACAACCCTTGCAACTTATCATTCAGATTATGAAATGGGGCAGAATCTGTAGAACATTTTACATTTATTATATCCGATGCACTCAGATTTTGCCAAAGTATGATCACTTTTGTCTCGCCATTTTATAGTTCAATTTATATGCACAGTAGACTTTTGCATAAATCAGATATTTTCTACATACCTATACCCCAATAATGCATTTTTTTATTTCCCTTCTTTTGCTATTCCCTGGAGGTTTGTGACCCTTTCCAGAACTCCTACTCCCCTTTCAAGGTATCGGTAGACAATGACGATATTACCTGCTCGAACGACGCGCGCTTTTTGTTATTTCCTTGTTGTGTGATAATCATAACAAAATCATTTTGCAAAAACTTCCGTTTTCGAAACTCCCATTCATATCCAATCCCTTTGTGGGGTACAGTTTGGATAATTTTTGCCTCTTTGCCGAGTGAATAGCAATAAAACGGGGGCAGGCGAAATAGGTCATTCTTGAAAAATTCCTTTGGCAGCTGTCGATCAACCAAACGCCTTCATTTCGACCCCCTCCCAAAAAAAAAGAAGATAAAATTCATCATAAATGATTTCAATTGTATGCAAGAACCCAGTCATAATATTCCGGATTTAGGAATTAATCCGGCGAGTAAATATAATTCACGCAAGAGTTATTCACGGTAAATACATGTATTTTTCAGCAATAAGGTTTCTCCCATGGAAGCTCATTTCAAAATTTAAATGGAGTCAATGAAGTTGCTATAAGTATATAGATATGTTAACATGTTACTCACAAAACTGCGTTCTTTCATTTCAAACAAGATGGTTGCAAGATTCTATCGGGGGGAGAGGGGCTATGACGATTTGTAGACCAGAATAAATGAATTAGATTATCAAATCAGATCATCAAATCAAATTATCAAATTAATATCCTTCTGAAGTTTTGGACCATCAATGTAAACGAAAAAAACACACACCTGGAGGAATTTAGTCTCAACAACATATTTTTAGGCAACAGAGGCATTTTTTTCCTCGCATGGGCCAACAAAGCGCATTCAAGGAAATATAAAAATACAAAAGAGACAGATTTTTCTTTTTTTATCTTTACCCAAAATTTTCAAATGTGCTTTTCTAAGCAATTTAGAACATATTTTTGTCAAACTCAATGACTTTTATATCTGGTCAAAAAAGGTTAAATATAATGCACCTTTAAATTAAAAAAAAAATAACAAGTTTTGAACAAACGATCGTGCTTATGCTGTAGATCGTTTTGCTAAAAGTTGATTTTTACAAAAACAAGGTTGAATGTACATGAAGTATGTTGAATTTCAAATATTGACGATTGTTTGATATCATGCATAAATATTACATTAAAAAAAATCATAAGTCACGTGGATTTATAGAGAGAATCCTGAAAATTTAGCTTCAAAGAATTAACATAAATTACTTTTATTTAAAATATCATTTAACACCGGATACGACCATGACGACAGATGGCATAAATGGTTCTAAATTTACATCACTCATCAGGAGGAAGATCGCTGTACTTTAACAGGGTTTCCTCTGACACACCAAGAGAAAGAGAGAGAGAGAGAGAAAGAAAGCAAGAGAAAACATCCCTGATTTTAGCTATGTAGCGAAAATGAACCGTAGTCCATACAACCATGAGGAGCGGTCAGGCATATTATGATTCCTTTATTCTCCGCACACATTTTGTGTACACAAAGCACCACTTTTACAAGTATTACGGGTATTAAAAGCCTGACTCTTCGAGCTCAAAGTGAGTGAGAAGTAAAGAAAAGAACAGAAGAAAAGCAGGAGGAAAAAGAGGGAAGATATGGGGCCTGCATGCTTCGGGTCATTTTTATTCCCTCTTTTGTTACGTGTTGTTTTTCGGCGTGTAAAAACGTATTGTTCGTCGTTACTTTTTTTCCCGGCGTTTTACTGGGGTCCTCTTTCCTATGAGTCTGCATGGCAGTCTATGTTGACATACACCTTCCCATTTCCAACCTCCTCACATCAGGGGAAGAAGAAGAAAAAAAAAGAGGGATCCAAAAACTATTTTCTTTCTACCGTCTTTATTTTCTTTTGGCATGAACGGTGTTGTTCCGCAATATAAAAATGACGTTTTTGTTGAGCGATGTTTGGAAAAGAAACACGGGCTGCATCAGAGAGCGTTTCGAGCAAAATGCGACTTGGATGTAGAAAATGTTGGAGAAAATATTATCTTCAACAATCTCGATTTTTTTTTAAAAACTGAAATAAATATATCTTGGAGGAAATGAATTTTATTGAATTCCTTAACCTCAATCTGAGATATTCCTAAATATCGTCTCTGATAATTCTGTATCTTTAGGATGAGATATTGAACCTGAGAATGAAAATAGGACCATTCAAAATAAAGCAACATCAGTGGTACCAGTATATGGGATACATTGTATATATGCATGTTGAAGATCTACTTCTAGCAGTAGACGTACATAATTAGTAGAAGGAAAAGTGCTCAGGCGTTATAGAATCAATTCAACCAGTTGTCATCTATTAGAAAAATTATCACAGGCCTACTTAGCAGATAAATACTATAAGTAGTAGTTTATAGTGGTAAAAGTATAGTAGGAGCAGCAGCAGTTGTTGAAGAAAAAAATAGAAGTACAAGTAGAAGTGGAAGAAGTAGATGTAAAATTATTATGAGTATAGATGCATAAGTAGAAGAAGTAGGAGTGGTGGTATGTGGTGGTGGGGGCTGTAGATGGGATGGTATTTTATAGTAAAATAGTTAGTGCAATAGTAGTACTAGTAGTACTAGTAAAGTAGGGATGGTATATTATAGTAAAATAGTGTAATAGTAGTACTAGTATAGTAGTAGTAGTAGTAGTAGTAGTAGTAGTAGTAGTAGTAGTAGTAGTAGTAGTAGTAGTAGTAATAGTAGTTTACAATAATTTACAATAATCGTACTTCACTATTTCAAAATCATTTATTAATGCTACTTTAGTAAATGATTTTGAAATAGTGAAGTACGAGTATGGTAAATTGTAACTATAAAACAGTATAATTAATGTAGGTTATAATTACCTAACTCCTTTGTGCATATAAAAATGAAGTGTACACTCTATTTCTAAATTACTAATTAACGTATATTTACAGTAGATGTAATCACTCAGTACTCGATTTTTATGTTTATATATGTTCATTTCCCTGTCATTATAATGCCCCACCAAAATGAGATATCAAAAAGAACGTAAAGTAGAAGAATCATCATCTTACGCTCTTTCCTCTTAAAAAAAAAAGCAAATGGAGACCACACGGGCTGAGATGCTTAATGTGAAGTAGGGTGTATACCAACATAATAAACATGCTAATATTTTGACATCTGTATGAAATTTGTTCCGAGGCAGAACATTGTAGGCATGTCTCGGTAGTCATTACCGCAAATCATCCTCATTTCTTGACATCCATCCCTTGTCCAGTCGAATTGGAAATCGTCACGGACGGACTGTCAATAAATTCGAGCAATTATTAGCGCTCTAATACGGGATGACGCTCCTCCACGTCCAATTAGCGCAGTCCGATTCGTCGACGGCATCATTTGAATCATATTCGATAATTGTCAAAGGAAGATGGCACTGTATCATCATAGTCACGTGATCATGGTGACAGCAATCCGGGTGTTATGGTGGAATAGAGTCACATGGGAGTTGGACACGTGAACATTAAAGGGCATTCACTGAGGATTAGTTCGCGAAATAATTGATAACATAGCTATTCGTAAATGTTTCCTGACATGAAAATTAATTACAAACTTTAGTGACAAATGTAATCTCAACAATGCCAAATGAAATTAAAAAGGATGATACTTTATTTTGTGACTTTGAAGCACGCGTAGTAAAAATTGTTTAAAAAAATAACGCATCCGCGCTCTCTTGCCCTAGAGACTGGCAGAGAGCAATTTTATTGGCTGAGCATGATGAAAGTGAAATCTAACGACATTTCTTGTGGTTTTTGCATCAGCATAAACGGGCGTGTCTTAGATGATATAAAATCTCTCTTAAATGGTTCTCAGAATACCGATTTTAAAAATGATTTTAAGGGTATTTTGTCACACTGACTAAAATCTCAGATTTTATCTGATATAAAAATGAATCTCAGAATACCACGCCTGAAAACTAATTACGTACATGGAGTAATAAAGCAATTTTTATTTTTTAAAAAGGCAGGGTAAAATAAGGTGTGAGTAACTATAAGAATGAAGAATAAATAAACAAATGAACAGATGAATAACATACCAATAAAAAAAATTCAATGTCTCTGGCGGAATTTTAATGACCTATTCTCTTGCATAGGTCCGGCATGAAAACTTTGCAATAAGCCGAATGTGATAAACAACTGCCACTAAAGGATTTACTCCATTATTAAAGGTCCCCTGCAACTCAAATGCAAGTTGATTCCTGTTGATGTGCAGGGATGCATACAAATTATATTTTGTTATTCAAACATCTAAATATGTTTCATAAAATTTCAAAATATTTTTAAAATCATTTTCTCAAACATGCTAAACTCAACCCTAAAAAATGCCCCAGATCTCATTCCTGCAATGACATCATCTGTCAATCCAATCATTAGTGAGCTAAGGAGAGACAGTGGTATGTAGCTTTGCCAGAGATGACCATCTGTTTTAACAGTCTAATAGACCATACAATGCCTACATAGGAGTTGCTATGTCAGACATGCTGTAGCTTCACCAGGAAAAAATGGTAATAAGGAGGTATTGTTTGAAAGCATGTAATTCTATTGTGAGCATGTGCTGAACTGGGGGAAGTTACATTTCACTGTAGAATGTTATATGTAGCTGACTGATGATTGAGAAATGATGTCATTGCATGAATGAGATCTGGAGCTTTGGGGGGGGGGGGGTGGAACTTATGAGGTTGGGAAAAATATTTCAAAAAAACATTTAAAAATCTATGAAACGTATCTAGATGTTTGAATAACAGAATATTAGTTGTATGCATCCCTGCACATCAACAACAATAAACTTGCATTTGGGTTGCGTTTGGGTTGCAGGGGCCTTTTAAAATGTAACATATATCCGTATGTATACGACGTAGTTCGTACCCACTCAACATTATTTTATGCAATAAGTGCTGACACTTGCACGTGGTCAGTTATTCAATCGAAGAAAGGGTTTCTTCCCCTGCATTAGCCTGCAACATATCTGTATCGGCATGATGATCAATTTATGACCTCATTTGATTTGAGTATATGTTCGACCTCAGTGACGTTGAAAAACTGGGATATGATTTCGTATGACATTTCTCGGCAGGAGGCGCCGGCGGCAAGTCTCGCGCAAGACGAGACTCCAAAGATCATCGATAGCAAAGTGTAATTTCCTGGGCCTATTACCTATATCTCTAGACTCGATTCGGGTGGAACTTTCAAAGCCTTTTATGAAGTCGACGGAAGTCGCAGAGGAAAACAGTCAGAAAGTAGAACTTATAAACACAAGTAAAAAAAATTGTTGGTATAATAGATGTAGAAGTAAGAATAAAGGAATAGAAGTGGTAAGAACAGATGTGAAATAAGTAGGAGTTATAATAATATTATCAGCATTATGGTAATAATAGTCGTAGTAGTAGTAGCAGCAGCAGCAGCAGCAGCAGCAGCAGTAGTAGTAGTAGTAGTAGTAGTAGTAGTAGTAGTAGTAGTAGTAGTAGTAGTAGTAGTAGTATAGTAGTAGTACAGTAGTAGTAGTAGTAGTAGTAGTAGTAGTATAGTAGTAGTAGTAGTAGTAGTAATAGTAATAGTAGTAGCAGTATAGCAGCAACAGCAGCAGCAGCAGTAGTAGTAGTAGTAGTAGTAGTAGTGGTAATAGTAGTAGTAGTTGTACTATAAGTAAAAGTAGTATATAGTTTAAGTAAACGTAGTATTAATGTAGATGTCGTACAGGTACCAAATAGTACCCTACATGACTAGAGGAAGGATAAATAATATGAAAAGAAACGATCAATGGGATATAATTTTACTACGACGGCCACCCATTAAAATTCCCTTTCATTCACCTAAAGCAAAATAAAAACAAACAGTATTCTTTAAGATTGCTTTTAAACATAATGCGCTGAAATTAATTCGCTTTTATCCGCGGATCTTTCTCTCTTTTTTTTCACGACACGTACAGCCTCTAGTTTCTGGAGAATATTCCTGCTCTCAAGTTTAAAATGGAAATCTGTACAAGATCTTGTGAAAATAAACTCGTCGCATGAGTGCATAAGAGAATTTAGTGCGACTTGTCTTTTGGGTCCCATTAAAATTTTGTTTATTTTCGACATTTAGCACCCCGCTCGCTGCTTACTTTTGGTGGTATTGCGCGGTGGTAAAACAAGCCCACTCACTGGAAGTTGGGATTATGGGGAGGATCGAGTGTGTCAACTTTCGACCAATCAGAAGCCAGATTGCTATATACTCTGAAAGTAGTTTACTGTAAAAGGTATTGCATCTAACATGAATTAGAAATTCTTTGACCTGCCTCCCTTTTTGTATCCCCCCTCTCTCTCTCTCTCTCTGCCTTTATAGGCTAGCTTACATTTTAATATAAGAATATGATCTGTTGAATTGCATAAGAAATCACGAAATTGATTTAATTCTTAATTCAATCCATCAATGCCATTGGTTTGAATTTTTGAAGAAAAATATGTAACTTATAGAACATTCTATTCTGTCATTTCTTTTAATGTAAATACTCAGGCTGAAACAAAATGCAACCATGTTTTATTGTCATCAAATAGACCATTTGATGACACACACACACACACACACACACCCATATATATATATATATATATATATATATATATATATATATATATATATATATATATATATTAATACTTATTTACTACAAGAGGGCTTGACAATTTCAATAATTAACACGATAAAAACTACTTTCGAAAAATAAACTCAAGGGCAATTTCCAAGGCCCATAGAAATCAGGTTCGGATTACGTAATACACCATTATAATGTTCGCACATTTCTAAAGGTGATAGACAAGGCTATTGAAATTGTCTTGAGTTTATTTTTCGAAAGTAGTTTTTATCGTGTTAATTGTTAATGTTAATGTTAATTATCTAAATCATATGCTTGATATTTATGTTATTACCACAACATGTATTAATTAGTTCTGAATAAGTGAATATTTGAATGAAGCATTTCAGAATTCAAAAATGTGAGCATTTTTGAGAGTGAATCTGAAGGAATAGACAGAGGCGCTAATTTCGAGGTTTTTGTAATTTGATTTGAATCTTGAAGAGTTCATCTTTTGATTGAAACGTTGTTGGGAACAGTACAATCAACCTGGCTGTGTTTTGTCGCTTTCCTCCTCAGTGATCCATTGCTAAACCTGTTTATTGATCGTGGCGCGAATCACGGCGTTCGAAAATTTGTTTGAACAGCGATTTACGCGACTTCCCAGCGCGCGTCAGTAGAGCCCCACGAATAACATGTACTCACACACCAATACAAGCTCTTGTCAAATTATTGTATATAAATACATTTGAGGGGGCTTACTGGAAGCAACGGGGACGGGGCACTTCCCCGGTACTCATGTAGGACGAGGAGGGTCCGATAACGAGCGAGAAAACTGTTTTGTATTTTTCATCAGAGAGGATGTAATTCACTTGGCACTCCGCGCGTCAAGGAAATCTCTTATGTTTTTATCTCCGCGAAGCTTACACGATTGCGCTGGATTTCGGCAGCGCGCGTTTATTGGGTGTCGACAAAATTTCTGATCTGGCAGCAATCCTGGGGTGGAGAGAGAGGGTCTCGCTTCATAGAGATCGCATGTTTGTTTTTCTGGAGATCAGACGTCACAGTATTCACTAAATCCTCTCAGAATAAGTGGACTATTTGCATTTTTGCCGTTCCTGTCATTCAGGGGTACTTAAGCCCATCGCACACTATACGATCCGACTACGACGAAATTTGGAGGAAACTTTCCTTCTTTTCATAGCTCACTGAAGAACCATATAGAGAAATAAAATCACATTTACAGAGCATAAAGTCAAATTCAAACTTCGTGTATTCTATAAACCATGTTCAGTTACCTGCACGATAGAAGTTTATTCAAAAAAGCCTTTTCTCACGTACTCACCATCTCGAATGGGAATAATGCACTATCGGTACACAGTGGGATGTGGTGGGATGCGGTGGGACGATAATTGAAAATGAAAATTTTATGAATTTTATATCTTATAGAAAACATAACAATCTAGATAATTTCGGCAGGTTTCATGCTGCGATTTCGACGAAAAATTGCCAAAGCTAAGAGATCGATAATTTGCAGATCATTATATTTTTCAAGGAAGATAATAATCAAACAACTTTTGATAAACAATTACTGAGATGAAAATCAATTATCGGAAGATTTCAAACTAAAAACACGGTCCTCATTTTTCACCGTCTTCTTCTTCTAAAAGATTCCCGATTTGCAAACATTTTTAACCCCTCCCCCACCCCTAGTCCTTTCATTCAATCCTGTAGTCGGAACCTATTATAGATTGTGCAAGACATTATTCTTCTAATGTAAGACGTATTTTCTTTTCATATTCATTTTTTACACTACCATCTCCTTCCAAAATTTTCGCGGTTTTCAAGCACTTCCCCATCCCTACAGATTTTTAGTCAATTATGTATCCGGAACATTTACGGCATCTTTTACAGATCTAGATGATGGGACACATCATTCATATCCAGTGTAAGATATTTCTACCATCTCCTTCTTCCCAAAATTTGGAGATGATACCAGTAGTGTCCCGCTCGCTCCGGTCGGTTATGGGCGGAGAAGGTATGGATTATGCAAGTGTTATTCTGTGATTCTAAGGCGAGCAGCTGTACAAATGGGGTCGGATGTCCCTCTATTTACCCCGTCTGTTGATGGAGGAGCATCACCGTGACCTTCTCCAAAGTCAAGGTCATGGTCTGTTTGGGCAAGGGATCATGGCGCCGCGCGCAGCCGTGAATCGAGTCCGGGCCCGGAGGAACCTGTCCGGGAATGGACATGTTGCGCCTGAATATTTCATGTACATAAAAAAGCGATGTAGCAGGGAAATGTAACAACGGACAAAATTAAGAGAAGAGGAAATATTCCCAGGAGAAGGAAGATAACTTTTGTGAACGGAAACAGACAAACTAATTTTAGAAACTAATTTTGGGGGCAGATGGCGGCGGTATTACGATCTGTTGTTTAACTCCACATTTAGACGTTTGGTCAAGAGGTTACTACACACTTTATGTGTATGGCTTCACACTCACACAACAGTTCCCTGATGCCAGCAGGCAAAGGAGACAGTCATTGAAAGAAAGAGAGAGGAAGAAAAGGGACAGGTTTTTACAACAATAGCCCCGATTTTTGTAGGCTTCACCGTGAAAGAATGAGGGCGGGAAACATAAATATTGGAGCATTGTTGAGTAGCGCAAAGAGGTGGAGCAGTTTGCGTGCGGTCGGTCACAGTGAATAAAATTTCGCCCGCATTAGCGCACGGTCGCGCGCGCACGCCACAAAAGAGCGCCACGGGAGAAAACTAAAGTTGAAACCCCCTCTCTCTCTCTCTCTCTCTCTCTCTCTCTCTCTCTCTGTCCCACTTTTTGTCATTCTTCGCTGTCTTTTGTACGAGCGTATGTTTAAAATCCAAAGGCACACTGCATTTCAAAAGGACAGAGTGTCTAACATGTCTAAACAGTTCCCAATTTTGCCGCAAGAAGTGACAAAATGGACAGTTTGAAAAATATCGATCGCTGGTTGTAAAGAATTCGCTTCTATCCTGCAACTGACAAGAAGCGTGCGCGTACGCTATGGCAAAGTAGGTTGTGTGTATAACTATGTAGAAAAAATATATATACATATTGCTGAGTCGCGGTGCTCGATATTATAATGTTACACCCCTTGAATTTCAAGCGAAGTTATTTCAACTGAAGACTATCGATGTAAACTGAAAATGTTGCGACTGCATTTATGGGCGAATTTAGAACTAAAGGTCATTGACGGTTACAATCTAACCTACAACCGAGTACGCCTACTTATTATCAACTCCCCCACCCCACCCTCTCTTTACGTTTCACAACTTGCTAGGGTCATTTACATGGTTCTTATAACAATTTATGCTCTCTTTCACCGATGTTGCACAATTGGTCGAATCAATTCTAGTTCAATACAAAACACTTCAAAGGCACAAAATAACCCCACGACTTCGATCGATCGCTATCCCTTGATCGAAGATTATCGACAAGTTGAATACGTAATGGGGGTTTACATTCTATAGACCGCAGGTATAAAATTGTTGTGTTTTAACACATATTTTCTCCTGATTTCACTGTTGTGCGATTTATCTTATTTTAATGCTTTGGAAAATCGTATTCACCGGTTATAAAACTATTTTTATAACGCGTTTATGTCGCAGTGCTAACTTATCCACAAGATTTTCAGCGATGTCCTATACATGCGTCACAAATCTTTTGAGGACGCACGTTTACACGAAGAAGACAAAGTTTCATGAGAAAATTGAGGGATACTTAATTAAGAAGGCCGTCGGTATACCTGCGGGAAAAAATCGGGGGGAAATCAAGATTTCTTTTCTATGTCGGGAAAATCTCGCCTTTCCACCCCCTTTAAAATCCTTCATCCATCCCTGCTGCATGATTTCTATAGTCGTTTTTTTTTTCCCTAACATACTCTCGACAAAAAAAATTATTCAGATTGTTTTATTTCCTGTGACATCATCATTTCAACAAACAATGATTGTCTTAATGGTATAGTCTATGATCAAAATAGGTTTTCCAATTGAAGAAAATGTCACAACAATGTTGAAAAAAATGCGACAAAAGCCTTATCAATATCTTATTAAGTGTTATCATTATTAATTTCGACTCAATTTCAATTTCAATTTCAATTTATTCATTTCATCATTATATAAACATTTATTCATTTCATCATTATATAAACTACGTTTGAAAATATGATTTGAATAGTACAAATAATGACGAAAAAGAAAATGGAAACTATAAAAAAAAAAAAAAGAGAGAGAGAGATGTGCTTGAAAGCTGTAGCTCCCCTATGACCGTCAAGATCATATTTATGATTCAATACATGTATTTCGATAACAAACTACACCGTAATGAATTGTTTTTCTTAGTTTGCTTCTGGATCAGTGTTCATAGTTGTTCGTTAAGGTAACGTAACAACCTTGGCGTTTCCACGTTTCAGCTGAGAATGTATTTCTTTATCAGTTGATATAAACTTGTCATTAAGACAAAACATATATTGAACTGAAGAATGAAAAGGGGCTAGGCGAGAAAAAATAAAAGGTTTAAGACAACGTCCACATCCTCGATTATTTCTGGGTAGACACTGTGCGATGACATGACCTTTATCGTGTTAATGTTTTATCTAGATCATTAGACGCTTCTGTGACATGACTTTTATCCAAGGAGTATAAACAAAAAACTAGAAGACTTGTAATATGACTTACCCATTCCAAAGCTAATGAGATGGTCCACACCCTTGCGTTTGCGTGGTCTCCCTTTGTGGATGGGGGAAAGTCCATTCTGGAAGAAGGGGTGTCCCGTCGACGATGCAACAGGGTTGGGTGATCCGCCATGGGTGTGGTAACTGGGCGAGAGGTTGTGTAAGTTTGGTTGTTGGGGAGGGGGCGAGGCGTGGTGGAGTTGGTGATAGGTGTTCTGCTCCGCCGATGACGGCATGAAGAGGGTCTCATAGTGGAGCTGGCAGTAGACGAGGTTGTCCTTCATCCCGTAGTAGTCGCCCGTGGTAAGTTCGAGATTGCATACGGCGCAGCTGAAGCAGGCGAGATGGTAGACGAGTTCCCGGGCGCGCATCACCATCTCGTGAGAGTCGATGCCCACCTGACATCGGGCGCATTTCTTCGTACCAAAACGTCTTCAGAAGGTTGTCATCAAGATAGGAGACAAAATAAAAAGTGAATATGAAAATGATCATGTAAGTGATGTACTATGGCCTCGTGGCTCATTTACATGACTTTCAATCGAATTAAGGTTGAGGTTCGAATCCCTGCCCGGCACTAACGTCCTTTGGCAAGACATTATTCCACATTTGCCACTCCCACACGGGTGCAAATGAGTATCTGGTACGCTTAAGCGCTTGGGCCGCTGAGATATAATCAGGTACTGTGACGCCTACTTGAAACTGGAGGGCAGTATATAAATTTTGTTAAAATTTGTTGTTGTTGTTGTTGTTGTTATTATTATTATCATCATCATCATCATCATCATCATCATCATCATCAAAATATAAAGAGATGAAAGTGCAGAACAGTCATGTGGATTTAAAATGAATCAAACTTGAAATATCAGAATTCTATACTTTGCATGCCTCATCCTGCCCCTTGTCCAGTCCTATATCCCGCCTTCTCCTTTCTCCGAATTATCGACCAGTTTAAACTTATATTCCCATTATATGCTGACCTTTAATTAGAAAAAAAAGAACTATTGCTAGAGGCTTGCCCGACAAAGATGCAACAGGCAGATGCAAACTCTATTCTTCTAATATAAGAAAAATAAGAAATAAGTAATCGATAAAAATTATTCTTCTTTTTAAACATTTACCAAATCAAGAGTACATTAATTGTCTATTATGTCCCATTTATCACGCAGTGGATGCAAAATGCAATGAATTACGATAACATGACAAAAACATGATCTGTTTAATAATCTTCATTATTTATCAGAAGTGTCTTAGATTCATGAACTTGCGTCTTTTATCACCAATCCGCTAGTTTCGCTATACGCAGAAATAATTTTCATCATATTAAGTGGATTGAATTTGAAATACATGCATGCATCGGCTACATAATATAACAGAGACAAGATGCTTGAATTTCACATCACAGATATGATCACTTTTATAATAATGCATATCTATCTTCCTTCATGCGTTCACTAATTATCACAATAATAATTATTTCTGTGATCGGGGCACAGCGCATCAAGAGTAAATACCTGGTATCCACTTACTACATACCTGAGTCGAGAGTGGCAAATGAAGGTTAATTTACTGCTAAAGACCTAAGTGCTATGTCGGGTCTCGAACACACGACCTTGGCATTAGGTCGGGTGTCAAGACCACTCGACTGCGGTACTCCTATACTGAATATATCAAACTGTATATAATGTACAGCGGGATGAAAAATAATTGATAATAACATGCGGATGTATGACATTTGCTCCTGCGACAATTGCTCCGGTCTAACTTTGCCATGCTAATCCTAAACCTAAACCTAAACCTAACCCTAACCCTAATCCTAATATTCACACTGTCCTGAACAAAAACAAACAAACAAGGCCGTGACCTTAACCTTTGACCTTTCGAGATATGGTCTGTGGAGCAAATGTCGCAGGAGAAAATGTCGGCGTCCCTAATTGCGGGTGAAGTAACACTGTAGCCTTCCTATACCCTAGGGCACTCAGGAATTTGTTTTTCTCCAAACGACACCCATTTATCTTACCTGGCTTGAGTATAATGTCGTCTTTTGTCTTTCCGAAAGACATTAATGCCGTGGTAGGGATTCGAACCCTGTACACCAAGATCTACAGCCCGGTGACTTATCCAGACCCAGCACCTCTACTTTGCTTTTAGTATTGTATTTGATTTATTGAATTCAGAATAAATTAAGAACTTTTGAATAAGGCATTGGAATCTTGAAAGAGATTATGGGATGACCTATCCCTTTAAAGACAAACAAAAACTCATGCGAGACACTACAACTACAAACAAGACCTCTAAACCACTATGACTGTGCAAGTAAAGAATAAAGATGACTTTAAATGAAATATATGCTTTCAATTAAAATGTCAATTAAAATCTAATTCACGACTTCTAGAAAGGGCAGCAAGTTCATTAAACCGTGATGGGTACACGCAACCAATGTTCAACCAAGGAGTTGGGTGGAGCTCTTGCTTATACAGGATTACGTCATGAACGTATTATTGGGTGATCCAACATTTTGGTTCAGCAACGTTTGCTCGACCCGGGCTTAATTTCGTCCGATGTTCGTCATTTTCATCAAAGGTTATAAGACCTGGGGGGTGTTTCATAAAGATGTTCATAAAGTTACGCATGGTTTTACGAACGACTTGAATATGAAGTGCCAGATAGGATGCCCAAAGTTTTTCCTGATGTTTTAACAAAGTGTGACTGTATTTCCAATAACCTCAATTAAATTATTGCAGAAAATATACTTTGCATTAAAAATGTTTGTCATAATAAGAATGTTTATTTACATCTGCATAGTTCAACTTTAGTTAATGCAGTTAAAAATGGTTGAGCATCCCATTTGGCTTGTCATATTTAAGTCATTTGTAAAGTCATGCGTAACTTTACGAACAGCTTTATGAAACACCCCCCTGGCTGCTATAGAATTTGGGGTTATTATGTTTAGGGTATAAGCGATATTGTTGGATCCATGGCTAGGATCAGGAATTCGATTAATAGTGATAATAATAATAATAATAATAATAATAATAATAATAATAATATAATAATAATAATAATAATAATAATAATAATAATAACATATAATATTTGTAAATCCAAATCCACTTGATATCAAATGCTCAAGGCGCAATAAGTGCAAAAGACGATAAAAACAAACAATCATTAAGTGCATCACTAGTGGATAAAAAGGAAAGAAGCAATTAATTAATTATAGTCCAAATCAAACAGATCCGTTTTAAAGTTAGAAATTGAGCGCGGAGCGATTGCTGGGAGAGCATATAATGCCGTAAGCAAATTACATAAATGATTGCGTATAGAACTGAAATTTATTAGGCTACCTGTTTTACCTTCAAAAAAATTTAAAACATTTAACCCCACAATTAATCCTGCCTTCCTGTTATATTCTCCGTTCCTCATTAAATTCATATAATTCATCTCCTTCAATAATTGTTTCCTTGCTTATTATTTCTTCATTCATTCAAAGGAGATATTAATTTTTTATAAGTATATACAATGACCACCAGCTAGAAAAGAGCCAATAGACAGTATATGCTTTACTACTTTGGTAATCCTAGGCCACAATTTTCGTCAATGGTATACTT
Organism: Heliocidaris tuberculata; assembly: GCA_025618425.1. Lineage (NCBI taxonomy): Eukaryota > Metazoa > Echinodermata > Echinoidea > Camarodonta > Echinometridae > Heliocidaris > Heliocidaris tuberculata. The sequence goes on from CM046848.1 coordinate 27,161,821, forward strand.
ACTGGCATATATATTTTATGCGAGCAAGAAAATATTTGATTCTAATGAAAATTCTTTTAAGCATCACTGATGAAATTGTGAACATTCACGTAAATTAATGACTACAAAAAAAGGTGTGGAGGTGAATGACTGAACTTACTTCAGGTAATCTTCTTTGCAGTAGATATTCCCTGCTTTGGCGAAGCAGGATAGCTCGCTATCCAGCTGTACGTTACACTCGCAGCACTGCAGGCATTGCGTATGCCACTGCCTGTCCGCGGCCAACAGGTAGAACCGATCGCTTATACGCCCACCGCATCCGGCACACACCACCGGGCTACCGGCGTGAGACTCGTGGCTACTACCGACTGAAGTGCTGCTGCTGCTGCTACTACTACTCATGCTGCTGTTGAGACTGTTGTTGCTGATGTAAGAACCGGGTGAATTCGAAGACTCCCCATCGCAACCCATCACTGGCATGTTACTGGTGATATATATTTCAAGAATTACACTTAAATCCTCAGTGATCCCAAAAGAAACCTACAATTTTAGGTTGTGCGGTCCTCAGCTGGGAAAAGTTTGTAGAAAGAGCGGAACAATTAAAGAGGTGAGGTTTCTTAGTGCCTTCCGCACAATGATGCTGATGCGGGCCACGGAAGTTTCTCACCAATCCTCTCGACTCATCTCTAGAAGAACACGATATCCCGATTCAGACTAAAGTATGCCGAGCAGCTGAATAGAAAAAAAAATGATAGAGAAAGCTATTTTGATTTATCAGTACTAGTATATGGTAACCTAAGAATTCATTAGATAGCCAAGTTTATGAGTCGTATATTTTTAAGGGAAATAGCGTGTGGAAAGCGGACATTGTACTTTGATTATTATGAACAGTTATAAAAAAATTTCATATTACATATTCTAAGTCTTCCCAGAAAATTTAGTATTTCTGTCAATTTGATAAACGATTAATTCAATTCAACACAAACACATATCTGCAGTCGGCATAATATTTTTTTTTTTTTTTTTTTTTTTTTGGTCATTCAAGATGTTTCGTGTCGGGGATTTCGCATTTGAATCATTCGAATTCATTAATCTACAAAACTTTCAAATTTACGAAATTCGTCGAATGAAGCTACATAATAGGTAATTCATAAACTATACTGCCTTTTTTATAAAGTGATATAATTATTGATGGGTTTAAAAAATCTTAACACTTTACATATTCTTATAGGAACTTTTCAAATTATATGTTGAAAAACAGAAACGAGATTATAATGATAATTGCAATTCGAAGGAATTTCTTCAAAATCACACCTGCAGTCCAAATAGAATTCATGTAGTTCTAATTAAATATCAACATTAATTTTCACTTACTAAACGTTCATAATTTCATGTTTGGGTCCGGCAAACGCATTGTTTGGACTTAAACGATATAGGATACAACATTCAGTACAAAATATATTACGTAATTAAAACTTTAATTATACATAAATCGTATGTACATTTGATGAACACAGCATTATTTTACAGTATAATTGATATTGATTTTTTATACTAGATATAGAACTTTCAAATTATACGAATAAGAATCACCTTATTCCCCTCCCTCGATCCCCCCCCCCCCCTCTCTCTCTCTGGTACAGAAGACAACAGAATGACGTCTTACCTATATTATGAGTATCATTAGTCAATAAGTTACTTATGATAATAACCACTTCACTTCGTCGTGTTTGTGCATATTAACGTAAAATAATTTCTTTGTAAAACCCGATAGGCCTTATTTGAAATCGAGGCTTACCCCTCCCCCCCCCCCCCCCCCCCACCCCTCCTCTTCTTCCAGTACAATCCCGCCGGCGAGTTTCTGGCTAAATATACTTCCTTACACTTTTGCTATACACGTCAGTGTGAATGCGAGTAGCCTACAATGATAGCGAGAAAGCAAATGTGGGGCCGCCATATCGGGGGCGGGGAAGATGTGATTAGAATGGTATATGGACCAAATAAGAAGAAACGGTCTGTTACCTTACATCTACAAGGGGAATGCGTTAATTTAAAAAAAAAGGGGATCGGAGGAGATTACATACAACTATTCTCGTTTTATGCAAAACAAGGTATAAACAACAATCCTTCCATCTTTTTTTTTTAAATCTCAATATGACATTTGCAACTTTGTTGGGAGTTCTCCGTTTTACGCGAAACAAGGTTATAAAAAAAAATAATCATCCCATCCTTATATATTTTTTTTCTTTTCAGTCTGACATTTAGATACTTTATTGGGAGTACTTTGATGATAACAATTTTAAGAAAAATCGAGGTCTCGAAAAATTTGAATATCGTTTCACTGAAAACGTCAGAAACAAAAAGAAAAAAAATGAAACATATTTTTTAAAATCATTTTCCACATCAAACACAAGGATTTGTCATGCATTCTTACAAAACATCTTGAATATTTCGTTCAGTCAGACATTTAATACAGTAAAATCCCATGCTTACTCTTCAAATTGTTTGTCGAATGATGTTTCTATGGTTGTTTCACCAAACGATAAAATAATCAGTTGGATACGTAGCATTTTCACCGATTTCGTTTTGTTTTGTTTAAAACTAGAATGTAATTCGAATGAATTTGTTGACTTCCATCGGTAAAGATACACAAGTAAAAAAATATATACAAAAGTAAATAAAAACTAAAAAGTCAATGCAGCTTATCATTTACAATTAGAAACAAATTAAGGGAAATTTCACTCAAACTATAACAATAAATCATTATACAAAATTTCTACACACTTTGAATAATTCACTTCATAAAACGTATATGTAGATTGTTGTCAAATAAAATTGTAATTTATGCGAGTGACGCTTTCCTTAACTGACAACATTCAACAGAACATTATTAGAATATAATTAATCATAAATGCTTATCACTGAAAAAGCAAACTTTATCAACTTCATTTTGACTTCGACATAACCCTCATCTAAATATCATATAATTTCTATACCTCAAATCCTAACTTCAATAATATACAGATTTTTTTGTCTTCAGCTTTTGCTGTAATTTGAAAAGGGATGACATCAAACTAATGTAATACGTTCAAGTTCTGTTTATTCCAAATCTTTTAAAAAGCATGACATATACAGAGTTAAAAACAATACAATACATAAAATAAATTAAGTAGTTAACAATCAAAGAATCTGATAAAGTTTTATAGAAATATGATATTTTTACTGGAGAAAGTATAGCATATTTGTTTTGACGATAAGTCACCTCATCATAGTGCATAATTTGATGATTGTGATATCTTATGTAGCATTGCTCAGAATTGTTTTCAAGTGTTGTGCTAATAGGACCAATTCATCATGTTTTGAATAATGCTTGAGTATAAAGGGGTATAGAATATACAAAAGATGATTGACAACCAGCGGAAAGACATGCTTCAAAATATGCGAGGGCATGAGGGGTGAAACATGCGTAAATGCTTGTTATGTATTGGCCTAACTAGCAAAACAACTTCTTTTTAATGAAACAGAGAAATGGTATAATAAAGGTGTTTGAAAATGTAGCAATACTCCTCTACCTCTCTCTCTTCAAGGGACAATCAGTATCTGGTAATTCCTTGGTCGTGTAGAAAGGAAAGCTACATAACCAGCAAGAATGTGCAGTCTTGAAACAAGAAAAATTTGAGCAGTTCAGAATTGAGAAACGTGTATAAGTTCTCAGACATGCTGGAGGATTATGGGAAATTCTCTGGCAGTTCATTGTTTTCGTTGTTTTAAGTATAGGTAAAGCTATATAAGCTAGGTCGAAGCTTACATTGTTAAAGAGATGGAAGAAAAAAAAATATAAAGATTTCTCTATAAATGATGCTTCCTTGCCTTTAGATACTTACGATAAGTGATGACTGCACAACGGAGAAATCGGAGAAAGTAATACAAGATGATATGGAAGAAAATGAAAACTGGCCAACGCTGTTAAGTCCTCAATAATTTGCAAACATATCGGTAAAGAATCATGTGTTGAAATGGAGGCAGACGTCGGTTCGTGCTGTGGTTTTATGGTTACAGAATCTTTTGCTGTCGGTGCTTCCCTCTTGCGTGGATGAACAGACGATGAACAAAACTCTGGATTCGACAACGAGACTTTCGGAAAGTGTGTATTGTGAGTTTTATGATCCCCCTTTTGGGGCCGACTCTCTGCCAACCCCCCGTAAAGAAGATTGACGTTTCGGGCTTGGTAGCTTGAAGGGTTGATTAGAGATCTGGAACGGGTTTGAGACTCGGAATCGGAGCGAGAGCTAGCGGCTGGTCCGATGGTAGAGGTGGTGGTGGTTGTGTTAGGGGTATAACTGGAGGGAAAATGGAGAGCTGGTTGGCCGATGAAGATTTCCTCGGGCACCAATGAAACGGCTGCACTCTCAAGATTTTGGTGACGTAGTCTCGAAGTTCAAACGCGACTTTTGAAATGAATGCTCCTTCGATTCTTTCTTTTATCCATACTTCAAGCACCCTATAGGACATGGTCTGGACGTGGCGAATGGATTACTTATTAAGAATGGCCTTTTTGATTACGAACTAAAGATAGAAAGCTGTAAACATGATTGTACAACGATAAGATCATACGGCTTCTTCTTATTCTGCACGCAGAGTCTCAATTTTATCTTGCCTTGAACCTAGCCTAATTTTTTTTCGGTGACTAGTTTTATCGCGAGTATATGGGCCATTTAGAAAATAAATAGTCTCGGGAACAGAAACTTTAGACCCCATTGAAAAGGTTTCCTACTTATAAGCTAATATTATTACCTGTTTTTTTTTTTTTTTTGGGGGGGGGGCGGTGCACAGACAGAAGATATTGGGGATGCCCCCATACCTTAGGCACGTAATTAATTAAGTTCATTCATACCATTCCAAACATAGAGAGAGGAGTGTAAAAATGGAGTAGTAGAAGTTTTACTGACAATTTTTAAAAAGGCCATATTTAATGGGGGTGTCAGAACAAATTTTAAGACATGCTTAGGGCCGAAAATATTCGAACAAACAAAAAAAGAAAAAAATAAGATTCTAACAATCTTGCCGACATGCAAAAGAAAAGTCGTGAGACTTCAAAATTTTGTCTACATCATGGGTTTGAAGGCAGGGGGTGCTGGGGATACTGAAGCATCCCCTAGTTATTTTCAGGGGTCAATGAAGTAAAATCCTCATTACTCCCAGTTAAAAGTACTGCGGTCTTCTTCTTCTTCTTCTTATTCTTCTTCTTCTTCTTCTTCTTCTTCTTCTTCTTCTTCTTCTTCTTCTTCTTCTTCTTCTTCTTCTTCTTCTTCTTCTTTTCTTCTTCTTTTTCTACTTCTTCTTCTCTTCCTCCTGTCCTTCTTCTTCTTCATCATCTTCTTCTTCTACTCCTTCTTCTTTGCTTGTCAGAGAATTTGAGAGTGAGAATGCATTAAAAATATAAAACTATTTCTTAAAACTTTATCAGAGACTTATCTCCTCGTCCAGAGAATCCTGAATCTGCCACTCATAAGCATATCCAGCATGTAGTGAAAAGAATCGCCCTGTCCGTCGTGGTTATGAACAATTCCAAGAAAGCTATTTTTAAAAAAAGCCCCCCTCCCCCATTGTTTGATTTGCTGATATAGGTTGAGGTATTCAAATTTTAACTTGGGTACCAAACCCTCATACCCTGCATCCCCACCCCTCTCCCCCACCCCCCCCACCCCCCCCCCACCCCTCTCCACCTTGTGATAGCCCTAGGTGAAGGTTAAAGACCCTAATTTTTGGATATTTGCAATTCCTCGTAAACGCGTTGTTCTAGAGTTTCTCGCTTTCTTTAGGTGTTTAAGGGGATATTTTTGTTAATTTAATTGATAAGTGTATTGGGAAACAAAGAAATTTATCATGTCTAAAGGTTAGTTTTGAAAACCAATGTTTTGGGCTGCAAAGCCCACAAAATATACCTTTTTTCCCCTCAATTTGATAAAAGCCACAAAATTTACTATTTACTACAATGAAAATTCAATAAAGAACAACTAAAACGATACAACATTGACACCCACGTCAGTTGCTGAAGAATCTTGAACAACAACGTAATATTTCACTTGTTTTTATTTGAAGTTCTAGAGGTGAGAAAAACAAGAGGGTGCTGTAGGGCAAGGTATCTGTAGAAACACTCCTTTTAAGGAGATAATCGAGTTCTGGTAAAGGTTTAAAAAAAATTGTTAGTTTTCTCAGTATTTCTATGCACATGTGTACGAATATAGTGTGCACTTTACAAATTGTAGCAAATATCATTAATCACCCTCATTATTATCATTAATATTATTATCATCATTATTATTATATTTATTATTATTATTATTATTATTATTATTATTATTATTATTATTATTATTATTATTATTATTATTATTATTATTAAAATTATTATTATTATTATTATTATTATTATTATTATTATTATTATTGTCATTATTATCATTATTATCAATATTATTATTATCATTATCATTATCATTATTATCGTCATCATGGTTGTAATAATAGTAGTAGTAATTATAATAATTATGTTGTTTTGTCATTATCATAATTATTATTATTATTATTGTTATTATTATTATTATTGTTATTATCATTATTATTATTATTATTATTATTATTATTATTATTATTATCATCATCATCATCATGGTAGCAATAGTAGTAATAATAATGTTGTTGTAATTGTTGTTATTATTATTATGATCATGGTCATCAGGATCATCATTATCGTAATTATTATTATTCTTGGTCATAGACAATCTGCAAACCCAAAAAACACCCTACTTTCACCAAATCTATGATCTTAAATATTAATTCACAATACAACAACAAGTTTGGATGTCTTCTTATTTGCAATGATATTTCTTCTTTAAGAAAAAAATAAAGTTAATTCAGGTCACTAATTGTCTATCTGAGATGCTACTTCTTATTTTGCTTCTATTATATAGTTCATAGGATCAATTGTTTTTACGATTTTTACTGTTGCCGACATAATCTAACCTTCGATTCACACAGAAGAATGTTAATGATAAGTGGGCTTCTTCAATATTTGCTGCGCATATATCTGAAGAAAACAATTTTGTTTATGTTTTTCTTCATTCGTTGCAAATTCAGTTACACTAACAAACTAGAAGAATTTATGACAGATTTGTAAATAACCTTGTTTGTGTGGGTGATAAATATACGGTGAATCAAAATGATCTAGATCCAAATTAAACTAGATCTTCAAAATATTCAGCAAAATTAATATCAAAACATGTTTTGATGTAATATGTGATTTTGCCTTTATATTACCAGGGTTTTTTTCACAACCAACCGGAGAGCACGGACCGGTTGCGCTCCCCATAAATCCGCCATTGTAATAGAGGAGCAAAATACCGATAGTTTACGAGAGTAATCCTAATACTGAAGGCATCTTGTCTATAAAATCGTGGAGCACTGGTTTTTCCGAAGGTTCGTTTTTCCGAAGGTTTGTATTTCCGAAGGTTCATAATTCCGAAACACAAATTTCCCATACCAGAGGGTTCATATTTCCGAAAATGAAAAAGGGCTTCATATAGTTCTGAACATTTGTTGCATTACTCCGAAGGTTCGTTTATCTGAAGGTTCATAATTCCGAAAATGAAATAGGGTTCGTAATTCCGAAAACGAAATAGGGTTCGTATAATTCCGAATATTTTATTGCATTACTACGAAGGTTCATGATTCCAAAGGTTCGTTTATCTGAAGGTTCATAATTCCGAAAATAAAATAGGGTTCGTATTTCCGAAAACAAAAAAGGGTTCATAATTCCAAAAATGAAATAGGGCTCATTATTCCGAAGGTCCTCCGAAAAATAATGTAGGGTTCTATTACATTTTCGGAATTTTGAACCTTCGGAGTTATGAACCCTATTTACTTTTCGGAATTATAAACCCTTTTTAATTTTCGAAATTAGGAACCTTCGGAGTAACGAACCTTAGGAATAATGAACCTTCGGAAAAATGTCAAGTAACCGTAAAATCAACCCTATCCTGTAACACCCCAGCCACATCGCCAAACCGACTCCTAACAGACAGAATCTTCCTCATACGGAGTAATGTCAATTTTTGGTTCGGTCTATATATACAGGGTGGCCTCCCCCCCCCCCCCCCCCCCCCCCACCCCGAAGGAAAAAAAACAACGGACTAGCATACTTCCTATAATGTGGAGTCAAAATCACTTGAACCAAGGAGGTACTATAGGCAAGTTTGCCAAGTACCTCCTTGCTGAAACTGCGTTTTAAACAATTCGTCTTGCCTTGTCATAGTACTACAGCTTGCACAAATCTCAGGTATAATACCATTTCTGAAACTACGCAATGTTTAGATATTCTCTGCAAGGTGCACTGCCAGTGGATGTCTTCAAAATCGTTCCACAGAAATGAGTCTAGAATACAAAATACTCAAACAATTTTGGCAGATTCAGTATCTCTTCTTTTTTCTTCTTCTTCTTCTTCTTCTAAAAAAAGGAGACGAAAGCAGAGACTCCCCATTTATTCTGATAGAATACTATACAGGTGTTGATCTGCAATTTCAACGACATCATTGACATAATATTATAATTTTCTTAGCTTTACTGGAGAGGTAATTCTTTTCCAAGTAAAATAACACAAAGATAGTCAATTTTGTGTAAGGCATTTTGATTCTACGGCTATTTTTGTGAGGCAATGTCATTTTTTAATTTGCTACTTTTGCAACCGTATAGTCATGCTTCAGGCAGCGAGATTTTCGGGTATGACGGCTTCTCATAGAGTCAGCTTTGTTGACAAACACATGACTGCTTTCGCTTTGAAAACGAAGGCAACATGAATGAAATGGAGATTGTATGAAAAGCCGCCATGCTCAAATTTCTTGCTGCTTCACTAAAAGGCTGCACAGTAGCAAATTTTGAAAATGGCATTGCCTTACAAAAATAGCCGAAGAATCAAAACGCCTTACCCATATGAGAGCTATATAAATATCCAATATTATTATTATTATATTATTACTACTCGAAGAACAATATTCTACCCGATAAAACAAAAAACTTTTGATATCGTGTAAGTTATGTCGTTGAAATTGCAGATCTCATGTTTTGCATTCTTTTTGGGCCACCCTGTATAGAGCAAATCATCTGTGTCGCACGCACACCTTTATCTTATCTGATGTAATGCTGTCTTTCACGTAAATAACCACTTTTAAATTTTAGGTGAAGCATTTCAAGATAAATGGGGCAGAGAATTCAATATTAATTCACTAATTCATTCCTACATTTATTCATTCATCCATTCATTCATTTATTTATGCATCGATTTATTTATTTATTTATTCATTCATGCATTCATTTATTTATTCATGCATTCATTTTGTTCATTCTTGTATTAGTTACTTTATTTATTCAGTCATGTATTAGTTGCATTATTTATTCATCCATTCATAAATTTGTTTATGACCGTTTTCAAAATAATCATACAAAGATCTGCAAGGTAATGAAAAAGTGGTATGTAAAAGTAAACTATTCCTGTTCTCTCGAAAAAGTTCTAGACTTACTCCTGACCAACAGTAGAGGGGGCTGGCTTACCCACTATGGCAACTTTAACAAAAAATAATTTTAATTTATTTTATTTATTCATTCATTTATCTTCAATTTGTTTTTTATTTTCAAAATAAGGTTTTCCTCATGATATGACAATGACATCACAGCTGTCAATAATGATTTTGTATTTTGTATTTCGTCACGAGAAAATGTAAAATCGAAAACACAACTTTTCAGTCCAGCGTAACACATATTGGTAAAGTTTATGGATTCATTAAAAAATAAATCTTGATGTATCTGAATGGTCAAGCACCATATCGATTATCACTGATCTCAGAATATAGTAATTAAAGCTTTATAGAAACACTTTATCCCTAAGCCGGACAAATACAGTGCTTTCTTTTGGAAATTTGGAGTTATTTTTTTAATTTCGAGATATATCGACGATTTAGAACTTTCTGTGAAGTGCAAACACACACCAAAAAAAAAAAAATAATTCGTCATGTATTCATTAACCTATATAGATCATTGTAGATATATATATATATATATATATATATATTGTAGATATATATATATATATATATATATATATATATATATATATATATATATATATATACATATATATGCTTGCATTGTATTGTCTTCAGATCCTGAAGAAGGCCGGGAAGGCCGAAAGCTTGAATAAAGTTGAAGTACAGCTACGTCCCACGTCTCTGTCTCCTCTCTCATCCTCACACTTATAATTTACCGAGACGCCGTCGAAATGTTGAAGTTAGGTATCTTCGCATCTATATATATACATATATATATAAAGATAGTTCTGCTTCGGACTTGCAAAGTTATAGACAAGATAGGAATGAAAAGTCCGTATACGATGAATATATGAATATATATATATCTATTTATATATATATATATATATATATATATATATATATATATATATATATATATTTATATATATTCATATATATATTTATATATTTGTTTCATAAAAGTGAAAACCTAAGATTTTTTTTCCTTTCCGACATCGACATTTATCAACTTTTTGCACATTGCATTTTAAGATCATTGATAGGACTGTCGCAAGAGGCTTACGATGTCGTTCCAGTAGACCGACAGCCCAAGAGATCGACAAAACATAGATATGCATTACAAAATATAGAAAAGGAGAAGGTTCCAAAAGGTTCAGGAGACCGACAGCTCACCAGCCTGTCAAGACAGGAAAATACATGAGGAAAGAAAGAAAAAAATGCAGGTCTCGTTGGTCGTCGGTCTAGTGGGCAGTGGGCTACAGTCTTAGCATCTCTCAAAAGCACTTCATACAAAGAAAAGCTCACTTTTATTGTTAATTAAAACTATTTATGATGCAATTATGTTTTCCCTACCAAAATATATCCAGAGGGTCCTTCTAAAAATCACCGCAACCGATTACCAAAATGTCGCGACACCGCCGCTCAGTTCATGCGCATCTCGTCTAGTATGCCTGCGGATAGTTCTTTCTCTCTCGTTTTGTTCTGATAAAACAAAGAACAAGTAACAATTATCGAGATAGACGCGACTGAATCAAAATTCATGGCCTCAAGGCGCTGTTTTTTAAATGTGGATTTGTTGCGTTGGTGTATACGTACAATTTTAATTGTAAAGCTTTGGGCCAGGATCAGGGTAAAAACACCACATTTATGCTATTATTGTTGATACATGGTACACGCAATTTGTACAATCCCTGAAGAATATAAACTGGTTTGAATAATCTGCAGCAAGATAAACAATGCAAATATTGTTTCCAAATGGACGACACGATATAATTTCTACATGAAAATCACAAAAAACACATAACATTTGCAAGATCTTTCTCTCCCTTTTTTTAATACACAGTAAGTTTTGTAAAAAATTGCTAAAATACTATTATGCAGAATATTGTTTATAGTTTAGACACTTTTTTTTTTTTTTTTTTTTTGTTGATGACAAATAAAATTGTTGATGATTTTTTTTTTTTTATAATTCAAATATACTTTCTTCTTTATATACGTTTTAACCTTCCCTTTTCTCCTTCTTACCGTTCTAGATTTTTTTCTTTTTTCTGTCTGTTTTGATGCAATTGAATGTCTCAGGATAGTGATGACGTCATATTGTACAGCCTTGATATTTCTCTTTTGTTTCTATTTTTACAAACAATATTATTTTCGAATGGAAATTCATCTCTTTTCTTCTTCTCCTACTCTTGTATTCTCCCTTTTTTCTACATTTTTAACTACTTCTCCTTTTCTTATTCTTCATCATCTTCTTCTTTCTCACTCCTTCCTCTTGTTCATCTGCTTCTTTTCCTTTTCCCTTCCTTCCTTTTCTATCATCCTCCTCCTATACTTCTTCTAAATTCTTTTTTTCTTTTTTCTTTTTATTTTTCTTCTTCCAATCTTCCCTTTCGTCCTCTCTTTCTCCTTCTCCTTCCCCCCTCTTCTTCCTTTTCTTCTTCTCTCCTCGTCTCTGTCTTCTTCTCTTCTCTTTTCTATATTCCTCGTTCTCTTCACAACCTTGATTTCTTCTCGCTTTCCGTCTAGCTCGTTTTTCTCGACTTCGGCTCAGCTCATGTCCGTTCATAGCTTTAACACGCCAATCAAGCAATCAAGCAACCAGTCACTTTCGGCTGACTAACGCTTGTCAAAAACACGAAATCAGACCAAGGAGTTAACTGTGATAACTCATTGATCAGACTAGCATTTTCTCTTTGAGCATGGCTGTATTTTGGCCCATCCTATTGTCCGAGGGCTTTTGTCCGACAAGGTAGTCCGAACAATGTCCTTTCCCCCGCCCGTCTGGCACCCGCACGGCAGGGGAACCCCTTGGCTTAAGTCCTCGTGAGCGAGCTACCCCCGCGCGAGCCGACAATTGACTTCTCCAACTCCCTGACAGCTAGTCATCGCTTCCCCGCCCCAGCCCTTTGTGTGGCGTAACCGCTAAGCCGTCAAATGAAAGGTAAATTAAGGGAATTGTTGTTTTAGATTCACCTCTTTCTTTTCTTTCTTTATTCTTAGAGGAAATAAGATGCGTTTCTGTACACCGTTATTCCACTTGCTGAAAGTGTCATGTTCTTTTCACGTTTGATTGACGTGTTAAACCATTCTCATTGAGTTTGAGTCACACCACCAAGACAGTTTTGTGTGGGAAACCTATATAGCTTTATCAGAAATAGCTTACTTCAACAAAATCAACATATTTTGAAGATTAAGTGTGGACATTACAGTAACGTACTGAGGCAAAGAGTATACACTTACAAGATTCTGGTGGAATTATTTGTAAACTGTCTAATACCAAAGTAAAACCGGAACAATAAATATATAAATAAATAAATGTATTATTTTTTTAAAGAATCAAAAAACATTTTTTTTTTAGTAATCTTATTTATTGCGATTCATTTCTCATGTTAAGTATACTCATACCTAACAATCTAACGTTCTTTCAGGATAATTTGACCAACCTTATACGCGAGTTCAACAAATTTATCTGAATGCACAACCAGGGAAACGAATATAAAACTTGTCTTGTGTCTTTCACGCACTTAAGTTGTACGTCTTCTTTTGTGACTTAATAATATTATTGTTTTTGCATACTTGGGTATATCGGATAACTCTCCTGATTACGTTGAATTGTTGTACAGTTATTTTCATTATCTTGAAAATAGTGATATAAAGAATAAGGAAACACACGGCTATACGGAAAATACAACTATCTTATGAAAAAAAATATCAAAAAATATTTGTTAAAAATATCAAAAAATATTTGTTAAACATATACAACATAGTAAAATTTTTAAAGACAATTTAACAAAATTGTTTTCAAATATATAAGTTTTTCTTTCCATTTTTGAATTGTTCTCTTTCAAACGTTCTGCCTTATAAATTAATTAGTGTACTTTGTTAACTATATACGTGTTGGTTTCAGTCAATCAACAACTATTATTGCCCTCACAAGAATGCCACACAAAACAAAGGGCATTAAAATCCTGTATGATTTATACGATTATTCTTTCACGACTTTCACACTTTATCTATTGTTGTGCTGATTCTTGGCGTTGTGAACGGCGTTGGTCGGCGAACTTCTCTCCATCTTTTTTTTTTCTTTCTTTCTTTCTTTTTTTTTTTCTTTTCTTTTTTTTTTTTTTGACTAGGAAAACAACATGAATAGCTATTATTTGAACAATTTTGGTTTGTGTGTATATTCATCAGATTTTAAAGGGAAATCCAACCTTAATAGCAAGTTGCTTTGAAAGAAAGAGGAAAAATCAGAGAAGCAGATTGGTGAAAGTTTGAACGAAATCGGACAAGCAATAAGAAAGTTATGAATTTTTGAAAGTTGTAATCACTATACATATGGGAATTTCAAATTGGCCAAATAGGTAATGCCACTGTGATGTAGCTGTGGACAACTCCCCCACTCGCTCCAATACACAAAATGACTAAAATGTCACTTTTTTCAAAATGTATTACTCAATAGCATCTTTTTCTTTCATGAGGACCTATAACAATATGCTGTCTCCAATATATTTTGAGTACTGCCCCGAGGGTAAAAGCACCTCGAAGAAAACCGCAAATTAATGATATTTTTGTGTACGACAAATGGGAGAGTTGTCCACAAAAATGTCACAATCCAATCACCAAATTGCCAATTTGAGATTCGCATAGATGTAGTGATCTCATTTTTCAAACATCCATAACTTTCTTATTCCTTGTCCAATTTCTTTCAAACTTTCACCATCCTGTTTTTCTTATTTTTCTGCTTTCATACAAATCATCTTATTACCAAGGTTGGATTGCCCTTTAATCTTGGCTTATTCTCTACGTGGGCTAATTTGAAGCAAGTTTTAGTTTGTGACCCTAGCCCTATATATGAAGATATTTCTTTCCTTTTTTGATACAGGCATGTTGTGTCTGAACCAGCCCCCCCCCCCCCTCACTCCCCCTATCCCCCGCCGCCGCCATCCTCCATTCCACAATCCATATATCCTCTAGAGTCAACCATGTGTCCGTAATACATTTTTTTCTTTACCTCTTCAGAGGTCATTTGTGTCCGTAATACATAGTGTTAAAATCATAGTGCAGCTTATCAAGATCGTTGTTAAAGCCCCTTTCACAATTGGTCTGCGACAGGTTTGCGACCGCCTGCAACAGATTTTTCGGGGTGTTGCACGACCGATCGCTTGGTGTCTTGCGACCACTCGCAGTCGTTGCAAGCGGTCGCACGAACCTGAGGCTGTCGTGACTGGTCGCATCTGAACTTTGAACATGCTCAAAATCCAGACACGACCAGATGCGATCGATTCACTCGCATTAGGTCGTACGACCAGTCGTGCGATTCTCGTATGAGTGTTGCACAACGTTGCACGATTAGATGCGAGAGTTCGCACGACTCAATAGTCGCAGTGGGTGGGCTGGAGGTCGTGCAACACTCGCACGTGCGCTAGCGACCTATAGCGACCAGTCTTGCGAATGGGTGCGATTGTGCTAAGACCATGAGACTGTTGTACGACCGATCGCAGCACATCTTACAACGTTGTACTACCGTTGCACGACTGTATGAGACTGTATGCGACTATTCCTCGGGGTATATATAGGGGGACTATGGAGATGATCCTCTGCAACAGGGCCCTCCTCTAACAACTTTCTCTTCTTTGTAACTTTCTTCTTTGGCATCTTGACTATTAAGAAGGCCAACTTGAAAGTGACTACCGGTCAATTGTCGAGGGGGTTTTTATACCCCACGCCACTCGCACGAATACTCTCACGACCACTTGCACCGGTCTCATTCAATCGCACGAGCGATCGCATGGTCTCACATTCACTCGCACGACCATGCAATCGATCGTGCGACTATTGTGATTGGCGTCAAGCCACTCGCAATCACTCGTGCAACACTCGCATGTGAACGCAAGACCACTCGCACGAGCATATGCGAGCAAATGCGACTTACTCGTGCAACGGTCTCTTCTAGTCGCTTTTGTTTTACGACCGCTGTTGCATTTGTGAATGCCTTTCTGCGACCTGATGAGATCGATGGCGATTGAAGCCTGTTGCAGCCTGTCGTGCGACCAAATGGTCGCAAACGGTCGCAGACCAATTGTGAAAGGGGCTTAAAGAGCAGACAACGTGACAATACACGATACTGTCGTGGTGGGTATCGCATCGTCACCTGTCATGGATGAGGTCTGATCGTCTGCTGGATACTTCTAAAGACTTCTCAAGAGTTGATGATCGTATTGTGGAGTATTAGCGGGGAGTCCCTTTGTGTTCCTACAAAGGGCGCTTGAAAGGCCACTAAAAACATTTCTTTGTATAGTTAAACATGCTCAAATTATCCCTTGTGTTTCCGCTACTCTCTCTCTCTCTCTCTCTCTCTCTCTCCCTTTCATCTTTCATCTCTCTCTCTCTCTCTCTCCCTTTCATCTTTCATCTCTCTCTCTCTCTCTCTCTCTCTCTCTCTGAAACTAAATGTTGAATCTCATAAGGCATCTTGAAGTTGTTGTATCGCAGTTTTACAATTTTAAGAAGCAATATGTTATCGCACCAAAGAGCTTTCAGATCATAATTTCTAAAGTAAGCCTGTGTATTTTGGACCCGGTAGCTTCTAATAAGATCGACACAGCTCAATTTCCAGACTCTTTCCGACGATATCGATCCTATTGATCTGATCGAGGGTGGGCCAATCGATACCAAATGTTTCTCTTTTAAAATGAAAGTCATTCACTTCATATATAGAGTCGTTGCATTTTGCTGTTTGTTGAAAAGGAGATATAAATCGTTTTTTCTCCAAAGTACCCTTGAAATTTCAAACAAGAAAACGAAAAACGTGATACTGGCATACTTACAATGGCAGGGCGTAGCATGTTTTTAGTCTTGGGGTTGGGGAGAACTCGTCTTTTATGGTATTTGTGTTATCGGCATCAGAGATAATGCATTGTGGTTTGTTCGGTCTTTCTCGTCTCCATGTTCTTCCTCTTCTTCTTTCTGCCTTTTCTTTTTGTCTCTCCAAGTTTTGTTCATCTCTTTTCAAGCCTTTCCTGACCTTCAATCTTCTTCGAATTTTCTGAACATGTTACTTAGCATAGATATGAAGTTGTGAAAGAATGTCTACTAATGCAAAAAGTTGTGAAAGATTGTCTTCTTATGCAAAAATCTCTCAACCATGACGGGATAGGCGCCATTTTCTTTCGGAATTTCATATCTGTTTTCGACCCTTTTCTATTAACCAGTCTTCTCGAAACTTGGCATTGAGATTAATAATCGTTATACGCAACGCATTTCATCGCAAAATATTTATAATCACTCATGTGTGACTATCTTAGCGCCATTTTCTTTCTTGATGATTTTTTGGGCCTGTATCATTAGGAGCCCGTAAAGTGACATGTGAGAAAAGAAAACAGAAATCATAATAATAATAATAATAATAATAATAATAATGATAATAATAATAATAATAATAATAATAATAATGATAATGATAATAATAATAATAACAATAATAATAATAATGATAATAATAATAATAATAATAATAATAATAATAATAATAACAATAATAAGCGCTTCCAAAGGGTTTGGACTATGGATATCATTATTTCTTTCCCTCATAATATCATTTCGTTTCCTGGCAATATCATTTCGTTCCCTCGCAATTATTATTTCGTTTCCTCATAAAATCATTTCTTTTCCTGGCAATACTATTTTGTTCCCTCGCAATAATTATTTCGTTCCCTCATAATATTATTTCGTTCCATCGCAATAATTATTTCGTTCCCTCTCAAAGAAATGTTCCTTTCCCTTACAATAATTATTGCGTTCCCTCACAAATCATTTCGCTCCCTCGCATTAATCATTTCGTTCCCTCGCAGTGGAACGATTTTCATGCATGAATGGTCACGCATTTCATGAATAAACTACCTTTGAAGGACCCCTGTTCGACACTGACTCCCGTCTTTTGGTGGGGCCCCAGACTTAAATCCCTCTTGCATAAAAAGTTGCGTTTAAACGCAAATGAACATTTTAAACGTCCCAAATACGCGATCCTGATCGGTTGAAAATCAAGTCGCAACTTTTTAGGCAAAAGGCCCATGGTTGATGAATGTCTTTAAGAACCCAACGACAATACCCCGCCCCCACACACACACACCCACACACACACCTACATAAGTTGTTTTGTTTAATTCATCCTGCCCTGATATTTCGATTACTCTATGTCAGATCCCCTATTTTAGCTTATCACGCCTCTGTAGGCTTGTAGGGATTCTTTATGTTTTAATTTACCTTACATGAATTCATGTTTTGATTTATCTTACATGAATTCTTTATGTTTTAATTTATCTTACATGAATTCATGTTACAAATCTATGTCACCTTTCGTTTATGTTTTATCTAAATATATTTCAGCATTTATTTTGCTTGTTAACATGCAGAGATGAAGAAAGAATTCAAAATCATTACATTTCCACTTCTAATTTACTTTTCTCTTCTATCGCAAAACAAAAAGCTAAAACCATAAAGACATCAAGGTATTTTCTAGTTAGGTAACGTGAACATCGTGAAATCAGTAAATACATGTACACTAAAATGCTATGTTTAACACTAAATCAATTTTTCACCAACTTCATATTGGAACATGTTAAGATGGTAGACTAATAAATGGTTAAATGCATTGTGAATTCTTAGTAACATGTACACAGCTTGCTTTTTCAAACTGAAAGAAATACATAGGTCTTCTAGTTACAATTCAGAGTTAAACGAGTCTGACATAATTTGCTAAATTTAAAAATCGACTGAAGGTTAAAACATAGACTTATGAAAGAATGCTGGAATCTTATGTAAATGAAGGGATTTACTAGGTAATTGGGAACAAGGGCAATCTCCTAATTATGTTGTTCGATGTTGCAGGATTGTAGAGTGATATTCGCATGGGCGTGACGCAATTTCAAAGGTATATCATCATTAATATCATCACGATTTTGAATCTCCTGCTAATCCTCATTATCCACCTCAGCCTACTTTTCATCAGCATCATCATCATTATGAAAATCGCCAAAGTCATTCCTTTATTTAAAAAGGGGGACAAACTAATTGTAAACAACTATCGACCGATCTCATTGTTACCTTCTTTCTCTAAGATCTTAGAGAAAATCATATATATTAGAGAAAATCATATATATTAGAAAAGTTGCCTTCCTAAAAGATCATAATGTTTTCTCTAACTTTCAATTTGGTTTTAGGGAAAAGCATAGTACCATTCATGCTTTATTATCTTTTGTGGAGAAAGTAGCTCATGCTATTGATAATTCCTCTCATATGGTTGGTATCTTCCTGGACTTCTCCAAAGCCTTTGACACAATAAACCACGATATATTACTTAATAAGCTTTCCCATATACGTGGAAAGGCTTTGGAGTGGTTCTAACAGAAAGCAAAATGTCTCTTTAAACGATTGTTCATCAGATTTATGTAATATTAGCTGTGGTGTTCCACAGGGAAGCCTCCTGGGTCCACTTTTATTTATTTTATATATAAATGATTTCTGCAGATCATCCCATATTTTATCGTTTATACTTTTTGCTGACGACACGAATCTGTTCTTTTCCCACAACAATCCATACACTCTTGCGCAAACGGTTAATTCTGAACTATCTAAGATTCTACAATGGATTAGAGCAAACAAACTTTCACTTAATCTCCAAAAAACTAAATATATGTTGTTCAGTAACACTATAGACTCACTGCCAATAAATATTGAATTCGATGACTTCCCGTTGGAGAGTGTTTCTCACACTAAATTTTTGGGCGTAACAGTCGACAATAAACTCTCCTGAAAGTATCATATTGACAACATCTGTAAAACTATTTCTCGAAATATTGGTGTCATGAATAGATTAAAAACACATCTCCATTCATCTTCCTTACTTATGCTTTATTCCTCTCTGGTCTTACCATATCTACATTATGGACTCCTGGTGTGGGGCAATACGCACCAAACTTTGTTAAACAGAATATTATTACTACAAAAGAAAGCTCTTCGTATCATTTGCCTTTCTCATTTTCGCTCCCATACGGATCCTCTCTTCTTTGAAAATAAAATATTGAAAATTAAAGATCTTTATCTTCTCCAGTTAGGTCAGTTTATGTATTCTTATAATAACGACATGCTTCCTTCCGTTTTTGATATGTTCACCCAAAATAAATCCTCTCATAAGTACCCAACCCGGCGCTGTAACGACTTTCATCTACCTCTGTTGAGAACCCTTCTAGCTCAAAACACGTTTATTTATACAGCCTCCAAATTTTGGAACTCTCTTCATAATGACATTCAACTTGCCCCCTCACTTTATTCATTTAAAAGGAAATTGAAATTGTTTCTTATACTTTCTTACAATACAAATTAATATCAGTGCACAGTCTAATCATGTCTCGCCTTTTTAAAAAAAATGCATTTATCCTTCCCGTCATGTCTTTACGCTCTATATGCAACTTACTATAATTATGGTCATTACCCCTGTAGTATGAACATCGTGTGCTCTCTCCCCCCCTCTCTCTCTCTCTCTCCTCCTCCTCCTCCTCTCCACCTCTCCTCTCTCTTTCTTTTCTCTTCACATATGCAGCAACATTTACTATCCTTGTATTTTTCTCTTCCCTTGCTTTAATTTATGTTGTCTTATATTCTTTTCATTATGTTCACCATACTATATACGTGTCGTAACAAATTCTCAAATTATGGATTTATAATTGTATTATTATTCTGCCACTTTTTGGTAATCTATGTATATCTATATTTTTTCTGGTCAATATATTTACATGTTAAAAAAAATACGTTTGTCATTATTTCGAGGGATCCACATACTACAAGCTTTGCTTTTCAGTGGATCCCTCCATTTCCACAGGTTTAACTTAAACCAAAAAAACAACAAAAATACTATTATACCGGATGTCTATGTATACTTTCTATTTTATAACTTTAAACCATGTAAAATGTATCTTGTTATTGAATATTGAATTGTATATTTGATTTCTTGTTAAAATCACTGTTCTGTTGGAAATGAAAATAAAACTGAAACTCAAACTGAAACTGAAACTAATTTTTAATATCGTCATCATCATCATCGTCATCATCATCATCATCATCATCATAACCATCATCATCGTCATCGTCATCATCATAACCGTCATCTTTGTCACCATGACAAGCGTTGAAATCGTCAAAATCACCATCGTCGTCATCATCATCACCATCACCATCATCATCATCATCATCATCATCATTATCATCTTTGTCACCATCATCATCATCATCATTACCATCATCATTATTGTCACTATTACCACAATCTCATCATCGTCATCATTATCATCTTCATCATCATCATCATAACCATATCGATGATGATAAGAGGGGCTGATGGAGGAATATTTCGGGACAGGCTCCTGGACTACGAACCCAGTCATGTCCACCACTAGTGGCGTAGAATGGGTCCAGCTAGCATGGGGGCATCCGTCTTTCTAGAATAAAAAGTGAAAGAACAAAGTCGTCGAAAGGGAGGAGGGTGTAGAAGGGGAGCAATTATCTTCTCTTTAAGTACCCCTCCCCCCTCCTCTCTCTCTCTCTCTCTCTCTCTCTTCTCTCTCCTTTTTTTTCTTTAAATCGCCATTCGAGGAGGCACGTGTCCCTCTGCCCCCCCCCCCGTAATAGCTACGCCACTGTCCATCACATCACATCATCGCGACGACACGCGCTTACTCTCACAATACTTGTTGACATAACGGTTCTTGAGCTAATGACGCAGTAAATTGTAAACAAACAACGCTCTTCATCAAAGTTCTAGATCTAAATCTGTGATGAAAGACCCACTTTAGTTCCTTTTTTTGATAAACTTAATTTGGTTATCGCGTGTTCTTGTTTGTTTTGGGGATGAAAAACTTCCAAGTAGCCTGTCAATCTTGAAGCAAACCGGCGATTGGAACCGACGACTGTCATCTTGTCTAGGAGGCAATCTTGAAGCATATTTATTCATTTATGTATTTGTATTTAATCATTAATTTATTTATTTATTTATCTATTTATCTACTTATTTATTTATTTATTTATTCATTCATTCATTCATTCATTTATTCATCAATTTATATACAATTTTATTCAAACGGTTTAGCTGTTTTAGTTAGTAAACTGGTGTAATGTCCATTTTGTAATATTTTGTTTTGTGTTTTGTTTGTTTATGGTATGTTGATTTCGGCTTGTAATTAGAAAGAAAGGGGGATAGGGTAAAGTTAAGAGAGAGTGAGAGAGAGAGACAATATAAAATACCAGTAACTAAAACATTGCTTCAGACACGTCGGGGAGGAGTAAGTTAGATTTGACCAAACCCATCGATCATTTAAGACAGACCGCACATTCAAAAATTCATTTTTGTATAGAGCAATCCCTGCCGGAAAGAACACAGTGTCCCACAGTGTGTTCACAGTGTGTTCACATAGTCGATTCTGTGAAGATGTGATTCACAATGTTAAAACGCTCGAATTTAACACTTTGAAGATGATTTCACACCGTGGACACCTCCACGGTGTGGTTTGCCACAGAGTGTGCACATAGTGATGTTCGATTTCACAGTGTGAATTTACTCGCTCACAGTGTGAAGATGTGATTAAAAATGTGTTTCATACTGTGAACACACTGTGGGGCACTGTGTTCTTTCCGGCAGGGATAGAATGATGGTAGGCCCTTCGTTCTAACATCTTAATTAGGTCGCGAAAATACTTGGATTGTTTCTTAATTTGGCGTAAAGAAAAAATATCAGTGTTTAGAAAGAAATATTTGATGTTCACTTTCAATGAGACTAATACCTAACGTACCGCGGAACGAATGACCCTAGAATTTGCATGTATTATAGATCTCATCACCACAGGAGTGATTCAAAAGAAATTTCATACCACTGTCACAAGCCAAAACTTGCTCCTGTTCGGACAAATTTTCTTGTAAAAATAAATCAAATGAACCAGGAATATTGCGTTAATAATATGCAAAGGGAGACAGCAAACTAAATTTTCAGAAAGATATTAATTCGACATGTAATCGGCTACATAGTAGCCCGATACTACTAATTAAAAAACAATGCTTTCATATATTTTTGTTCAAAGTTTCAGATGTGCTATTTTCAAATGTTTGCCGACATAAAACATGACACAAAAACTAGTATTAAGGAATAGGGAAACAACGACACAGAGGAAATAGTTCGACAGATAGAAAAGGTTGATGATAACAAACTCTTAGCTTCCCACTTCAATGGGTCTTAGTTTTGAAGTGCATGCTGATAAGTTAAATAAAGATGGACACTTGTGCAGCGGAAATCATCATTTCCGTTAGAAATAGAGATGGACCTGCAGATGAGAAAATGAAGATAAAAAGTCCAGACGAAGATTCATGTATTCTCTCTGGTCTATCTACCACCATGTTTGAAGCATGACATCCATAGATATGTCGAAAATAAAAGGCAGATCAAGGAAAATCAAACACAGATGAGCAAGTTGATCAGACAAACAGCTAGGTTTTTAAACACTTTAACTTTTACATTATTCGTCTACGTTCTGTCAAACTTTCGTCAACACTAATATAAAAATCAGATACCATCCTTCAACGATTTTTTAAGAAATCAGTTTGAAAATATATTTTTATCCAGATATTCTAAAATGTTCCCTCGTTACGATAGCTCCTTTTTATCAATTATCAAAAAGTTCACCTATCACCTATGTTGTATAATTAACTATTTAATCCATTTTTCTTAACATTTGATTTTTTTTCTACTCAGACCCGTAACACAGTTTGAAACTTCGAATATAAATTGTAAATGAACGATGGACGCTTACTGCAAAAGCTTTTTCGTAATATTATATTTACTAAATGGTATTTTCATTTTATGCTGTGCATTGTATGCCTTTTATGGGAATAGGAAAATACAAAATTATAAATATATGCAAAACACAGTCGTGATGATTATTATGAACAATACGAAGAATAATATAAAAAAAATGTTTGTAAAAAAAAAAAAAAAGACATAGCATCTGAAATAGAACATGGAGATGATTGGTAAATAAACTCAACATGCTCAAGCAGGCTGGTTGTAAGAAGAGGTAGTAGCGTAACGTGGGTTTAGCCATTGAGGGGCACTGGTGTAATCGGGGGGGGGGTGTGATCGGAAATAATAGGTGGATGAAATACAAGAGAACAACACTAGTGAAAGATAATAATAATAATAATAGTAAGAATAATAACGGTGGCTTCTTATTAAGCGCTTAGGTCTATCACGGATGATGCTGCTCATGGCGCTTTACATATACATATACAAAATAAAGTACAACAAGATGTGGGAGAGGGATCTATTATCTTCGTTTCATGTTGCCTTACCCTCTCCCTTTCTGTCTGTCGGTCTCTCTCTGTCTCTGTCTCTCTCTGTCTCTCTCTCTCTCTTTCTCTCCTTCTCTTTCCTTTTTTTTTTGGGGGGGGGAGGGGGGGGGGGGGGGGGGGGGGCACGGTGGCATAATGAGCCAAATATATTTGAGGGGGCTGAGTTTAGGCATACGGTGCAAAATTTCTAAATGCTTACGACCGAGCAAATAAAATCGACTTTTTACAATGAAAATGTAATTTTGTCATGCATCTTGTAGGTAACTTGATTTTTTTTTCTTTGTTTTTTTTTGTTTTTTTTGTTTTTGTTTTGGCGTGGGACTTTTTTTTGGGGGGGGGCACGTGCCTCCTTGCCCCCTGCAGCGAAGCCGCTGTACATGAGGAGTATACAAACGAGAAGGAGATAAAAAGAATCTAATTAAATCTGAAGATGCATGCAAACCCTCCTATATACACAAGCAGCAAGCTAAGCACTGAGGCTCTCCCGAGACATCATTAGCCGCCCCGAAGAATTCCCGGCTCGCGTGTCCATCCGAACCCCGGCCAGAAATCCTAAACAATGAGCCTTCTAGATGGAGAGCTAGAAGAAACAAAAGAAAAGGGGGAAAAAAACAAAGAAAGGAATAAATTTTGACTTCGGATGAAAGAAGAGAGCGAAAGGAGAAGGCTGGAGAAGGAGATACAGCACGAGGATGACTTCGAAACGTAATCTGGGGATTCCAAATATTTGTTGTATCATTCTTAACGATCTAATCGTCGGGTTTTAGATTGCGGTAGGTATGAGAGCATGGTTATCCGTGGTAAGAGCAAGGAGAGGATAGAGAAGAAGAGAGCAATAGGAAGCTGGGAGAGGGAGAGGGAAGGAGAGGGAGAGAGGGAAATAAAGAGATAGAGATTTTTTTTTCTAACGGTTTATTGATTTTAAAAAAATAATTTTTTTGATGGCCGAATTGCAGATTTTTTTTTTTTTTTTTTTTTTTAGAAAAGATAACATTAATATCAATCATAATTATACCAACAACAAAAAAAAACCCCCCAAAAAACCCACATAATTGTGGTAATAATACGGAACTGTGATAATACATCCGACATAGATAAGAGAGAAAATGAATACACTGCTTTGGAAATGAGAGAGAGAGAAAGAGACAGAGAGAGAAGGAGGTTAAGAGCGAAAACTGCAATGTATTAGTCGACTCGTAATCATACCGTGAAAACAGACATGATCAAGATCTTGTTTATATTGGGTTTCATCCGAAGGTATTATAAACTTTTAGGTTTTCTTTCGTGACCGGATTTAACTAGGCCTTGTCACGCTGTTATATTTGTTTGTTGATCAAATCTTGTAGTAATAAAAACATACCCGCAACAACAACAATAAAAACAAACCTTCTTGTAACAATAAAAACAAACCTTCAACAACAACAAAAGCAACATCAACCACAACAACAAAGACAACAACATGAACAACAACAACCACAACACCAATAACAATAAAAACAGCAAATATGTTTTTGGAGAATAAAGAACGAAAACAAAAGAAGGGGAAAAAACATCACTCTTTTTCCGTCCGTCTTTCCTCCTGTATAACTCTCTCTTTTCTTTACCGCCTTCCCCTTCATGGGGTTTTAGTTAAAGGCCAAGTCCACACTAATATAAAGTTGATTTGAATAAATAGAGTAAAATTATACCAGCATAACAGTGAAAATTTCGCTGAAATCGGATGTAAAATACGAAAGTTACGGCATTTTAAAGTTTTGCATTATTTCATGAAACAGTGATATGCATATGCGGTATGCAAATGAGTGAACCGATGATGGCACACACTCACTTTTCCTTATGTATTTTATTATATGAAATTTCGAATATTTCAATTTTTATGGATGTGATAATAAAGAATCTCTCCCTTGTATCATGATGATTTTACATGTTCCATAGGAGTCAAACCCTGTTTTACATTATTGAAGCAAACAATTGAAATATATGATATTTCATATAATAAAATACATAAGGAAAAGAGAGTGTGTGACACCATCGGCATATCACTGTTTCAAGAAATAATGCAAAACTTCAAAATGCCGTAACATTCTTATTTTACACCCGATTTCAATAAAAAATTCACTATTAACACGATAAAAACTATTTTCGAAAAATCAACTGAAGGCAATTTCAATAGCCCTGTCTATCACCTTTAGAAATGTGCGAACAATGGCATATTACGTAATCCGAACCTGATTTCTATGGGCAGTACAATAGGCCTTTGAAATTGTCCTTGAGTTTATTTTTCGAAAGTAGTTTTTATCGTGTTTATTATGCTTGTTTAATTTTACTCTGTTTATTCAAATCAACTTGATTTTAGTGTGGACTTGGCCTTTATCGTCTTTATACCCCTACTCCACCCCATCATCTACTCCTCCCCTTTAAAAAATGGAAGAAGAAGAGAGGAGGAGGAGGAGGAAGAGGAAGAAGAAGAAGAAGAAAAAGAAGAGATTAGGAGGAAGAAAAAGCAAAAGAAGAAGAAAAAAGAATAAGAAGGGGGGAGGAGGAAGAAGAAGGAAAAGAAGAAGGAAAAAAGAGAAGAAAGAGAAGAAAAAAGAAAAAGAAGAAGATGAGGAAGAGGAAGAAGGAGAAGAAAAAGAAGAAAGAAAGAAAAAAAGAAAGAAAAAAAGAAAGAAAGAAAAAAAGAAAGAAAGAAAAAAAGAAAGGAAGGAAGAAAGCTACAGCATCACACTGAGCTTCTTAACGCTAATGAGAAGTATTCATTGAATGCGCCTGTTCGTGCGACTTGACGGATTTAAGCTCATCACTAAGATCACGCCTTAATTTTCCTTTTTCCTGCAAATTCTGATGAAGAAACAAAGTATGCATAGATCTTTTCTGGCTTCTGCTATGCATCTTGCTTTTTGTGGTCCTAACCATATTTTGCTCTATTGTAGATTTTGAACTATTGATATGTATATTTCTTTTGTAAATATGTTTGCTTTTATGGTTGAATAAAATTGAATTGAACGTATGAGGTTTCATTTAAATGTACGATTGTGATTGTATAAATATATAATGGAAAAAAGTCCAAGTTGTTCGGGGTAGGAATATTATTATGAAAACAAACACTGAGTGCAGAAATATGTTTCCAGAAGATGAAATATGCATATAAACCGTTAAAAAAATGTTCATTTACTTCCATAAAGTGCCTGGCTTTTAGAAAGCATCCTTGACATTTATGTGTTGTTTTTTTTAATGAGAAAACACTTGACAAAAAAAAAAAGAAATGCATGAAAATTTCTCAGACTTTCAATATATTTTAATACGTACATCAATGAAATGAATTCTATTTACTTTATACAGACACGTATATCTATTCTAGATAGATTGAACAATAAAGAAAGAAAAGAAAATGCACTTGAAGAGAATATCTTAGTAGATAAAATTTTAAAAGAAAAAATTGATACCAAATTTCAAATAGGCTTTTAGCGTTATTATAGTCTTTTAATACGTATAGCCTATAATGTATACTGTATATGCACATATCGAGCATAGTCAGCCTGAACCAATGCGTCGAATGAGTTACAGAAGTATAAAATTTTATGTAATAACGCGGAATACTTCTAAAAGTCTCACATGTGTAACATCATCAATAATGTATGCATCTATTTACAATAATTCTATTGAATTATACACTCAAACCATGTAAACGGTACATATGATTACTCTCGTTGCCTATATCAACCTACATGTGTATATCACCACATTATTTTGTTATTATAACCATCTTCGATATACGTGTTCTTTGTTTATATATGGTAAATCAGTATATTAGAACATCAGTACTATGTTATTGGAATATTAGTATATTAGGGTATTAGTGTATTAGTGTATTAGTTTATTATTATATAAATATATTTGTTTATGAGTACCGGTCTATCAGTATATCATATATTGGTGTATTAATATATAATGTTATCAATTATAATGTGTTGCTTTTATTATGATGTGTTATTTTTTGTTATCTCTATAAAACCACAAAATATTAACTTGCGAGATGCATGTCTTATTGTTTCAATAAACCATTAAAATAAAAGCTGCATGTACACTTATAGAGTGACATTAGCCAGGGAGACAGGGCTCAGTTTTATTACTGCTTTTAACGAACATAATAGTTTCGATTATTCAGTTAATGATTTAAACTTAAAGTCGTCACAGATATTCAGTTTTATAAGAGATTTTCAATATGCATATTTGAGCTGCACTGAATCGAATGCTTCATTAATAGAAAGTTACTAGTGCTACTTTGCCATTTACAGAAACTCACGGGCAATTCCAATGTATATTTGGTCATTCCATGTCACATCCATTACCAAGTATTGTGAAACAATAAGCATAATTAATATCGAAGTACCACTGTCCTTTATTTCGGGAGGGGGGGGGGTACCTTGTTTTTCCGAAGGTTCGTTTTTCCGAAGGTTCGTTTTTTCGAAGGAAAGTAATTCCGAAGGAAACACAAATTTCCCAAAGCGGGGGGTTCCTAACTCCGAAAATGAAGTTGGATTAATAATTCCGAACATGAAATTTTGATGCATTACTCAGAAGGTTCGTTATTCCGAAGGTTCGTAATTCCGAAAATGAAATAGGGTTCATAATTCTGAAGGTAATTCGGAAAAACGACATGTAACCTTTATTTCATGTGATTCATGCTACAGCAGGGCAATCAACTTATTGCAGTTACCATGATTACCCAGTACATTTAAATCTTTGATGCATTCGGTAACGTATGTGACAAAATACCGTGGACCTGCACTTACGTTGACAATCTTTGAGTTCATTGAAATTACCTTTTTTTTTTTTTTTTTTTTTTACAAAGATCGATTCCTCCAACACCAAACGGGTTGAAATAAAGATCCATATTATAATCACCCTTAATGATTACAATGACAAAGAACATGAAGTAGAAGAAGAATGAATCAAAGCGAAGAACAGAAAACCATTACGTCATTCTTCATCGTTAATATGGGCAAGAACTAATGCCTTTGTTTTTAGGCCTTCAATATGCAAATTTGAATTGTATTTAATCGAGTGTTTTTTAATCATTATTATTGTTAAAATTTAAATATTTTTTAATTAGTAATTACCATAAAGTTAAAAAACATGACTGAAATAAAATACTTTTTGGTTATTAGAAATAATAACATGAATATTATTTCATCTTCATGCATAAAATATCCGCAATGATAATATTCTGTCCGAAAATATTTACACCCGGCATTAGTAATACTTATGACATCTACATATTGGTACACTCGTAAGTATCACATCGACTTTTAAACTTTTAACTCCAAAATTCGTGCAGTTTTCGTACAAATTAAAGATCGATTCCTCCAACACCCTATATGGGTTAGAAAAAAGACCCATATCATAATCACTTAATGATTACAATGACAAAGAACATGAGGTAGAAGAAGAATGAACAAGGCGAAGAACAGAAAACCATCACGTCATCTTTCATCATTAATACGCAGAGGCGAGAACTAATGCCTTTCTTTTTAGACCTTCAATATGCAAATTTGAACTGCATTGAATCGAGTTTTTGTAATCATTGTTATTGTTGGTGAAATTGAAATATTTTGAATTATCATAAAGTTAAAAATCATGACTAAAATCAAATGCTTTTTAGTTATTAGAATTAATAACATGAATATTATTTCATCTTTATGTCATAAAATATCAACAATAAAAATATTTTTCCCGAAAATATTTACACCCGGTATTAGCAATACTTATGTCATCTATACATATTGGTACACTCGTATAAGTATCACATTGACATTAAACTTTTAACTCCAAACTTCGAGTTCATGAAAATTCGTGCGGTTTTCGTACAAAGTAAAGATCGATTCCTCATACACCCTATATGGGTTAGAATAAAGACCCATATCATAATCACTTAATGATTACAATGACAAAGAACATGAGGTAGAAGAAGAATGAACAAGGCGAAGAACAGAAAACTATCACGTCATCTAAATATCAACAATAAAAATATTTTTTCCGAAAATATTTACACCCGGTATAAGTAATACTTATGTCATCTATACATATTGGTACACTTGTATAAGTATCACATTGACATTAAACTTTTAACTCCAAACTTCGAGTTCATGAAAATTCGTGCGGTTTTCGTACAAAGTAAAGATCGATTCCTCCAACACCCTATATGGGTTAGAATAAAGACCCATATCATAATCACTTAATGATTACAATGACAAAGAACATGAGGTAGAAGAAGAATAACAAGGCGAAGAACAGAAAACTATCACGTCATCTAAATATCAACAATAAAAATATTTTTTCCGAAAATATCTACACCCGGTATTAGTAATACTTATGTCATCTATACATATTGGTACACTTGTATAAGTATCACATTGACATTAAACTTTTAACTCGAAATTTCGAGTTCCATGAAAATTCGTGCGCTTTTCGTACAAACTTAAAGATCGATTCCTCAAACACCCTATGTGGGTTAAAATAAAGACCCATATCATAATCACTCTTAATGAATACAATGACAAAGAATAAGACGAATGAAACCAAGCGAAGACAAGAAAACCATCACGTCATCCTTCATCGTTAATACGTATAGGCAAGACCTAATGCCTTTGTTTTTAGGCGTATAATGTCTTGTTAGTTGGATGGTGCACCTGTGTACAGACTATAAGCAGCAGGTTCAAAACAATAGAATAGTCTATTTGTCCTTAATGAGCTCCCTCGGCGCAGGATGCACGGGGGTTAACCATCTCCTTCATTAACGCATAAAAAAAGAAAGAAAATGATGCAGGGGAATGGGCAGATGACAGGATTTCAATGGACAATGTGATGGACAGATGGGATGAAATGACAGAACGACAGATAAATGGGGGAAAGGACAAGTAAATAGAAATAAATTTCATATTTGCCTTACATATAATGAGATAAATGGATATTTAGATGGATAAAAAGATAGATTAATAAATAGCGAACTGTATAGTTATTTTTTTTTTTTTTTTGTTGTTGCAATTTTAGACATGTGTGGACATAATTATATGCGAACACTGTAAAAAAATAAATAAAAAATTATTGGGTAAAAATTGTCCAACATGAGGGTATTGTGCGTCCGACCAACGTTTTGGCAATTATATACCGAACTCGGGGTATTTTTGCTCTATTTGTTGTAAAAGATGATCGTACTTAGGCAAAACAATATCCTAGTTTGAAACATGAGTGCCCAAAGTTGTTCGGACCCATCACGATTTCCCTCTTGTCAGACATTTTTACTCAGTATTTTTAAGAGTGAACCCTCATCATGCTTATTTTCGATCTACAACGATTTGGTCGACCTTAACGAACATGACGAACATGACGAAAAAAGTCAAAGAAAATAGTGAGTGAAACTTATTGGTAGGGCAAACTCTTGCAAAGCATCGTCAAAAGATCGAGAAATGAACTAATTAAACAATCAGCTAACAAAAGTTAACAATGATTCTCTTGAAATTTTGTAACAAAAATAACATTAAAGACCCCCCCCCCCCTCCTCCCAAGAAAAATAAATGTCAGATTTCTTTGATTTTAGTTCAAAAGCATGGCCGCAAATAATGTTATCGCATTTTCTCATATCCTGGTCTAGTCTTTATAAGTCGAGGGACAGTCGTGAGAGAACGTATTCGAGAAGTCTTGGTTCATCATATATAGGATTATCATCTCATGCGATGACGCAAAGATTTGAGCACACTTTTTAAACACTCAAATGTCACTAAAAACAGCCTTGTACTGATTATGTTGACATATCAAGATAAATTAATTTCTAAAAAAAAAAAAAAAAATTTAAACCAAAACCCCAACAGATTAACACGACACGAAGGCCCTTCATTTACGAGGTATTCTGATATGTACATAACTAATATCCATGTATTCATGAATAGTCCTTTGTCAAACTTTTTTTTTTTTTTTTAATAAAATCACGATTTGGAACATTTGTAATATATCTGTGTGTTATCTGTGTCAAATAAACTATGGGGGTTGAAAATACTCAAATTTGTATATACTCACACTAGAAATATAAACATAATTGATGATTATATAGGGTTATTTTATCACAGGTAAAAATAGTTTGCACTAAGAAAATTTTTTAATGATAAAGTGTTTTTTTTTTGGAGGGGAGGGGGTATTTTTTAGTAACGTATCACTGAAAATAGTCTTGGCCCTTCACTCTGAAGTGATACTGGGTTTGGGCTAAGTAGGTCTACATAGTATAGAGTTGGAATTAGGAATTTGATTAGTGTAAATAATTGACTGCCGAGCAATTGAGCATATGTCGTACTTATGCACTTATAATTAATAAACAGAGCTTATTTTCCATCCTATATTATTACATGTCGCGTTGTCCTACACAGATTGATTTGATTTGATTTGATTTGATATCCATCTATTTCCATATACATCATCATAAATTTACAATCTTTCAACATGTATGGTCAATAAATAATCATACATAGAAAAAGGGTTCGTCTTAAGCAAAGCTTGAGCTGACGTCCTCATCACAAATAAAATGATCATGCAATGAATATACATAATATGCAAACGATGCAGAGTGGAAAGCAGAAGGCCAACCAAACAAAAAATTAAAAGGGAAAGAAAGGAAGAGAACATGTACATTTTCTCGACCTTAATATCAAAGAAAACGGGCATTATTATAGACGTTAAATATCTCTTGTGATAAACATAGGGAAATAAAATTCATCATTGTGGTGGAACTTCTGGAACTTTAGCGATGTGCATTCGAACTGGTTTCTCAAACTGACTGATTGTTGTAATGTTGTAGGATCGGTTGGTAGAATCATAATCGGTCAAGATACCGATACCTTTTGGATCGTTGTTCAATAACCAATAGAGGGCGCCATTGAAATAGGTCATGTGTGAGTAAGAAACAGATTGCTTGCCAGATTGCATGTATTGGGTCAACTCGAAAGCGCTTGATGTATTCGTGTCGCTGACGTCCTTGTAGAAAGTCCTTCCTTTGGCAGTATCAGTGAAAAAGATTCGACGCACATTTCCTGGGAGTAAAATAAATAGTTAAAATCTTCATAGCAAAGCCATAATAAGCAATACCATAGATAAGGGGAGAGTCCTATTTGCAGATGGCCTTTTAAGTCCAATGCTGTGTGCAACATTGTTATAATCCAATATTAATATTAGTCACACTATTTACATTTAGTTCATTACTTATCCACAGCAGGGTAATACACGGCAAAAATTATATAAATTCAGATAACTTAAACCAAAAAAAAAATTTGATTGAGGAATATACCTACAGATCCAATCGTATGCATGACATGTATTTAAGATTCAAATCCTTAGAAAAAAATATATACAATAATTTGAATCCTTAGAGTGCGATTTAAAATCGGGTTCTCATAATTAAAGGAAAGATTAACAAAACGTGTGTAATTTACTTGTCTAGTTTGAGTACTTAAAATCAATTTGAGTGGACATTTTTTGTTTCATTTCAAAGACAGAACTATCCGCTTCAAAAGTGAAAGCACCAAAAATAAATTTGACTTTTTGAATTGAAATTGAGAAATGAATTTGAAATGTACAAACTTGGCCGGGAAAACCTATTTTGAATAGTTATTAACATTGGGAATAATTATTGTGAAAAGATCAAAGATATGAAAATCAAATGACCCCGTGGTTGAAAAGATCATTGACCCCCCAGGGAAATCCAACCTTAATCAATAGCAAGTTGCTTTGAAAGAAAGAGGAAAAATCAGAGAAGCAGATTGGTGAAAGTTTGAACGAAATCGGACAAGCAATAAGAAAATTATGAATTTTTGAAAGTTGTAATCACTATATGCTTATGGGAATTTCAAATTGGCCGAATAGGAAATGTCACTGTGATGTAGCTGTGGACAACTCCCCCATTCGCTCTAACACACAAAATGAGTAAAATGTCACTTTTTTTCAAAATGCATTACTCAGTAGGATCTTTTTGTTCATGAAGACCTATAAAAATATGCTATCTCTAATATATTTTGAGTACAGCCCCGAGGGTAAAAGCGCCTCGAAGAAAACCGCAAATTAATGATATTTTTGTGTACGACAAATGGGAGAGTTGTCCACAAAAATGTCACAATTGACTCACCAAATTGCCAATTTTGAGATTCGCATAGATGTAGTGATCTCATTTTTCAATCATCCATTACTTTCTTAGTCCTTGTCCAATTTCTTTCAAACTTTCACCATCCTGTTTTTCTTATTTTTCTGCTTTCACACAAATCATCTTTTTACCAAGGTTGGATTGCCCTTTAAGATGAGTAACCATATTTAAATCGTTATTTATACCTGAATTAAACTACTTGTTTCTTTATCACTTCCAGAACAAAATCCACAGATTATTACAGAGATTAAACCGATGTTTTTACTCGTTTGTATGGGGTTATAAACCTAACAAAATAAGAAGTTGTATAAGGATGGTGGAGTTAAAATGACAGATATTTTTATACATATAAAATCTCTTAAGATATCATGTATCAGAATATTCATTTGTGACTCATTTGATGATAACTTTACTTATCATATCTTTCTCTCGTTTTTTCCTCCATTATATTCTCTGTAGGGGGTCCGAACATTACAAACAATTAGCTACTGTCACGCCTAATCCATTTTGGAAAGAGGTGCTTTTTGCTTTTTTAGAATTGGTTGAACTCACTGTAAATACTATTGAATGTTAATCTCTCTGAAATCATCCTAGGATAAAAGTGAATAATTCATTGTAAATCTTGGTGTATGAAGGTAATACGCTTTAACAATGATATTTTGAAAAGAGATGGTACATTTCTTCCGTATTTCGAACTTCAACATAAATTCAATGTACAAAGAAATTTCCTTCAGTATTATGGGTTGTGCTTTTTTGCTATTCGGTCCGGTTTCAAAAAGAGCGTTATTCCATAGTTGATGGAACCATCATGTATTATACCTGAAGCATTACTTCTTATATTGAAAATGAATAAAAGGCTGTTTTCATATTTACCGGTCGTTTTAAAACATAATGTGAAAGAATGTAACAACCTTACAAAATGGAAACAGGATTTAGAACTATAAGATAAAGCACGGTATTCATATTGTTTGATTCCCTTTCAATCAACTACTGATATAAATATGAAATGGTTTCAGTTTACGATTTTTAACAGGATATTTTACATGAAGGATTCATTGTTCAAATTCCAATTAGTTGTTGATAAACAATGTTCATTTTGTAACAGCAGTGAAGAGACAATTATTCATATTTTTTGTTACTGTCCACATTTAAAAGTAATATGGTCAAAACTTGAGGAATAGTTGTTTCTGTATAAGACTAATTATTATCATTGTTATCATTATCATTATTACCATTATTATTGTGATTATGATTATTACTATTATACAGTGCGTCCCAGAAAAAACGAAACCCTAAAACAAAGGGTTATTTTGACCACACTATGTGCTCTATGACAATAATTATATATTTTCCATAAACTAGAAGTATCATGCTTTTAAATGATACCATGATGGCATTGATCCGTATATGCTTTGCCGAGCAGCAGCATTTTGAAAATGACATGTAAAAACTCAGTTGTGCCAGATTTGGGTGAAACCGTGAAAACGTTAGGATCACATGCGAACATGACCCGAATGAAACATGACTTTTAAAACCTTGTGAGAAGACTGTTTTAATCTGTTTCTTTTAATAATGAGGGTAAGGATAACACCCTCATCATAAAATAAAGGATGTTTAATGTTTTGTTGATGTAAGGGGGGGGGGGGGAGAGAAAGGGCATGTTTTATATTGAAATGGTACCTGCAATCGAAATGAAAAGCAATTTTATGCATTTTTCGGAACTGCAATTTCTTTTAAGAACAAAGCGGACAGGAAGGTGATATTTTTCATATAAGTAAAGTAAGTGGCACTTTCCATTGCCATCAAATGGAAATACAAGGTAGAAAGGGTATACATAAGGCAGAAAAATATCAAGATTATGGCAATTTCCCACCTCAGAAGGAGCACCTTTTCCATCACAGGAGGGGCACTTTTTCATCTTTGGACGGATATTAATTGATTTTGGAAGTTTTGAGGGCGTACGCCCCTGCCAGCACTGGAAATTGGTATTGGGCCGTGTTTTGAGAATTTCTGATTGAATGCATGTCATCACACAAGGGAATTTCAAGTATCATATCTTTTAAAGCAGGTATTTCCCTTACGTCATGTTCGCATGTGATACTAACGTTTTCACGATTTTACCCAAATCTGGCACAACTGAGGTTTTACATGTCATTTTCAAAATGCTGCTGCTCAGTAAAGCATGTATGGATGGATGACATCAATGTATCATTTAAAAGCATAATACTTCTAGTTTATGGAAAAAAGATAATCATTGTCATAAAGCACATAGTGTGGTCACACTAGCCCTTTGTTTTAGGGTTTCGTTTTTTCTTTTATTTATATATATATATATATATATATATATATATATATATATATAATGTGAGAAATCAATTGAATTGAATGAGAGAAATAATTTGCGTAGCTAAATTCATTGTTCCTCCTTACTGACTTCCTTTTTGTGGAAATAACTGCAGGGTTTGCAAAAACTGTCTCCGCCGGGAGTCGAACCCGGGTCTTTGGCACTGTACGCCAAACGCCTTAACCACTAGACCACGGAGGCGGGTTGAGTGGTATTCGGCTACACCAGGTACAAACACCGACAGGCAGCCCTTGCAACCCTTCGCAGTTAATTAATTCCTTTTCTTTGAGGGACAGGGGAGTACTGAACAATGATTTCTCACATTATGTAAATTTACCCACGAGAGTTGCCGATGCTATAGTATTAGAACAAATTTCTCACACATTATATATATATATATATATATAATTGTGAGAAATGAAAATGAGAGAAAAATGGTTGCGTAGCTTAAATCAAACTTTGATTTAAGCTACGCAACCATTATTCTCTCATTTTCATTTCTCACAATTATAATTATTTCCACGAGAGTTGCCAAAGCTGTTGTATATGTTATTTCCTTACAATTATATATATATATATATATATATATATATATATATATATATATATAATATATATATCGGACAATAGATTTTTTCACACAGTGCCGAATTTTATCAGATTGTCAATTTGGATTTCGATAAAAAACTTATATTATATATATATACATACATATATATATATATATATATATATATATATATATATATATATACATATATATACATATATACAGTCAAACCTGTCTATTAAGGCCACCCAAGAGAAACAGAAAAAGTGGCCACTGTAGACAGGTGGCCTTTATAGACAGGTTCTAAGACACATATTTCTTGCTTTATGGGGGCAATATAAGTGACCACTATAGACAGGTGGTCACTACAGACAGGTGGCCACTAAGACAGGTTTGACTGTATATATATATATATATATATATATATATAATATATATATACACACACACATATATCTATATAAATATATAACCTACTGGTGAAGTCCATGCTGAATCCTTTGATGAATTTTAAAGAGGCATTGTGATATATCAAAACAATGTCTCCGGATCCATTAAGAAATTTGCGAGCAATCTTGCCTTGTAAGGTCCAGTAGAGGTATCTGAAAAATAAGGAATTATATTTTTTCAAGTATTAGCAGATTTAGGTGAAGCATATAAGGGGTGGGGCAGAGGCATGTTTTGGCAGGTTTAATTATAGGAAGAGCATGAAAATTATCAACAAACAAACAAAGTCTTGACAATCTCTCTGTGTATCTGATATAAATGCTAGAATCTTCAAACATCCACAGGTTAATAAACAGTGAGGCTTTGCCCCCCCCCCCCCCCTGTCGGGGGGAATTTAATAGAAAACTGCTTGGAGAAATCCAACTTAAGAATATTCTAGAATAATGATCTCAATATAATTTATAGAAGTACAACACAGCATTGAATGCCACCACGTGATATTTCAAACGGGCATCGACATCGAGTTAAAGCTCATAGACAGTCTCGGTATAGCAAAAATCATACTGGCAAGAAACTTATCTAACATACACGTAGTCAAATGCTATTCTTCTTTTATCATAAGACACATGTACTAGATTATTTAACATTCCATTCACGATTTCGAACAAATTTTAGTGTAGATATCTGTAAGAAACGCTTGGTAACGGCTTTTCACTGCCTCACGCTAAGACCATATCCATCCGAAGGTTCCCCACACTAAACCCAGCGCTTCGCACTATGTGTAGCGTATTCTATAACACACAGCAATCCTCATGTGAGTAATGTGTGTGGCAGTTGTTTGAATTTACATCCCCTCTTTTTGGTAGCCTTTTGACAAGGCCTCGCGTCTTAGATTATATTCCACGCCGCACACGACTTAGACGAGACTAGCTGATGATACGGTGACTTGGCCAGATTCCGAGGAACGCGCGAGCGAGCGGCGAAGCCGCGAGGCCTTTTCGATATTGGTTTTTTTTTTTCCCCTCTCGGCTTCCTCGCTAGCTCATGAATCATGCATAGCTGTATGCAAATATATCAGCTGGGGCTCAATAGACCAATCAAAACCTACGGCTTCGTTGGCGATTCGTTCATTCTTGACACAGGTGAGTACTAGTGAAAGAATTGTTTTTGTTTTTTTTAGTAACGGAGTTAATAATTAAATAATGGACGTAAAATGAAGAAAAACGTTTTTGAATGTAAAGTACGATTTATAACTTGACTTATCAGCTTAGGAATTATAAAAAATATAGAGGGATAATTTATTAAACACCCATGTCAAAGTCTCAACTTGGTTCTTCATGAGAGACACAAGCGGGGATATGATGAACACAATGCTGCGGCTTTCCGCGGTACCAGAGGATGGGCCCACGTTCCCCTCGGCCGCCGCGGGGGGAGGCGATGAGAAGTCGGTGGTTCGCAGCTTTGCAGCAGCTTGCCCACTCTGCGCCTGTGTTCGCGTTCGGAGATGGTCTTTGCACAAAGGTATTGCCTGAAAGATGGCACTTTTACCGTAGCCAGTCGGAAGGCTGACGAATGTATCTTGTCCTCGAAGCACTGAAAATAATGCCTTCTATTGCAAATCCTTGAATCCTGTGATATTCAGCTTCTGAGCTGCAAAAACGGTACTATTTAGTAGGATATCTTCTATGAAGTCGTCCCGAGAATCACTGGGGCAAGCCGCCATGTTGACTGAACTCATTTGCGTCCAAATTTGCATACTAAATATGCTGACGTCATAGGAACAATTCGATTGCTGATTGGCTCCTACCATTTTGGTAGGGAATTTGCCGCCAAAACAATGGCTATAATAAGAAATCCGAACCAATATCGAAAAGGCCTCGCGGCTTCGCCGCTCGCTCGCGCGTTCACTCGGGTTTTAGTGAATAGTCTCATTTCAGCCGCGCTAAATTGTCGGACATAAACCTAAGCCACGAGGCCTTGTCAAAAGGCTACTCTTTTTGGGGGCCAGGGATTTTTATTACTTTTCACCTCTCAATCGATAAATATTTCACTTGAGGAAAAAACTGCACAGCATCTTAGCTATGTTATTACCCTGCTATTTATTAAGTAAAATCAAAGAAATCTCACGAAAAGTTTTTGAGGGCTTGAGGTAGATCAAAGAAATTCGCATAAACTACTGCATTTAGTGTCATTTAACCACTGTTTTTTGACCAATGAAAACAAAGTGCGTAGCTTTTGGTCCATTCCCCCCCCCCCCCCCCCCCCCCCATCATACATGTGTATATGCATAGTTTACCCTTGTTTTTCATCAACCTCCAACGCTCTTGGAACGGCAAATCCCTCTGTTGTCGGTACAAAGTCAGTTTCCTTTCCAGGCAATGGGCTCCCATCTTCAATAGATAGTGATGTTATTTTACTTTCGCGATAAGCAATGTAGAGTGTCCTTGCTGCTTCAGCAATGGCAAGACCCCATGGCCCTAGGATTCACAGGGGGAAATAAAACGAAAAATATATATATAGTGACGAGTTTGAATTACTAAAAAATGGTCTTGGATATCAAAGCAGACCGACAGCCCATGAGAGTGACGAATCCAAGATATACATAAGGAAATTAAGTAAGGTAGAACGGTTCAAAAGATCCATGAGACTGACGGCCCACAAGATCAACAGCCCACGAGACCGTACATATAAGACAGAACAAAATGTGGGTCTCATCGGCTGTCGGTCTAGTGGATCGTCAGGGAAGAACTGTCGGAAAAGTTATCGGAAATTTGCTACTTTTGCAACCGTAAGTATTCTTGAAGCAGCGAGAAAATTTGCATATGGGTGTTGTGGCGTGCGCCTGTAATCCAGCTAACAGTGGAAGTTATAAACTGATTCAGCGGACCCAGGTTCGAGACTGAGTCACGTCTTTCGGATGGTGACGTTAAAGGGAAATCCAACCTTTATAGCAAGTTGCTTTGAAAGAAAGAGGAAAAATCAGAGAAGCAGATTGGTGAAAGTTTGAACGAAATCGGACAAGCAATAAGAAAGTTATGAATTTTTGAAAGTTGTAATCACTATGCATATGGGAATTTCAAATTGGCTGAATAGGTAATGTCACTGTGATGTAGCTGTGGACAACTCCCCCATTCGCTCTAACACACAAAATGACTAAAATGTCACTTTTTTTCAAAATGCATTACTCAGTCGGATCTTTTCGTTCATGAGGACCTATAACAATATGCTATCTCCAATATATTTTGAGTACTGCCCCGAGGGTAAAAGCGCCTCGAAGAAAACCGCAAATTAATGATATTTTTGTGTACGACAAATGGGAGAGTTGTCCACAAAAATGTCACAATTGACTCACCAAATTGCCAATTTGAGATTCGCATAGATGTAGTGATCTCATTTTTCAAACATCCATAACTTTCTTATTTCTTGTCCGATTTCTTTCAAACTTTCGCCATCCTGTTT
The DNA here is from genome assembly GCA_025618425.1 of Heliocidaris tuberculata. Classification (NCBI taxonomy): domain Eukaryota; kingdom Metazoa; phylum Echinodermata; class Echinoidea; order Camarodonta; family Echinometridae; genus Heliocidaris; species Heliocidaris tuberculata. Next base: position 27,202,773 of record CM046848.1, read on the forward strand.
TTCTTATTTTTCTGCTTTCACACAAATCATCTTATTATCAAGGTTGGATTGCCCTTTAAAGATCGGTCCCAGACGTAATAATCATATCTGATTGATACACGTCTGTAAAAACCCAATTACACACACACAGGAAATAGGTATAGGTTGTAAGATTATAGGTGTAATTGTAGGTGTATGTAGGGGTATGATATGATATACATTAGGATGGGATAGGTTATAGGCCATAGTAGGTAAGATATACAAAATTTGTTATGATATACTTCACTTGACATTAGCTTTTAAATAAAAAAATTTAAAAAAAAATTTTTTAAATATGACAGCTACCCATATAGTCAAGTTTGGTTGACAGACGGATGACTGCTCTCGCTTTTAAAACGAAGACGACGTGAATGAAACAGATATTGTATGGGAAGCTGCATGTTATGCGGAAATTTCTCACTGCTTCAAGCATGACTACGGTTGCAAAAGTAGCAAATTTTGAAAATGACATTGCCTCACAAAAATAGCCGTAGGATCAAAACGCTTTACCTGAAATTGATGATCTTGGTGCAGTTTTACTCCGAAAAGAATTTCCACCCAATGAAATAAAAATCAATGATATTGTGTCAATGATGTCGTTGAAATTGCAGATCTAAAGTGTTGCGTTCTTTATTAGCCACCTTGTATACCTACCGTACGCGTATGTATTCACGACGCAAACTTGTGCTAATTCCAAACGGGTCCGCTCGCTATTCATAAGGACTGCTATTCATTTAACATACGTCATGAATAGCGGTCCTTATGAATAGTTATGAATAGTGGTCCTTATGAATGGAGATTCTCATGAATAGCGAGGTAATTTGTCTATGGTTTGCTCGCTATTTAGAAGGACCGCTATTCATACAAAACCGCTATTCATTTAGTCACGCGTTATGGATAGCGGTCCTTATGAAAAAGTTGTCCTTATGAATAGCAGTCCTTATATGACTAGCGAGGTTACCCCATTCCAAATACCTATGAATATAATATGCATGGTACAGGTGTAACTAGTGCCAGTTGAAAAGAGAGATGAGGAGATGAGGACGAGATGACGGGGAAAGAGAGAGAGATACTTGGAGAGAAATTAGAGAATGATAAAAAGAGATTAGAGGGGGGGGGATAGAGAGAAAGACATTGAGTAGAAAGAGGTGTGTGGGGTGGATGTGTGCGTACTGCGTGGGTGTGTGGGTAGGAGCGGTTGCGCGTGTGTCTAAGGGATTCAAAGAAGGTAAAGAGAGGTTCGATTATTAAATGGAGTAGACAAAGAGGAGATGTAATATTTTTCAGGAAACATTTATGTTGAAGACAAATGGAAAGCAAAGTAGGATGGCGTTAGTTTTGTTTTTTGTTTTTTTCAGTCATGGTACCAATCACAGTAAAGGGGTTTGTGTATTGATTAAATTTAAGTTGCATTTTAAGGTATTAAAAACTGAAATAGATTTGGAAGGGCGATATATATTAATTGATGGTGAAGTTCAGGAGACCCGTCTTGAGTTAGGAAATGTTTATTTTCCAAACAGCGATAAAGAAAATCTCCAATTAGCCTTTCTTCGCATTTTAGAGAGAAGTCTTGAAGAGTTTGATAATGAAGGGCATCCTATAATTCTTGGAGGGGACTTTGACATGATTCGAGACTTTAATTTAGATTGTTCAAACAAAGGGAGGAGAATAGGACAGGCTTTTAATTTAGAATTTGATGATTTTCAGGGGAAATTTCATTTAACTGATATTTGGAGAAAGAAGAATGTGGAGAAAAAAAATTTACGTATAGACAGAAAAATCCTTTAATTCAAAGTAGGTTAGACTACTGGATAATAATCTAGTGGATTAGAAGAGCGAGTAAACGGTTGTAAAATCGTGGCTTAAGATGGCGATAGAAATACACTAGAAGTCATGGAAGTGTTAGAATTAAAAAGAGCAGAGTTAAATGGGATATAAGGACATGCTTTAAGTGGTTTGAAAGTTCGATCTCGGGCTAACTGGTTTGAAGAAAGTGAAATTAACGATAAGTACTTTGACCAATTGTTAAAAGTAAATAGTAATTAAACTTTTATAGGAAAATTAAAATCTAATGGAGAAATGGTAACATGTCAACAAAAGATTTTGAAAGAAATAAAATTTCATTCAAGTTTGTATTTAGAAACTAATCAGAAAGATGGATATGAATCTGGAAAAGAATATTTTTTCAGTGATATTCCAATGATAAAGGAAAGTAGCAAGGAATTATGCGATGAAAATATATATAAGCATGGGGGAATGTTTCTCCATTTTTAAATGAGATGCAATTAAATAAAACCCCCGGTAATGACGGTTTGACTGTAGTACTCTTTCGGACCGTATCCGGACACCTACCCCCTGGACAACCACCCCCCGGATAACCACCCCTAGGATAACCACCCTCTAGGACAACTACCCCCTAGTGCAACTATCCCCTAGGACGACTACCCCCAGGACAATTACCCTCTAGGATGATTACCCCCCGACTAACTACCCCCTAGGGCAACCACCCTCTAGGACAACTACCCCCCGGACAACTACCCCCCAGACAACTACCCCTTAGGACAACCACCCTTTAGGACAACTACCCCCCGGATAACCACCCCTAGGATAACCACCCTCTAGGACAACTACCCTCTAGGGCAACTATCCCCTAGGACGACTACCCCCAGGACAATTACCCTCTAGGATGATTACCCCCCGACTGACTACCCCCTAGGGCAACCACCCTCTAGGACAACTACCCCCCGGACAACTACCCCCCAGACAACTACCCCTTAGGACAACCACCCTTTAGGACAACTACCCCCCGGATAACCACCCCTAGGATAACCACCCTCTAGGACAACTACCCTCTAGGGCAACTATCCCCTAGGACGACTACCCCCCGGATAACCACCCCTAGGATAACCACCCTCTAGGACAACTACCCTCTAGGGCAACTATCCCCTAGGACGACTACCCCCAGGACAATTACCCTCTAGGATGATTACCCCCCGACTGACTACCCCCTAGGGCAACCACCCTCTAGGACAACTACCCCCCAGACAACTACCCCTTAGGACAACCACCCTTTAGGACAACTACCCCCCGGACAACTACCCCCTAGGACAACCACCCACTAGGACAACTACCCCCGGACAACTACCCTCTAGGACAACTACCCCCGGAAAACTACCACCCGGGACAACTACCCCCGGACAACTACCCCCCAGACAACTACCCTCTAGGACATCTACCCCTCGGACAACTACCCCCTGGACAACTACCCCCTAGGACAACCACCCTCTAGGACAACTACCCCACGGACAACTACCCCCCCCCCGACAACTACCCCTAAGACAACTACCCTCTAGGACAAGTACCCCCCCCCCGGACAACTACCCCCAGACAACTACCCCCTAGAGGTTCACGTATACTATCGTTTTTTTTTTAATTGTTTTTTTCGGGGGGGGGTGCTCGCTCTCTGGCCGAAATGGAAGTACCACTAAAAGCACATTGAATACGATCGAATACTAGTACTCTTAATTGTAAAATATTGCCTTGGATTTCTTCAATGCATGAAGGCATATATTCGCATGTGCAATATCAACTGTCTATTGGACGTTTTGCATGGTCAACAGTTAAGGAGGGGGGGGGGGACGGGACAGAAAACCAATATTCCAGCCGTTTGTCATAATAATCTTGGATAGCTCTAAAACGCATACAGCAGTTTTAATTGATTATGTGCTATAAAGTGACAGATATAATTATCATTTGGGGCCATAGATTCTGTCTGAATTTTACTCGCAGACCGTTGTAGATTGTTATTTTTAGTTCGCCTTTTCAGTAGGAAACACGGCAAGATATTGGATTTATTATTCGTGAAAATACATAGGCCTATTTATACTCACTCAAACCCTTGGCTGTAACCCCCAAATTTCCAGAAGATCTTACTGTGGGAGAGCAACCTCTTATACCCTTCCCAGTTGGTATTTGATATTGAATATATCATAGAAATTCTCAGAATGTTACCTTTGAAAAAAAAAAATACAGAATTTTTCGCCCAAATTTGATGGAAATATTCAACAACTTTTAAAACAAAAATGTAATACCAGGGGAAATCTCCCCCCACCCCCCCCCCCTCCCCCCGGTGCTCATGGATATAGACACATTCAACTGCAATCATATAATTTTTCACGTGGTGAGGTGAATGCACCAACATCCTTCTATTTACAACCAGATTTCCAAAAAGTTGTTACCGTGGGAGGTAGATACCGCTCCTCTGGAGACTCATTATATCCTTACTGATTGCTGGTCACCCCACCCCCCCCCCTCCATGTCCTCCCTTGGCCGAAATCAGTTTAAATGCCATCGAGTACCTGGGAGTTGCATTTGTTTGGTGGGATAGTTGACCTATACATGCCATGGGTGAGAGTATGTTGGTTGTTGTCCGATTGATGATTACCCTAATTCGTTAATGTCCGGGGGTAGTTATTTGGGTGCTAGTTACCTTAAGTGGTATTTGTCAAGGAGATGTCCTAGAAGGTGGTTGCCCTAAGGGGTAGTTGTCTGGGGGTAGTTGTCGGGGGAGGGGGGTACTTGTCCTCGAGGTTGGTTGTCCTAGGGGGTAGTTGTCCGGGGGTAGTTGACCCGGGGGTAGTTGTCTTAGGGCATGGTTGACCCGGGGTAGTTGTCTTAGGGGGTGGTAGTCCTAGAAGGTGGTTGTCCTACAGTGTAGTTGTCTGGGGGTAGTTGTCCGGGGGTAGTTTTCCGGGGGGGGGGCGGGTAGCTGTCCCAAGGTAGCTGTCGGGGGGTAGTTATCCAGGAGGGTAGTTGTCCTAGAGGGTAGTTGTCCGGGGGTAGTTGTCCGGGGGTAGCTGTCTGGGGGTAGCTGTCCTAGAGGGTAGTTGTCCGGGGGTAGTTGTCCGGGGGGTAGTTGTCCTAGAGGGTGGTTGCCCTAGGGGGTAGTTAGTCGAGGGGTAATCATCCTAGAGGGTAATTGTCCTGGGGGTAGTTGTCCTAGGGGGTAGTTGTCCTAGAGGGTGGTTATCCTAGGGGTGGTTATCCGGGGGGTGGTTGTCCAGGGGGTAGGTGTCCTAGAACCGCTATAAAATCTTTAAATTGGCAACACATTGAGAGGTTCAAAATCATCGTTTTTTCATCAAAATTGGCTTCTTTTTTCCAACTTTTCTGCAAAATTCCTAACCATGTATGTTCAAAATTAATTATTGTTATGGAAATTATTAATTTCTGAGCATTTCATTGCATCGAAGGAAATTGGGTTGCCCAATAGAATTCTAATATCAATTATTTGTAATCCATCACTAACACAAACTGTTACCATGCGGTTTGGAGACGATTTTAATCCTAGAACCACTACAAAACTATACCTTTAATAAATCTGGATGACTTATTCCACTCGCTACATTTTGACAAAAAATATATCTAGAATTAAACATTATTTATTAAAACAGCATTTTTATCTGGGTGCTCTTTTTTTTCCAGCGCATTATCGAAATTGTTTAAGTTTGTTTTGATCAACTTGTTTAAATAATTCTGTCTTGGAGAGACTGAGGCGTGGAGTCATACTGGATAGTCATGAGTCATGACTGATGCTAATATTGATAATTATTGAAGTAGTTTGTAATAAAGGTTTTATAACGTTGTTACATTACATTACTTTACATTGCACTTTGTTGCATTGCAGTTGATTTATTTTAGACTACAATGCTCTTTCAGTGATTATTTACAAATTTTCTATTCTTTTTTATTATTTCAACATAAAACTGCACCAAGCAATATTGAAGAGGCCAATAGCCTAATATCTTGACATGCAAGTATTTTCTAAGGTTGTTGATTAAATTGTGTAAATATATGTATCTGTTGTATTTCTATGAGGTCTGAAGTTTCTATATGGATATGGGAAGTGGGAGGCAGCCACATGTACATGTTCATGATCAAGATGATAGCTACATGTACATCTATCATTTACATATCAACAACAATCAGTGAATGTATTGTGATAAATCTATGTACAGTACATTAAAAATATTTTCTTCTCTTAAAATTTAATTTTTTTTCTTGCAGAGTGTTCATAATCATAAGCCAGACATTGACTATCAATACTTCTAAAACTAAATTAACTTTCACCTCTTTTTGTTAATTTTAAGGTGTGTAGGTGTCACCATGCATACATTAAAGCAAATATATATAAACTAGCTGAAGCAGCCCGTGGACATATCATCCACGGGCGCTAGCTGTGTTTATAATTAATCACAGTACCGTATATTTGTCACAATAATCAAGTGAATAAAGAAAAAAGTCGGGTAATGTGTTATTTTTTTTACCAAGAAGTATTTACAACATGTGAGTATGTGTTATTCATCCAAATCTTGCATGAGTTCTGAAGAAAATACATTTCCATCTTGATGAAGACTAAATGACGATTGTTTTACTTTATGATGACTGAATAATGATATTTATTTATGTTACGTCGGCCCTGTGGCCTGTGGATGGCACGATCTCATTTACACCTGGGCGGGATTCTCGCACACAGAGCATGGATATAATTATGTTCGAATAGTATATCCATGAATAGAGCTAGAGTGAGCGATTTGATCTTGCCATGTTTCTGTGGTTTAATACTCAGAGAAATTAAGGCCATAAAAACATAACATGCATAATTAGCGGTACATCCCTTGTAAAGGACGCAAAAATTAGGGGGAAAATGAATTTATTGTCATTTTCTTTTCAGGGGGATTATGGCCCCCTTATAAGTCTTGGGAGGACCGACGGATTGACCTTTCCCTACCGTACCCCCTCCCCCACCCCATCGGCCTCCCGTCACCCCCAGCGCGAGGGCTAGTATCCTATACGTATTCATATCATAGTGGAAATATTTTCGAAGGAAATTTTGGTGGGGGGGGGGCGCATCTTCTTTACACCGTTGCAACCGATATTCCTAAGTGAAATAAAGAGTCCTAAAATATGAAGTGGCCGAAATCCCCCCCTTTTTTTTTTACATCTAACAGTTACATGTTCCTCCCGGCTTCACCCTGTCTCATTGAACATCAACCCCCACAAAAAAAAACAAACAAACAAACAAACAAAACAATTGTATCACAGAAAGAATTAAGTTCAACTAAGAAACAGCCCCCCCCCCCAAAAAAAAAAAAAAAAAAAACACCAACAAACTAACAAACAAAAAAACCTGTTGAAAGTTCAATTTATAAAGTAATGGAATGCTTACATAAATCAAACTTCCAAAGGAGCCGAATTTTCACAAATAAAAGGCAGAAAAGTTTACGGGTACCAGAATCGATCCGAATCGATCGCGACGACCGCCCCCCCCCCCCCCCCAGATGTCTCACTGAGACCTGTACATCATCCGCGTAAATCACTTGCTGAATTAAAAAGCAGATTGCAGTAGGAGCAGATTTGATATTCTAAACAGGGAAACCCGTCAATCTCTGATTTTTATACCATTATTAACGGCGATTTTATATCTTGCTTAAGGTATTTTACATCCTATTTGAGCATTACATCATCATCATCATAGACCTCTTTTTAGCCAAAAAGGAACCGTAAAAGAAATTTAACCTACTTTGGAACACACTACCGAACTCCGCCCCCCCCCCCCCCTTCCGCGGATCTATCATCTCTGAATTTGCTATACCCTTTTTCTTGATTTTTGCTCTTTTTTTTGATACCTTAAACGCGTAATCCGGGTTATGCGCTTATTGTTGAAAAGGTACCCTTTTTATCCGTTTTCATGTACATGTACCAGCTTCAATGAGACATGTCCCCACCCACCCCACCCACCACCCCATTCCCCCCCCCCCCCGTGAAACCATAGGGTTACACACGCACTAAACTGTTATGTAACCATGAAGCTACAAATAATATATGGAGCAGTACATGTACATGTGCGAACAAATAACACGTGTGCTGTATACACTGAAGCCAATATACATGCACATGCGGATATGGCCATGGAGAATACGTCACGTTGTTCTTTGGCAATACACCAATGAAGTTTCTCCCTTTCACAGGTAATTGGTATGGGTTGGAGGCATAACAGAAGGTACTTTTTCCGTGCTACGACAGTGAGCTATTCCATCGACAGAAATATTACTCCCGCCGGAAATTCAGTGTTTAAAAATGAATTTATGAAATATGGACGGCACTTTAGCACTTAAAAAGTACCTCCCAACCATCTGGGGACTATTCCCCGCCCGTGGGTACCAAAAGGTGGGGACCTAAAGAGCCAGGGGAGGCGCCTATTCGAATTCAAAAAAAGACCCCAAATCCTTAGCGTATTATATATAAAGACTAGCGGGACCCGTGGAAATCCACGGGTTCCTTTTTTACATTGCACATTCAACATTTTCACAATCGATGTGTACATTCTTGTGAGTTTATACATTTTTTTTTTAATTTTTTTTTGTTAATGAAATTATCAATAAATTGTTCTAAATGGAAACGAAAATGGTTATGAAGACTGAGTAATTTTTGTAGGTAAATTTTTTTGTCTTTAATTTCGAGTCCGTCCACATTCACATACATAGACGATATATACACAGACATCATTTATAACTGAACAAACATGACACTTTTTTTTTATAGTTACAAATTTTGTAATAAGATTTCAGAGAGAGAGTGAGAGAGAGGGGGGGGGGAGGAGGTGGGTCGGAAAAGGGGTTGGATAGATAACAGGTGGGAAAATTAACAGGAAGTTAGAGAGATGGAAAGATAAAATAGAGTGTCTATGGATGTGAGACTTTTCATTGAAACCTTATAAGTGCTATCTTGGAAGTTTTAAATGGTCGACTGAAAGCACCGCGTGCGGATTGGTGTTTTTGTTTTTGTTTAGATGGATGCACGTAACTGTCAATCTTTTGTTCAAATGGCACACCCTTATATCATTATAAACAAAATCATGTTTATATACACACAGGCATTCACTCAGAGAAACATGCATACACGTATTTACACACGCATAGAGAAACATGCATACACGTATTTACACACGCATACGTGCGTGCTCCTGGTCACAATTACTTACCCACATACCCACATACTCAGTTAAAAATATTGTATAATGTTATGTAATCTACATAATTTATGTTAGATATCATTATGACATAAAGGGGAAGGGAGAGGGGGAGAGAGAGAGAGAGAGAGAGAGAGGGAGTGGGGTAGACAGATAGGAAGAGAGAGGAATGGATGTAGAGAATATAATAACAGAAAGAGAGAGAGAGAGTGGAATAAAGATAAAAGAGTTATTTTGATGTTAGTGTTTCCATTTAGCTTATTGTTCTATTATTAGAACTTAAATATAGTTGTAAAATTAATTACTATGGCCTAGTTACGTATATTTTGTGTATGGAATATTGTCATCATAGAGGTAGCTCATTACTTATTCTATAGCAAGAAATTGGTAGTAGTTATATATTTTCTATAAGTAATCGAGTTAAGATTCACCTACACATATTATAATTCTCAAATTCAATCAGACACTTACATGTATGAGCAATAGTGCAATACATGCGTTCAATCACATCCTACAATACATATGAGAAGTATTCAAAAAACAGAAGTATGAATTTTCCCAATATTGGGCCCCGGGCCCTCCCATCACAAAATCAATGATCCGGCGCTGGCCCCCTCCCTCACAAAATCCTGGATCCGCCGTTGGACATGGTGGATGGTGAAGGCAGGCCCTATCATGCCCCTGCCCTCACTCTCCTGCAGCCAGTGGTATAGAAAGTTCCCAAATACAATGAAAATAAAAATGATTGATGCATTCACATAATCCCGCATCACCCATCCAATCCTTCAGCCCTGCTAGTGCTATCTATACTGTGAGTTTATTTTTCTACAATGGAAAAAAAAAAAAAAAAAATGAATGATGCATTCACATACCCCCCCCCCCCCCTGCCCGCTATATCTACGCCCATGACTTCAATGGAATAACGCTCCTAGCATAATGTTTGCCCCACAAACGGATAATATTCATGGAACGATTTTTTTTTAAAAGAAACAAAATAGATGTAGAATATACTCAAATAAAATGAATTTACCATCGAATAAAAATATTAGTACAGGTGTATTCGGCCTAACCTGTTTCCAATCTTGAAATAAGAAACGCAGTGAGGCATTTACGGCAGTGCGGGTTTTAAAATTCAAGTAATGTAGAATCTACTATGAACAGGCACATACCAAGGGGGGTGTTTTGGGTGTTCAAACACCCCCCCCCCCCCCCGTTTGGTGTTATTTGAAGTTAACACTCCCCCCTTTAGAATTCATAACCCTTTTTTGGGGGGCTTATCAGATAATTTTTGAGTTAAAGACCCCCCCCCCCCAAAAAAAAAAAAGAAGAAAATATACTGATAACCCTTTTTTTTTTTTTTTTTTGCTTGACAGAGAATTTTTGAGTAAAAAGACCCTCCCCCCCCAAAAAAAAAAAAAATACTGATAACCTTTTTTTTTTTTTTGCTTGTCAGAGAATTAAAAACCACCCCCTTTAAAAAATCCTGGGTACGCCACTGCTCTGACATACGGTAGGATGAATTCATCGTCAAATGTTAACCGTAGTATTAAAAAAATGGTTAGTATGCTATTTTCAATCTTGAAATAAGCAGCGCTCAGTAAGGTATAAACTGCTAGACTCTTTGCTGGGAGTTCAACCAGCCAAGCCTTACTTTAGCTCAGCCTCAGACTGTGGGCGCTGCCGTGACAGATCACCAGCGTTGTAAAGAAGAATGTCATCAGTTTTTAACTAAATACAGATCGAATAGGGAAAAACAGAGCCCACAAATACTATACTCAAACATTTTTTTGTTCTCAACAACGTCACTCACGTCCAAAGTTAACCTTAAAATCTCGAAATAAACAGCTTTAACTGCAGGTTTCTTCCCCCGTAGTTATTTCAAGGAGCCAAGGCTGCAGTGCATGCTGGTACCGCTCAGAGCAGAGTGCAACGACGCCGAGACAGAGTCCGGCTAAAAAGAGAAGAATTTCATCAGTTAACTATACAGAGAACATAGAGACAAACAAAGTCTATGAATACAGTTTCTAACATTATTTAGTTCTAAATAATATAACTCACGTCCAAAATCATCTTTAGAATGTATGAGTTCGCTCGCGATCGGGAATTCGCGGTCATCTCATGTTGAGTGCTGTGCATGTGCAGTGTATTGTTGTATTGTATGCCTTGTATGCATGTGTGTACATATAATCGCGTCACACTGCACTGAGCTTGCATTGAGATTGCACCGCAGTCTGGTGGGTGCTACTCCTACATGGTAGACTAATCACAAAGCGGACTATATGACACAAATCCTACGTACATACCACGGACCTCTACTGAACATACCCATGGCATCATTATTTTCTTACGTGGGTTCCCCCGGTGAGAGATACAGAGTCTGCACTACGTACCGTTCGGCGGACGCACGCGCAATCGTCGTCTGATTCGGTCGACGGCGAGGCAAAGCACGCGGGCCAATGGGGTTTGGTCGTTCAGGAGATCGCGCACCTGCTGCCAACGCGACGTCGTCGTGCAACGCGAAGGGGACGTTGCACATGCGGACGGCCAGGCCGACCGGTCGGGACGGAAGGCGGCTCGCGGCGGGCAGCGGGAAAAAATTCTATAGAGACCAACGGACCCCCTCCTGCAGCGCGTGCAAAGTCAATCGGGGCGGGCGCGGGACCTCCCGCGTCGCCTTAGCGTATTAATTATTATAGACTAGGCATTCTTCGCTACACTGATAACGGACCACCCATTGCCGCCGCAGTGACAAAACAACAGCTGCTTGGGCGGTACTCGAGTTAACAGAGCATACGTATGCTAAACTAAATTGCATACGTATGCAAGTTTACTCAGCATGCGTATGCTTAAATGCAGCTCTATGATTGGTCCGTTTGCATACGTATGCTCTATTTGAGCATACGTATCCGGTACATACGTTGAATAGAGCATACGTATCCGGTACGTACGTTAAATATAGCATACGTATTCGATACGATTTATGGCGTCGATGGCCTTCCATACGAGTCAGCTAGTGTCGCATATCTAGGCATGTACGTGTACGTAATGTATACCGGTCGTCGCAGCTAGATACGCAGCGATCGTGTCGCGCGCGCGTGCTGCTAATGCGTATGTGAAACAAATCACGTACGCGCGCACGACGCCACGGCGAGGGTACATGTAAAAAGACCCATTTTATGTCGCCATCGAAGCATGCGTGTCGACATGTCGGCAAAGTCCAAAACCAGTACTTTTGTCGCCATAGTGGCGACATCAGGCGTGTCGATACCAGCACTAAATGTACATAATTTATGTTAGATATCATCATGACATAAAGGGGGAGGGAGAGAGAGGGGGGAGTGGGGGTAGAACAGATAGGAAGAGAGAGGAATGGATGTAGAGAATATAAACATAACAGAAAGAGAGAGAGAGAGAGAGTGGAATAAAGATAAAAGAGTTTCTTTTGAAGTTAGTGTTTCCATTTAGCTTATTGTTTTATTATTATTAGAACTAAAATATAGTTGTAAAATAATTAATTACTATGGCCTAGTTATGTATATTTTGGGTATGGAATATTGTTGTCATAGCTGAGGTCGCTCATTACTTAGTCTATAGCAAGAAATACAATTTTAGTTATAGAAATTGGTAGTAGTTATATATTTTCTATAAGTAATCGAGTGAAGATTCACCTACACATATTATAATTCTCAAATTCAATCAGACACTTACATGTATGAGCAATAGTGCAATACATGCGTTCAATCACATCCTACAATACACATGAAAAGTATTCAAAGAACAGAAACATGAATTTTCCGAATATTGGGCCCCCCTCCCATCACAAAATCATTGATCCGGCGCTGGCCCCCTCCCTCACAAAATCCTGGATCCGCCGTTGGACATGGTGGATGGTGAAGGCAGGCCCTATCATGCCCCTGCCCTCACTCTCCTGCAGCCAGTGGCATAGAAAGGTCCCAAATACAATGAAAATAAAAATGATTGATGCATTCACATAATCCCGCATCACCCATCCAATCCTTCACCCCTGCTAGTACTATCTATACTGTGAGTTTATTTTTCTACAATGAAAAAAAAAAAAATGAATGATGCATTCACATACCCCCCCCCCCCCCCTGCCCGCTATATCTACGCCCATGACTTCAATGGAATAACGCTCCTAACATAATGTTTGCCCCTCAAACGGATGTTCATGGAACGATTTTTTGTTTTGTTTTGTTTAAAGAAACAAAATAGATGTAGAATATACTTAAATAAAATGAATTTTCCATGGAATATAAAAAAATGAGTACAGGTATATTCGGCCTAACCCGTTTCCAATCTTGAAATAAGAAACGCAGTGAGGCATTTACGGCCGTGCGGGTTTTAAAGTTCAAGTAATGTAGAATCTACTTTGAACATGCGCGTACCAAGGGGGGTGTTTTGGGTGTTCAAATACCCCCTTCCCCCGTTTGGTGTTATTTGAAGTTAAAACACTCCCCCCTTTAGAATTCATAACCCTTTTTTTTTTTGTTTATCAGATAATTTTTGAAAAAAGAAGACCCCCCCCCCCCAAAAAAAAAAAAAAGAAGAAAAAAAAGAAAATACTGATAACCATTTTTTTCTTTTGCTTGACAGAGAATTTTTAAGTAAAAAGACCCCCCCCAAAAAAAAAAAAAATTTTAAAAAATACTGATAACCTTTTTTTTTTTGTTGCTTGTCAGAGAATTAAAAACCACCCCCTTTAAAAAAATCCTGGGTACGCCACTGCTCTGACATATGGTAGGATGAATTCATCGTCATATGTTAACTGTAATATTAAAAAAATGGTAAGTATACTATTTTCAATCTTGAAATAAGCAGCGCTCAGTAAGGTATTTACTGCTAGACTCTTCGCTGGGAGTTCAACCAAAGACTTTTAATGTTTGGTTCAACCAGCCAAGCCTTACTACAGCTCAGCCTCAGACTGTGGGCGCTGCCGTGACAGATTACCAGCGTTGTAAAGAAGAATGTCATCAGTTTTTAACTAAATACAGATCGAATAGGGAAAACAGAGCCCACAGATACTATACTCCAACATTTTTTATTCTCAACAAAGTCACTCACGTCCAAAGTTAACCTTAAAATCTCGAAATAAACAGCTTTTACTGCAGGTTTCTTCCCCCGTAATTATTTCAAGCAGCCAAGGCTTCAGTGCATGCTGGTACCGCTCAGAGCAGAGTGCAACGACGCCGAGACAGAGTCCGGCTAAAAAGAGAAGAATTTCATCAGTTATTTAACTATACAGAGAACATAGAGACAAACAAAGTCTATAAATACAGTTTCTAACATTATTTAGTTCTAAATAATATAACTCACGTCCAAAATCATCTTTAGAATGTATGAGTTCGCTCGGGAATTCGCGGTCATCTCATGTTGAGTGCTGTGCAGTGTATTGTTGTATTGTATGCCTTGTATGCATGTGTGTATATAAGTCGCGTCGCACTGAGCTTGCATTGAGATTGCACCGTAGTCTGGTGGGCGCTACTCCTACGTGATATACTAATCACAAAGCGGACTATGACACAAATCGTACGTACATAACACGGACCTCTACTGAACATACCCATGGCATAATTATTTTCTTACGTGGGTTCCCCCGGTGAGAGATACAGAGTTTGCACTACGTACCGTTCGCCGGACGCACGCGCAATCGTCGTCTGATTCGGTCGACGGCGAGGCAAAGCACGCGGGCCAATGGGGTTTGGTCGTTCAGGAGATCGCGCACCTGCTGCCAACGCGACGTCGTCGTGCAACGCGAAGGGGACGTTGCACATGCGGACGGCCAGGCCGACCGGTCGGGACGGAAGGCGGCTCGCGGCGGGCAGCGGGAAAAAATTCTATAGAGACCAACGGACCCCCTCCTGCAGCGCGTGCAAAGTCAGTCGGGGCGGGCGCGGGACCTCCCGCGTCGCCTTAGCGTATTAATTATTATAGACTAGCGGGACCCGTGGAAATCCACGGGTTCCTTTTTTACATTGCACATTCAACATTTTCACAATCGATGTGTACATTCTTGTGAGTTTATTCATTAAAAAAAAAAAAATTTGTTAATGAAATTATCAATAAATTGTTCTAAATGGAAACGAAAATGGTTATGAAGACTGAGTAATTTTTGTAGGTAAATTTTGTCTTTAATTTCGAGTCCGTCCACATTCACATACAAAGACGATACACAGACATCATTTATAACTGAACAAACATGACACTTTTTTCTTTTTTTTATAGTTACAAATTTTGTAATAGGATTTCATTTGTAATAAGATTTCAGAGAGAGAGAGAGGGGGGGGGAGGAGGTGGGTTGGAAAAGGGGTTGGAGAGATAACAGGTGGGAAAATTAACAGGAAGTTAGAGAGATGGAAAGATAAAATAGAGTGTCTATGGATGTGAGACTTTTCATTGAAACCTTATAAGTGCTATCTTGGAAGTTTTAAATGGTCGACTGAAAGCACCGCGTGCGGATTGGTGTTTTTTTGTTTTTGTTTAGATGGATGCACGTAACTGTCAATCTTTTGTTCAAATGGCACACCCTTATATTATTATAAACAAAATTATGTTTATATACACACAGGCATTCACTCAGAGAAACATGCATACACATATTTACAAACGCATACGTGCGTACTCATGGTCACAATTACTTACCCACATACCCACATACTCAGTTAAAAATATTGTACATATAATGTTATGTAATGTACATAATTTATGTTAGATATCATTATGACATAAAGGGGAAGGGAGAGAGAGAGAGAGAGAGAGAGAGAGGGAGTGGGGGTAGACAGATAGGAAGAGAGAGGAATGGATGTAGAGAATATAAACATAACAGAAAGAGAGAGAGTGGAATAAAGATAAAAGAGTTTCTTTTGATGTTAGTGTTTCCATTTAGCTTATTGTTTTATTATTAGAACTTAAATATAGTTGTAAAATTAATTACTATGGCCTAGTTACGTATATTTTGTGTATGGAATATTGTCATCATAGAGGTAGCTCATTACTTATTCTATAGCAAGAAATTGGTAGTAGTTATATATTTTCTATAAGTAATCGAGTGAAGATTCACCTACACATATTATAATTCTCAAATTCAATCAGACACTTACAAGTCATGTATGAGCAATAGTGCAATACATGCGTTCAATCACATCCTACAATACACATGAGAAGTATTCAAAAAACAGAATTATGAATTTTCCCAATATTGGGCCCCGGGCCCTTCCATCACAAAATCATTGATCCGGCGCTGGCCCCCTCCCTCACATAATCCCGCATCACCCATCCAATCCTACAGCCCTGCTAGTGCTATCTATACTGTGAGTTTATTTTTCTACAATGGAAAAAAAAAAAAAAAAAAAATGAATGATGCATTCACATAGTTGTAAAATTAATTACTATGGCCTAGTTATGTATATTTTGTGAATGGAATATTGTTGTCATCATAGAGGTCGCTCATTACTTAGTCTATAGCAAGAAATACAATTTTAGTTAGAAATTGGTAGTAGTTATATATTTTCTATAAGTAATCGAGTGAAGATTCACCTACACATATCATAATTCTCAAATTCAATCAGACACTTACATGTATGAGCAATACATGCGTTCGATCACATCCTACAATACACATGAAAAGTATTCAAAAAACAGAAGTATGAATTTTCCGAATATTGGCCCCCCTCCCGGCCATCACAAAATCATTGATCCGGCGCTGGCCCCTCCCTCACAAAATCCTGGATCCGCCGTTGGACATGGTGGATGGTGAAGGCAGGCCCTATCATGCCCCTGCCCTCACTCTCCTGCATCCAGTGGCATAGAAAGGTCCCAAATACAATGAAAATAAAAATGATTGATGCATTCACATAATCCCGCATCACCCATCCCATCCGTCACTCCTGCTAGTGCTATCTATGCTGAGTTTATTTTTCTACAATGGGGGGGGGGGGGGGGGGGGGGGGGGGGTGAATGATGCATTCAAATACCCCCCCCCCTCCCTGCCCGCTATATCTACGCCCATGACTTCAATGGAATAACGCTCCTAGCATAATGTTTGCCCCTCAAACGGATAATATTCATGGAACGATTTTTTTTTAATAAGAAACAAAGTAGATGTAGAATATACTCAAATAAGATGAATCTACCATCGAATAAAAAATGAGTACAGGTGTGTTCGGCCTAACCTTTTTCCAATTTTGAAATCAGAAACGTCGTGAGGCATTTACGGCAGTGCGGGTTTTAAAATTCAAGTATTGTAGAATCTACTCTGAACATGCGCGTACCAAGGGGGCGTTTTGGGTGTTCAAACACCCCCCCCCCCCCCCGTTTGGTGTTATTTGAAGTTAAAACACTCCTTCCTTTAGAATTCCTGATAACATTTTTTTTTTTTTTTGCTTGTCAGAGAATTTTAGAGTAAAAAGACCCTCCCCCCCAAAAAAAAAAAAATACTGATAACCATTTTTTTAAATTTTGCTTGTCAGAGAATTAAAAACCACCCCCTTCAAAAAATCCTGGGTACGCCACTGCTCTGACATACGGTAGGATGAATTCAATGTTAACTGTAGTTTTAAAAAATGGTAAGTATACTATTTTCAATCTTTTTTATATTTTTTAATCTTGAAATAAGCAGCGCTCGGTAAGGTATTTACTGCTAGACTCTTCGCTGGGAGTTCAACCAGCCAAGCCTTACTACAGCTCAGCCTCAGACTGTGGGCGCTGCTGTGACAGATTACCAGCGTTGTAAAGAAGAATGTCATCATTTTAAAACTAAATACAGATCGAATAGGCAAAAACAGAGCCCACAAATACTATACTCAAACATTTTTTTTTTCTCAACAACGTCACTCACATCCAAAGTTAACCTTAAAATCTCGAAATAAACAGCTTTTACTGCAGGTTTCTTCCCCGTAGTTATTTCAAGCAGTGCATGCTGGTACCGCTCAGAGCAGAGTGCAACGACGCCGCGACAGAGTCCGGCTAAAAAGAGAAGAATTTCATCAGTTAACTATACAGAGAACATGTTATAGAGACAAACAAAGTCTATAAATACAGTTTCTAACATTATTTAGTTCTAAATAATATAACTCACGTCCAAATTCATCTGTAGAATGTATGAGTTCGCTCGGGAATTCGCGGTCATCTCATGTTGAGTGCTGTGCAGTGTATTGTTGTATTGTTTGCCTTGTATAGGGTTGTGTGTATAAGTCGCGTCGCACTGAGCTTGCATTGAGATTGCACCGCAGTCTGGTGGGTGCTACTCCTACATGGTATACTAATCACAAAGCGGACTATGACACAAATCCTACGTACATACCACGGACCTCTACTGAACATACCCATGGCATAATTATTTTCTTACGTGGGTTCCCCCGGTGAGAGATACAGAGTCTGCACTACGTACCGTTCGCCGGACGCACGCGCAATCGTCGTCTGATTTGGTCGACGGCGAGGCAAAGCACGCGGGCCAATGGGGTTTGGTCGTTCAGGAGATCGCTCACCTGCTGCCAACGCGACGTCGTCGTGCAACGCGAAGGGGGCGACAACCATGCGGACGGCCAGGCCGACCGGTCAGGACGGAAGGCGGCTCGCGGCGGGCAGCGGGAAAAAATTATATAGGGTCCAACGGACCCCCTCCTGCAGCGCGTGCAAAGTCAATCGGGGCGGGCGCGGGACCTCCCGCGTCGCCTTAGCGTATTAATTATTATAGATGATGTAGGTTTGCATGATTAAGTGTGCATATGAATCGTAGGATTGGTACTGCAAATTTGTTTAACCACAATATCTGTGTATGTTTAGTTTATACAGGAAGTCATGATAGGATAGCATATCAGACATGAAATACAAGAACATGTACAAGTATTAAAACTGTAGACTTGACTACAAAAATCCATGTTGACTCGACTCGACTCGACTCGACTCGACTCGATTCGAAAATTTCTGTTGACTCGACTCGACTCGACTCGATCAATCAATGCTTAAT
>CM046848.1:27226806-27485155 GCA_025618425.1 Heliocidaris tuberculata
ACTAGTCTGTCAATCAGGTTTGGGTGCATTCTTGTTACATTTTATTTTGAAAAGGATAGCATTACTTCCAAACTGGGTATTGTATCTATCCGATTGTTCTACGGAATGAAAAAAAAAAACTTTAGAAAGATAGAAAAGGCAGTGATGTGTTGTATTTTGTACCTTCATGATTTCACCATATTTTCACTCTCCTGCGGAGTCATGTCAGTGATCACTCCATTTTTTTTTTTAAAGAGAATTACACCTAAATTACTCACCGGTGGTAATGGTCGAGGGATTCGATGTCAATCCTTGGGATTCTCCTGAAGTCGTCGACATTGAGACCGTAGTTGACATGGTTGTTGCATCAGGTACTTCTATGAAATGAAGTCCACAATAAAAAAAAAAATAAATAATGAGATTTTTCGGTAAGGAAATTTGGATGGTGATAGAAAATATCAAACGGTTTCATGTAAAGTTCTTGGCGTAGATAAATGCTGATCTCAAGGTAATTCAAGGTGGCTGCAAACAGTGTACGTCGTATCCAGCATAGGACCCTGTCTTATAAAGAGTTGTGATTGTAATAATATGATTTGTGTGAAATCAGAGAAGCAGATTTGTGAAAGTTTGCACGGAATCTGCAAGCAATAAGAAACTTACAATTTTTTTAAAAAAGTTGTAATCACTATAGACTATGGGAATTTCAAATTGGCCTTATCGGTACGGTCCTTTCCCATTCGCTCACGAACACATAAAATGTTAATGTTTCAAAATGTATAACTCAGTATGATCTTTTTATTTTTTGGAGGACCTATAACAATATTATATCTACAGTATATTTTGACTATTGCCCCGAATGAAAAGGCGCTCAGGAGAAAACCTGAATTTAATGATATTTTGGTATACAATCGTTTCACCAAATTGCCAATTTGAGATTCGCATAGATGTAGTGATCTCATTTTTCAAACATTAATAACTTTCTTATTCTTTGTCCGATTTCTCTCAAAAAACTTTCATCATCCTGTTTCTTATATTTTCTGCTTTCACACAAATCAGCTTTTTACAAAGGTTGGTTGCCCTTTAATTTGAGATTAATATCAACGTAAGTGTCTACATATAGGAGACAGTTAGGAGACTGCAAGCTTGCGATTGGTTCGCCTGGCAACTCTTTATAAGACACCGCCCTGGATTCAATACTCGTAACAATTATTATCAAAATCATCAAACCAATCAAACGGAAGATTTGAAAAACAAAATAACATTCCATATTCTCACTTTCATTGCAATGTTTTCCTTGAAATCCACTCGAACAGTGGCATTTGTAACCATCCATCGTCTCCTCACACCAGCTGTTTTCACAAAGGTTCTTGTCACAATCTGGGGAATGGAAAGGGGATACGACGTCAATGAAAAAGACAGGAATAAAGAACTGGTCAGACCTCAACTATACTCACCCCCCCCCCCCCCCAACAATTAAGTTCCCCTGACACTTTTCAAGATAACTCGATGAAGTTTGACGTGTTTGACAGAATTTGTTCGTTCAAAAGCAAAGTATACAGAATTTTCTTACCCACATTATGATGCAGTTTCATGAATCTAGATTTTAGAAATTAGGCGTCTTTACATTCATGAAATAAATATGAAAATATTGGGAAAGAGTTTACGCTTTGGTCTTTGTCAATAAGCCAGTTCGTAATAACAATTTGCGCATGTGCAGATGAAGGTCATTTTTACCGATTATAATTGACCTTTATACGCTGTCATTATGTACGCACCATAATTCGCGCACCAGTATGATTTTACGCGTTAAACAAGTAGCGCATCCACTAAAACAGATGAATGTGCGCGTACAAAGTGGGGCCATTTCAGGGTCATTTTGTATTATATCATGAAAAGAATCTGCGCAATTGATTGGTACAATGCGCGTCATGTGACAAAATACAATTCCCACTAGTCTCATGCAAATGAGCAAATTGCCATGGAGGGTAACATCTGACGTCATGATTCGTGAATAGTAGTACTATTCACGGATACTATTTACGGCGTATGACATTACCCACGAAAAGTGCGTACTTCATTGTGACAATATTCATTTGCGCGCATCTATTGTTTTAGGCACCGGCGCATGATAATGTCTTCATTACGCGTTTGAAATCCGCGCAAATTCATCCTTTCTTCAAAACTGTTTGTGTACGTAAGTGTGCTGTCTACCATAGGCCTACGGTACAGATGATCATAAGTAGGTGAGTAGATTTAGGCTTTAGTTCAAAGATGACGGATATAAACCAAATATCTCTGGTTGAAATATGGTACACTTGGTGACCACATTTCCAACAAGACCCTCTCATGACAGTATATTGTTTGTATACCATGCTATACTGACACTGCCTGCGTCCCTTCTAAGTGTTGAAATCACTTTCTAAAGTTTTTTCTCGTGAATGTGTAAGCGCCTCGAGCATCCTTTTTAGGTGGATATCGGTATAAACTTCTGTATTAATTGATTTTGCTAATCAGTTCATTAATTCCTGTCATTGTCAATAAGTCATCCTATCATCGCTATGGCTAGTTGGAAAAATTAATCATTAATGGGGTATGTCGTTTTGGCTTTATCGTTGCTGATGGGGTAACCTAACCGATCTCAATTTAGTTAGATTAAAAGCGATTATATAGTTGGCGAAGCTTGTTTCTACTCCCCCCCCCCCCCCCCTCCCAGCGGCTCTTATTAATATTCTATCTACTATAAGTTTCCAATTATGCAAATGTGTCCGGCAGAGATGGCTGATGAATCTCCCATGATCATGTCAATTTGCCTCTGCCCCAATTTTTAATTTTGCATGCACTGTCTGCCTACGCGTTGGTTAATGGTTTCCATCAATTATTAATATGGAGGCGAGTTGGCTCAGTCGGTAAAACGTCTGGCCTGTCGAACCAGAGATAGTGGTTTCGAATCCACCCCGGGCGGATCACTGAGGCGTGCGTTGTGTGTTAACGTGCCTCTCCCCTGTTTCATAGACTCAAGATATTATACAGTGGAAAATACTCCGTCCCTCCGATATGACGTTAAATGGAAACCCCGGTGTAGTGATCCCATCCCAATCAGTTATATCGGGAGGAGAGATCCGAGGGTTATGTAATTCAGTTTGCTTTTCCCCTCCCAGGCACACGTGACGCCAAATACTTAACCATAATAATTATTATTATTACCATTAATGAGCAATTTCTTGCTTAAATTTAAGACGTAAAAGTGAAACTGAATAAGTGAGGGATTAATAGGATATACTGACTCAATACTATCTCATTCATAATTCCAACCAGTGAAAACGATACTTTCTAATTGTTCCAGGAACCTTTTTTTAATTTCCTGAAAAGAAGAGAAGATTCCGATTCAACTAGCTGTAATTCTTCTCTGTGTGTGTTTTTGTTTGTTTTGTTTTTTTTTGTACCAGAGCTCTCTTTTAGATTGCGAAAGCTATTTTAGAGCTCTCCCAAGTTAAATTGCTCACCTTTCCCGTGTATTTTTTTTCTTCTGATTTCAACAATTATAATAAAAGAAGTATCAGAGGATTTGAAACAGAAGCATCTAGCCCAAAATATAAAACTCTTTTTTTGGTATACCCAATGGACATTCGATCGTAATCTCTGAGCCATGTCTAGGATTGCTTTATTATCATCCTATTGACCGTTGCCCTCAAGCGTATGAAGCGGCCGGGAAAGGGGGGGGGGGCGGGGGGCGAGGGGGGGGGGGCTAGAAGGCTGCAGCCCCATGAGAATTTGAAAGCTACCGATATTCATGTAACCATCACCATTCCGTGAGCGAGGTTGTCTCTGTGTGCATTTTTTTTTAATATCTTGCCTACTGCATTGTCAACTTTGCTGCAGAATTACTCGCTTGCAAAGCTTAAAAAACTGCAAACTCGTGCAAGAGACTGTCTTTAGCCCCCCCCCCTCCCCCCCCCCCCCCCTCCCCCGGACACCTCGACCCATATAATTTGGAACTAGAGTCTCTCAAGTTGTTGTGGTCTAGTGGATAAGTCATCGGACCACAGATCAACTGCTATGGGGTTCGATTCCTTTAGCAAGATATTATTCTACATTTGCCACACTCGACACAGGTGTGGTAAGTAGGTACCTGGTAGGATTTATTCCTTGAATGCACAAAGCGCTGCGGTTGCCATGCTGAAACCGGGATAATACCTTGATTACATGGCCCCCAGGGAGGGTATTTAGTACTGATGATCTACCCTGGGTTAACAAGACATAGTGTTATTGCTATTGCAATTGTTATTATTATTATCATTATTATTATTATTATTATTATTATTATTATTATTATTATTATTATTATTATTATTATTATTATTATTACTATTATTATTATTATTATTATTATTATTATTATTATTATTATTACTATTCTTATTATTATTATCATTATTATTATTATCATTAATATTATCATTATTATTATCATCATTATCATTAGCATTATTATTAGCATTAATATTAGCAGCAGTAGTAGTAGTAGTAGTAGTAGTAATAGTAGTAGTAGTAGTAGTATCATTATTATTAATATCATATCATTATCATTATCATTATTATCATTATTATCATTATTATTATCAAGCCTTTATAATTTTAATTATTATCATTATTGAGGCCGTACATAATTGCTTTACAGTTCTGTATTAAAGAATAAGTATTCATATTTACCAGGGAATCTGCACACTCTTTGCCCGGGTGGGATCCCCAATTTACTCTTCCTTTTCGGACAAGCGGTTTCCATACTTGAATATGGGATGAGCTTAGGGATGGTCTGAACCATACTGCCATTACGGTGTAGTTTCTCTTTGCACTCGTTGAACATTGGTAGTGTGTAATTCAGGCCTAACCCGTCCGTACAACAGGGTTTTGTAGCTTTGTTTTCATGCGATGCAACGAGTGATGCTGTGTATAATATAAAAAGCAAAAACTTGTCAGAAAAAATTCCCAATATATTCTTCTTTTTGACACTTTTATCAGTGACATGGTTTTGTGGATAAGTCCCCAGACTGTGAATCACAAGGTACGGGGTTCGAATCCCTGCCGCAGCACTGACGTCCTTTGGCAGCACTTACGTAGAGTGGGGCAAATCTACATTTTCCACACTCGACCCAAGTAAATGGGTACCTGGTAGGATTATTTAGGTTTCCTTTTATATATGTGCCAAAAGTATAAGATTTACTCTCTGTGCTGAAGTATTAAACAAAATGCTTTAAACATAGCAACCTCGTTTCTTCAGAAATAACAATGGGTCCAGTTAGACAGATCACCGAAAATGACAAACTCTGTGAACACCTTTAAAGGTCATGTAAAGTTTTGGTAAGCCCTCAAAAACTGTTCGTCAGATTTCTTCAATTTTTGTCGATAAATAGCGAGATACTAGCAATACTAAGACACTGTGAAGATTTCGCCTCCTAAAGTTTAATATTAAACAAATAAGAGGCAAAAACTAATTTATGTGCCGGGACAGGCACGTAAAATCCCAACAAAGGCAGCATGTGCTATACACTGTAAACACACCTGTTAGGCCAGGAGCCTGTCCCGAAATAGTCACCCCATTTTACCCATAAGATTTGACCCCGTAAAGTTACTTAGACCATCTAAGTCATTGACAAAAAGGTTGTCAGCCCGACAGTAATACATAATCCTGACAATAATTTTTTGATACTTTTGAGAAAGCAATACATTTTTCACAATGTAATAACTTATTAACCAAAATACCAATTAACACCAAATTGCACCTCAAGAAAATTATTATACTCAAAATTATGTTATGAAAATTTAAAGTGAATTGATTGAGACACTTTTGAATAATCATAGTCAGAAGGTAAGAAAATGGTTTTTCTTTCCATGCAGAGCATTTTGGGGGGTAAAGCATTGTCAAAGGGCACTTTGGGGTTTTCATTTCAGGGGGTCTGACACCCCTTCCTGATGGACAATTTTGTCAGTTTTTATATTTTTGGAATGTACATCCATAGCTCTTCCTTCTGACAAAATTTGGTCTCTGGGCTTTCAGGGGAAAAATTTACCCCAATTTTTAGGGGCTGTCTGACACCCCATCCCGACGGAAATTTTTGTCAGTTTTTTTGTGTTTTGTAATGTCCATCATACTACTTCCTACTGACAAAGTTTGGTGCATGGGTGAGATGGGGTGAAATCGACCCGACTTTGGGGTCCCTTTTGGGGGCCCTGGGGGCTTAACCCGGCGGCTACGGTCAGGCTGACAACCTTTTTGTCAATGAGTCAGATGGTCTAAGTAACTTTATGGGGTCAAATCTTATGGGTAAAATGGGGTGACTATTTCGGGACAGGCTCCCAGACTATGTAAAACCAATGATGAGTAGCTACACACAGTGCACACACGCTGTCTCTATGCGAAGCCCCTGTGCGGGGAGCCGTCGGGGTGGACGGGTCCTAGCATAATGGCAGTGATCAAGCATTCCTTACATGAGCTTTAAATATACATGTTTGTTCAAAAGATCTTGTAGTACCCGTTCCTACTAAGAAAAATGGCAGGGGAATTTTATTCAGTTACTTTACTGAATCTAAGTTTATTCCTCATATTTCAACGCATTTCTCTTATATAAATCAAACCAGCGGTTTGTGTTGCATTTACAGAATGCATATATATCCTCTTTGTGGGGAAGATTTAATTCAATGCTTTTATTTTGTATTTGTCAGGGATATTTCATTTAGTTGTTGTTGTTGTTGTTCTACTGTGAAAAACATAATTGATGGACACTGCTTCGTTGCCACCAAAATTTAGGATGACATAAAGCTTTACAAATTGAAAGAATCATCACATATTATCAGTATTAAAGATTTTCATTCGTATTTAAGCTTGAATATTCATTTGCTATATCATATATGACAAACAATCAAACGTGTACGTACCTTTATTTAATCAAAATAATTTCGCTACTTTGTTAATGAATTTCCGAAACTACATGTATGTGAGGATGTTTTCTTGTAATGTCTGGAAATTCATGATATAATCTATATGTAAATATGTATATAACAATTTTGGGATCCCAAGTGTGTATCTATATTAAGCCAAAATCATCTCACTACTTTGTTCAAAAGGAACTTCCGAAAATGATTTTTACAGGCTATTATTTTTCTTTTAATGTCTAAAAAATTCATGATTACTTTTCATCTGATTTAAAAACTTATTACCATCTACATGGTCTATACATATTTTAAGATATCAAAAATATGCAACAACGTTTTTTTAAACAAGAAAACCTACATTTATTATATACGAGGATACCAAAGAATTTATATATCATATATGATTATGTTCTGTATATTTTTATGTTGCTGTTATGAGTTCATATTCTCATTTGTTACTTAGCAGGGACTTCAATTTTCAATTCAAATTAACATTTATTTTCTTCCACTGATTTTGACAACATTCAACATCTGTTCAAATAGAGTACAATTTACATGCACATAAAGTAGTATGAGTACAATCAAGAACTTGCAATACAAGGAATAGTCTGGCAGTCTGTCCCGATATAGTCATCCCATTTTACCCGTAAGATCTGATCCTGTAAAGTTATTTAGACCATCTAAGTTATTGACAAAAAGGTTGTCAGCCTGACCATAACCGTCGGGTTTAGCCCCAAGAGCTAGCCCCCAAATGCCACCCCAAAGTCGGATCGATTTCACCCCATCTCCCCTCATGCACCAAACTTTGTCAGTAGGAAGTAGTATGACTGGGCATTACAATACACAAAAAAAACTGACAAACATTTCCGTAGGGATGGGGTGTCAGACGGCCCTAAAAATTGGGGTAAATTTTTCCGCTTGAAGCTCAGGGACCAAAATTTGTCAGAAGGAAGAGCTATGGATGTACATTACAAAATCTAAGAACTGACAAAAATTTCCATCAGAAAGGGGATGTCAGACCCCCTGAAATGAAAATCCCGATGTGCCCTTTGACAATGCTTTGCCCCCCCCCCCCAAAAAAAAAATGCTCTATATGTAAAGAAAAACCATTTTCTTACCTTCTGACTATGATAACTCGAAAGTGTTTTATTCAATTCAATTCAAATTTATATGTTGTAATTTTGAGCATAATGATTTTCTTGAGGTGCAATTTGGTGTCAGTTGGTCTTTTGATCAATAAATTATTAAATGAAAATTTGATCAATAAATTATCAAATCATGACTAGGATACGATTGCTTGCACATGTGACAATGATAAAAGTTGTTACACAATAACGTATGATATGTATCTGGTTTAGTCATTTCATCATCCATAGACAATATAAAAGGAACCTGACAACGTTGGGTAAACAAATACAAATAAACAAAGTGGCACACGTACAGTCATGAAAAGCACGTTTAACTTGATTATACACAGCATATTCGAGAGTTGAATAAATCCAGTACCCTATAGTTATATGCAGCAAAATGAAATTGCAAATCGCAAGACAGATGGTTTGATTACACTTGGTGAAGAAATTTTGCTTGCAGTATTACAGAAAGAGAAGAAAAAGAAGTTAGACAGAGTAAGTTATTCTGTCAGAGAAGGCTACATTTATGTCATGTACATGACTATGCAAAAATATATCGATAATATATTTAGCACGACATCATAAATATTGGTGAAATGTGCTAACTTGTATAAGATATCAGAAAGAAAGAAACAAATAAATAAATAAATAAATTATTCTTTGAAATGCACTGTGCGCTTATAACGGTTGCCGGAGCTAAAGCCGGGGTAATGATATCCTTTACCTTTGGAATCGCATGGAGACGTTACATCATAATGTGATATGCGTTATAAGAAAGTGATTTTTTTTTATTATCAGCATTTTTTTCTCTCTAATGCTGAAAATCATTTTAACAACTCAAATGTCATAGTTATATGTCTCTTCCAAATCTCAAAACAATGTCAACTTTTTGGCATGTTTATCCCTCCGTTTATCACATTTGAAAATTTTCAAATTGAATGATTACTGAGTAAAATGAAATGAATCTAATTACGGTATTAAAAATTTTACAAAAGAATGTCATAAGAATAATGAATACTGCTCCTATTCAATCACGCAGCGATCCTCTATTTTACGAATTAAAAATTCTAAAGTTCCCAGATCTATTTCTTTTTCAAACAGAACAATTCATGTACTAATTGCATAAAAACGAACTGATACATGCTTTGACTAACATTTTTACAAAAAAACAGTTTCATACAGAAATAAACATCCCAAGTCTTTCGTGTTCCATACGCAGCAAATTCTAACTGAGCGAGCAGGACCCACCTCTCCGCCCCCCCCCCCCCTCTCTCTCTCTCTCTCTCTCTCCCCCTCTCTCTCTCTCTGAAAATTGTGAATAAACGATATATGAAATCTGAAATCTACTAAAATAGGATATTCTTTTTTTAATCTATACATACCGAAGTACAAGGAGGTTACGACGCCATATGTAAGTTTCCAAAATAGATTCTGTTTCGTTCCCTGTTATTCAAACAAATATCAAAATAGTTACCAAATATAATGAATTATAAAACGCACCATATGAAGGAGTTTATATTTTCAAAAATGTAATATTGTTCATGAAAATCAAGATTCACGATGATCTTCGGCTCTCCGTATAGACTGAATTATTGATAAACGCAGGGGTGTCGATCAGTGTTCATGATTGGGGGATGACCGGCGAGGGAGCAAAGCGACCGAGCTGGGGGAGGGTGTAGGAGGGGGATGGGGGATATATCCCCCATCCCACACCAGCATGTCCAGGGACTTTTTCAAAAAGCTGTCTTGAAAACTTGCATTTTAGAACATCCCAAAATGGTCTTAATTTTCTTCGATATTTTCGCATTGAAATTATGGCATTTCTTATTTCCTTACTTCTAATCCTTAAAGAATGTGATGATATTTCAAGATTAAGCATAATGAATTTGGATAATCATTAGTTTTAAGTTAATGTATCATAATTCTTATTTATTTTATCCAAAAATATTGGAGGGGTGAAATACAGGCCATCCCCCTCACCCACCTCAATTTTTTGGGGGATATATACCCCCCATTCCCCCCCCCCCCCGGATCGACACCCATGGATAAACGTATCTTCATTCTATATAGAGAGACTGAATTAATCTTAATGGTAATAATAATAATCATAATAACGATAATAATAATGATAATGATAATAATAATAATAATAATGATAATAATAATAATAATGATGATGATGATGATGATGATGATGATGGTGATGATAATAATGATAATGATAATAGTGATAATGATAATAATGATAAGTAAGATAAGATAATAAATCTATAAAGACTAAATTAGTGATAGAGGTGTTGATGATTAGAAAGAAGTATTTACATGTGTTCTTGAGAATACTCACCATGTTAATCCAGTCCAATGAGGATACGCTCCAATTAATAAGCAATAAGATTTTTTTTAAATGGTGAAATCCCTTTCTATCTCGAAAAATGACTCTCTCGGTGATGCATTGCTAAGCACATTAATGAAGTACAAAAATAAGATTCTCTTTGAATTCTTTTGACAAAGAGTATCAAACACATAAGCCGTTATTGATGAGTTGAATTATGTTGAAGAGTTTTTTGAGCGACGAGCCCATTTCAGAGGCAGATGGAATAGGATGGTGACATGAGCGGGGAAACTGTTAATGATTGGTGGTTCTCAACTTCCCAAGCTGGTGTATAATCGTTGCCGTCTATATATGCCAGCTATGAATGTCGAACTCGTTATCATGGAAACTGGGGTAACATGGCCCGGACGCTCATTGGGTAAGTATCATGGAGAGTACGTGACCGATGCATCGGTCGAATCATACTATCCTTATAGTTGAGCCAAACCTGATAATAATTTTCAAATCCGCAATGATCGAGACAAGGATATGACACCAGAGGTGTCGATTCACTGCTTTTTTTGGGGGGTGGGGGCAGCGTCACGTTGGCACCCAACAGCCAGCCCCCCCCCCCCCCCCCCCCCCCCCCCCCCCCCCCCATCCCCCTCTCCCTTTGAAAATATATGGCGGTAAATTTGTACTGTTTTAAGCGTGGGTCACATTTGTCTGATAACGATAACAACAAGAAGATTTATCATTAAAGGTACACCCCAGAGCTGCCCTACCATGCCTACTATTAACAGACACAAATTATTTGAAATCGTTACCGTTATCGGTCAAAAGAGACCCAGTCTTACCGGCATATAGGCAATTCTAAAACCTGACTACCTTCTTTCTTCTTTCTTTCCTTATTAGAAAATCATTTGGCTTACTTGGCGGTTAATTCGATCAGACCCCCCCCCCCCCCTTCTCTCTCTCTCTCTCTTGTTGTTGTTCTAGCAACGCCCCTTGCATGCATTTCAGTTTCACATTTAGAGTGTTTTCACAATATAAATTGTGCAAACAATATAAATGGTACAAACAATATAAATGGTATACCAAAATGTAAATGATACAAACGAACGTGAAATCTGTTGTCAGAGAAAATAAAAGAAGGTGAGTACCTCATATCTATCCGTTTGCATTCTCTAAAAAGAGAAGTGAAATGTGGAGGAGCCAATTAAAGAAGAAATCTACGCCTGTGAGTTATAGGCTCCAAAAAGTAATAAGATTTATAAGAGTTTTTTTTTTTTTTATTAGTGGGAACGAGCATGCATGATACAGCAATAACCTTTTTATTGCTTCAAATGGATGTGCATATAGACGACTGCATGTTTACATCATTTAGTGGTTTGTATCTCATTAAATTAATCTCAAAACAATTTTTTATCGTTAGTCATGAACGTCATATGCTTTTTCATGCGTTAAGGGTGTACCGATATCAATTACCCTATCACTCGCGTTTGGTTTGGGGTAATTATCATTCTATTGTCAGCTCTGTGCATTATGTTATAATTTACTGTGTTCATATCTTCATAAAATGTAATATATATCCTTATTGTTTCAATGTAAAAGTATTAAAAAAATCTTCATCTCGCTCTTCTTCTTTTTCTTCGTTGGCTATTTCTGTTTAGTCCCTCCTTTCTCATATCTTTAACAATTCTGCTTTTTAATTTGTATTAGTGTTATTATATTAATGTATTTAGCGAATGCACTTTTTAATGTATTGTATTGTAAGTGACGTTTATAGCCTACCTCTTTGTGAATCCAATTTGTTTCATCCTTATGGCCAATATTTTGAATGATTTTTTTTAATGAATAAATAAACTAGATCAATTCAATTCAGTTCGATTTAATTTCCCCTCACATTAATGGAGATTCTTATGAGATCTACATGTATATCAAACAGCGTATTTGAAGTGAGTTTTTAAAATTACAATGTATGAAGTTTTAAATTGGCAGTGGATCACTCAACCATACGAATGGCCTTGAAGCTTCGAAATTACATTCACTCAGTGTACTTTATGCCCTCCGGTGCTATAAACAAAGCTTTGACGGTTCATGCACTTTTTGTTGATGAAGCTACTTATCCTAATGAAATTACAGGTCTAAATATATGATATTATAATAACAACTAGCGGCGCCCGTGGAAAATCCACGGGATTCGAGCGCAAAAAAAATGTAGTGAAAAATTACACTGTTTTAAATTTTGGTTTATTAAAGTTATATCGAATTCAATAAATATGTTACAATGTTTTTGTTACGAAATAATCATATGAAAACTATGTTTTAGCGCAACTTTAGGGTTGTATATTGTGAAATATTCAATCAAATGATAGATTAATATGTGTACATAAACATCATGTATTTTTTTAAATCAATAAGACGAATGTTTAGTAATTATGGTTCTTTGGGTAATGGTTTCTAAAAGAAAGATTTTGTAATTTTTTCATCTAAGTTAATTTTTAGTTCCTCTTGTATCTGCATTAAATTATTTTAGTAATGTTTTATTATGTTATTCTTACTGTAGAATACGTCACATACTTTTTTTGAAAGTTAAAAGTCAATTGTTTTTTTTTTATTTGTTCTTTGGGCTAACTTGATATAATTTATTATTTTTATGTCTTATATAGAGATGATTATGTATAATACACTTTTGCTGATGAGAGAGATTGCATATCTACTGTTTTTATGTAAGAAATAACAATATATTTATTTCAAAACTTGTTTCCACGTGAAAATCACGGGCCCAATAATACTGTGAAATTAATTTTATGTTATATGAGCTAATGCCTTTTAGCTTCCAAGAAGATTGTTTAATGTTTGTGTGTTTATTAATTGAAGCAATTTTTTTACCTGTCCTTTCCCCGTTCCCACAATATTACCCCAGGAGAAACGTGAGCGATGTTGCCTGATGCCTAAACATATGAAATTCTATCGTGCCATCCATTTTTTTTTCAGTGAAACATGATTTGCAAAAGTCATAATCCAATTTACTCGTACTCACGTACCCCTGTAATATTTGAAACCCCAGATAAAATTGCAATCCACCACTTATAGTCCTATCTGTGGACACTATGAAGGGGCGGATCCAGGATTTTGAAAAAGAGGGGGCACAGAGCCGGAAAAGTACATGTACGTACTAAAGGCAATTTTTTTTCATTGTGTACTTAAGGTATGCCAGTTTTGATTCAAAAGGGGGGGGGCGTGGCCGATTCGCCCCCCCCCCCCGGATCCGCCCCTGGTATGGATGGTGAGTGAAGGCCCTACCAAGCCCCCTCCCCTCCCTCTACTCCAGCCAATGGCGTATAGATAGCGGGTTCCAAATTCTTTGCGGGTGATTTCATTTGTTCTACAATGAAAAAATTAATAGATGCATTGACATATCCCCCATCCCCCAACTCCTACCCCATTCCCCCTCCTCTTTTTACGCCCATAACTCCAGTGATTTCATTTTTTCTACAATTAAAATAAAATAATCTGATGCATTCACATCCCCCCCCCCCCCCGGTATCTGCGAATATGACTAGACTCCAGTGATTTCATTTTTTCTACAATAATAATGAAATTAATTCATGCATTCACATATCCCCCATAGACCACCCCCCCCCCACCCGCCCCCGCTTTCTACGCCCATGCTTTCAGCATATAAATATACTCGATTAATTCTTCAACGGATATATGTAGAATCTTCTCATACGGTAAGATGAATTTATCATCAAATTTTAACTGCAGTAATAAAAAAAAAAAATGATAAGTAAACTGTTTCCAATCTTGAAATAAGCAGCTCAGTGAGGCATTTACTGCCGGACTCCTCCCCTGGAATTCAGCCAGCCAACCCTTACAAAAGCTCAGCCTCAGAGTGCTGGCGTTGCCGTGACAGAGTACCGGCTTTATATTGTAGAGAAGAATCAAGAATGCCATCAGTTTTTAACTAATTACGCAGAAAGTAAACTGTTTCCAATCTTGAAATAAGCAGCTCAGTGAGGCATTTACTGCCGGACTCCTCCCCTGGAGTGCATCCAGCCAACCCTTACAACAGCTCAGCCTCAGAGTGCTGGCGTTGCCGTGACAGAGTACCGGCTCTATATTGTAGAGAAGAATCAAGAATGCCATCAGTTTTTAACTAATTACGGAGAAAATAGGGACAAACAAAGTCCACAAATACTATACTGCAACATTTTTTGTTCTCAAAAATTCTCAAAAATGTCACTCATGTCCAAAGTCAACCTTGGACATCTCCAAATAAGCAGCTCAGTTAGTCATTTACCCCTGGTCTCTCCGTGATCTCCTCCCCCGGAGTTCATATCACGCAGCCAAGGCTGCATGCAGCGCTGATACTGTTCAGCTCACAGAGCAGCGCCGCCGTGATGGAGTCTAAAAAGAGAAGAATTCCATCAGGTGTTGACTAAATACAGAGAAAATAGATCAAAGGAAGTCCATAAATACAGTTTCTAACAGTTTTTTAGTTCTAAATAATATCACTAACGTCCAAAATCAACCTCAGAATGTACGCAGTATTTGTAAGCTCGATCGGGAACCATAGTCAACTATGTGTGTACAGTACATACAAATTGCATGCATGCGATATGCATCGTCGATCGCGTCGCATTGCATCGCAGTACGTGGGTGCTGCTCACAAAGTGTAGGAATACATACCTACACATACCACAGAGCTCTATGGAGCCTGTGACACTATGGGACATACCCATGCCATAATTATTTTCTTACGGGGGTTCCCCCCGGTAAGAGTAAGATTAGCAAGATGGCTAACGCGAGTCGTCTAGCACGTGTCGCACAATGCAAGTTGATACTCATCGTGAACAACGTTGTTCGTCACCTGCCATGCCGTGCCTGTGATGGGCCATATGAGGGAGGGTGCACGACCGACGACACCGCCGTCGTGCAAGGGATCCATGCGGAAAGCAGCCGTTCCTTCGGCCTGCCCGTCCCCCCCAAATCTCCCCAAATCACGTTTAGGGACGTCGACGGCGACGACGGGGTCGGTGCGGCACGCGGAATACGGGAGACACGGGCCGTGGAATTATGCCACCGAACCCGCGCAACGGCGAGGGCGGACGCGGCGGGGGAAAAGAGTTTTTGCGACCACAAAAAACGGCCCCGAACGGATTTCGGTATTAAAAAGGAGAGGATTTCGGTATTAAAAAGGAGATGTCCCAATAGGCCAATAGTGATCCATAATTCATGATGACGTTATGAATTTAAATCTGGCCCCAAGTTAGTCTGCTTTCTGAAATAAAACAAAACAAAACAAAACAAAACAAAACAAAACAAAAACAGCCATGTCGGCAAACGGGTGTTTTTGCCCAATTTTTGTTCAAACTAAAGCCTGGCTCACATTGCAGGAGGCGTTCTTTCTTCGATCAGGCCAACTATTGTTCAGTTCAATCGGATTCATGTCACTGTGAGCTAATTTGCAGGCACAAACCCTGGTCAGTCGTAAAAGAGTGTCTGCACTGTAAGATAGCTGTTGATACGACCATTAGGTAGCTGGGTTAGGCTTCTCTCAAGACACAATGATTTTCTGATAAAGTGTCAAATTTGGGTCTGTACTTGCAGACTAACTGTGAGCAGGTTCGAAGCCGAGACGCTCGCGCTTAAAGTTGTCACACAGACGTTCTGATGCGCTCAGCACTCATTTGTATGTATCCATTGTTGCGTCAGTCCTATGCCGAGAAAAGAATTTTGAACCTGCTTGCAAAAATGCACACTTAGAAATAAGAGCGTCTAAGGGTGTGTTTATCGTTTTCTAGAAATTAGTAAAGGGTACTTGATTCGCGAATAGAGTCGCGGATACGATTGCGCCCATGAATGCGGCTTCTCAGGATGCCGTGTTTATCGTCGCGACTCAAAACTGGGATAGCCCGTTACTTTGCATCGCGCAGGATCCAGCTAAATGACCTAGGAAGTAAAGGTCAATTCCGGCGACACGTGTTCTGTGCTGTTTAGTTAGCTAGTAGGCTAGTAGGCGCACGCTTTCGTCCTAACCGGAAACGGGAGTGTGAAGTTGAGAAATGTATTCGCAAATCAAATCGCGTTGTGTTTATCGACGGTACTAGAGTCGCGTATCTGGCTCAAATAGTAATCAAATCCCACCTTTTTGCGGGACTCAAGTCTGGTAAGCTAATGAGGTAATCAAGTCGCGTTCGTGTTTATCGAGGGTTACGGCCGGTAACTGGTAAGCTAATCAGGGACTTGAGTCGCCGATTAGAAGGTAGAATCGTCCCGATAAACACACCCTAAGCGCCAGCGTCTCTTTAATTGTTCCCTGCTCACAGTGACATGAGTTCTGATTGGAACAATAGTTGGCTTGATCGACGCCGGGGCGCCGGGGTCGACGCTAGAGAAAGAACGCCTGGTGTGAACCGGGCTTTAAGGGCTGATCACATTTGTCCGATAACGTAACGAGAAGGGGATTTTTCATTAGGCCTAAAGGTACAGCCTAGAACTGCCCGACTATTAATAAAGTGATTTGGTAACTTTGTAGAGGCTTGATAAAATCTGAGCTGCCTGGCCTTACATGCTATCAGTGTATGTAATATGGTGTAAAAATCAAGCCCAGGGGGGGGAAAGCACTTCAAAATCATCATGTGCTTCACAAAAGTAAACATATGCAAGTGACCGGAAATGCCAGACTCATTTTCCCCCATAGACTCAGTGTTAGACTAAAGCGTATGGCCATACGCTTTCGTAAATGGGAGTATGCAGTCACAGATATCTTAATAATAGCATTATATATTTGAAAACCTTTCTATGCCTGGCTATCTATTTATCCTTCTGAACATCATTATGCAAGACAGATATCAAAATTCAACAATTTATTAAATCAAGCCTCCACAAAGTTACCGAACCTGCTGCCGAAATGGGGTTCAGACACGAGCATACCCACACGTACACGCCATACATACAGAGGGTGTACCTTTAATTGAAAATCTCGTCATCGTTATCGCACAAACGTGACCAGCCCTTTAATCTCAGATTTGGAGTCCTATAAATTTGTGACGGTATGTCAACTCAAAACTAATACCACTGATTTCAAAATGAATTCAAAAGGGTATAACTAAATTGTAGTGGTTGGGCTCCGCCCTCATAAGGATGAGCTTCAAATAGTGTAATGATGTATGGACTAGAAAGAGAATGAGAGAGGGAGAGAGAGAGAGAAAGTCGTACAACATTTCTAAATAAGGGCAACGCAAAGCGTAGCATCCCCTCGCCGGGTACAAAATGGCCGATATACGTCAGAACAAGGTACCTCCAGTAGACTATACTATTATATTACATGACCTATATAGATACTGATGCGTGATTTGTCAAAATGCCGTCACGTGACCAACGTCACAAGGATGAGAAGTGTTATGTTTCCCAACATGACGTAAAATACGTCATACCTCGGAATATAACGCCGTTATATCCAGAGGTATGACGTCACACGTACAGTTCAATTAATTAAACGTACGTGATCGATCGATCGTGAGCAGCGCGAAATATGAAATTGGAACAAATTTTGTGGTCGTCAAAATGGCTGCTTCAGCGAGCCGATTCGCTTCGCTGGGTGAGGAAGAACTGGACGAAATTATTGACCCAAAAGATGCCCGTTCAACTAAAAAAGTCATCAATGTAGCTGAGAATGTGCTGAAGGCTTACAGTGAATGCAAAGGATTTTCAATTTCAGAAACAATTACAGCAATTGAACTGAGTAAGTTTCTTCGATCATTTTATGCGGAGGTCCGTAGATCGAATGGTGAATTGTACAGTAAGCGTTCCATGATAACGCTGCGATATGGATTGCAGAGACATTTCAAAAAATGGTGAGTCAGCAGAATTTGTTTTGTATCTATATAGGTCATTATAATATAACAGATACTGACTTTCTCCTTCGGGAACAACATAACATTTAATTTCCCTTGGGTAGTTATATTTTTGTCTCGGAATACTATATTTTTCCTCAGCGCTACGCGCTTCGTAAAAATATAATGTCCCTCGACAAAAATATAAATCCCCTCGAGGATCTCAAATGTTATATTGCCCCTCTAGACAGTCAATATCTGTATAATATTACTAGGCAAGGAAATTACTAATACCCGGGATTGGATGTATAGAAAGTTTACTACTTTATGGAATGACCCATGAGAAGCCATCTGAAAATAAACTTTCTCATGTACATAATTAGCATTTTTTGCATATTTAATGAGCTGTGACCTTTGACCTTTGACTTACTCAAAAACATTACTTACGTTATCGAATGGAAATTACATTTTTCGCATATATAATTAGTTATTTTCGCATATTTAATGAGCTATGACCTTTGACCTTAGACCTACATACTCGAAGATCGAACTAAGGCTATATCTTCATACCAAGTACCTTCATACCAAATTTCATTGAAATCCGTCTAACATTACTAAAGTTAGCGAACGGAAACCACATTTTCGGATACATTAATCAAATATACCTTGCACTGAGAGGCTCCAGTTGAAATGATGGATTCTCTGAGGTGACTGGTGTAGCACTATTTTCTGAGAGGCGCAGCTCCGAAGAAAATAGTAACTATTTCAGTCACCAAAGAATACATAATTTCAGTTGGTGTCTCGAAAAGAGTGCAAGTGGCGACAATTTTTTTTTCACCAGCCCTCAAAAAGTCGCTCAGTGGAGGGGGGGGGGGGGATATTAGATGTTTTCATCCATAATTCTCTGACAAGCAAGCAAGTAAGAAGCCGTATTACTGGACATTACAAAACACAAAAAACTGACAAAAATTTCCGTCGGGATGGTTGGGTGTCAGAAGGCCCCTAAAAGTTGGGTAAATTTTTCCCCTTGAAGCCCAGGGACCAAATTCTGTCAGAAGGAAGAGCTATGGATGTACATTCCAAAAATATAATAACTGACAAAATTGTCCATCAGGAAGGGTGTGTCAGACCCCCCCCCCCCCAGAAATGAATACCCCAAAGTGCCCTTTGACAACGTTTTACCCCCCAAAATGCTCTGTATGTAAAGACAAACTATTTTCTTACCTTCTGACATATGATAACTCAAAAGTGTTTTATTCAATTCAATTCAAACTTTCATAACATAATTTTGAGTGTAATAATCTTCTTGCGGTGCAATTTGGTGTTAATTTGTCTTTTATTAAATTGTGAAACATGTATTGCTTTATCAAAAGTAGCCAAAAAATACTGTCAGGATAGCGTAAATGACATGCACATATAGACATTGAATCTTGTAGTTCTACAGAAATATAGAAAAGGAAGAAATACATTAGGAAAGAGAAGAGGATAGATTAAAGGAAAAACAAAGAAATACATTAGGAGAGAGAAGAGGAAAGATTAAAGGAAAAACAAAGAAATACATAAAGAAAGAAAAGAGGATATAAAAAAGATAAAGGATAATAAAGAAGAGGATAGATTAGAAGAAAAACAAAGAAATACATAAGGAGAGAGGAGGAAAGATTAAAGGAAAGACAAAGAAATACATTAGGAAAGAGAAGAGGATAGATGAAATGAAAAAAAAAGAAATACATAAGGAGAGAGAAGAGGATAAATTAAAGGAAAAACAGAGAAATACATTAGGAAAGAGAAGAGGATAGATGAAAGAAAAACAAAGAAATACACAAGGAAAGAGAAGACGATAGATTAAAGGAAAAAAAACAAATAAATACATTAGGAAAGAGAAGAGGATAGATTAAAGGAAAACAAAGAAAAACGAATTAGGATAGAGAAGAGGATACAAAAAGAAATAAAGAAATACATAATGAGAGAGAAGAGGATAAATTAGAAGTAAAACAAAGAAATACATAAGGAGAGAGAAGAGGATAAATTAGAAGAAAAACACAGAAATACATAAGGAGAGAGAAGAGGACAGACTAGGCACTAGGGGGAAAACAAAGAAATAAATTAGGAAAAATAGCGCGCGGACAGGGTATTTATATTTGGCGCGCAATCTCTCCGTTTCCGTTTAGGTGTCTCCGTCCTAACACGCGTAGCGTAACGTTTACTGGGACAGGACGGGAAGTTGTGGGCGACATCCACCACGAACACTTATCGCTCCGTCGCGTGACCTCCCTTCCCGTTTCGAAAGCTCGCTACTATATCCCCCTCCGACTTCGTTAGACAGTTAGATAGGATTTAAGGGAGGTCGTATCTTACCCCAAAACCGCCACTAATATAATGACCGCAGATCTGAATAATGAACTAACAACAAAATACAAAATATAACTAGTAAGTTGCCATCAAAGTAATAATTATGACTACATGTATTTCTCTTATATGGCTTCATGACATCATAACGTTCTTGGAGCAATTGACTTTGTTAACCCTTTCGAGACCACACATTTTGTGGTTTTGTTCAATAACTTTTGATTCAGAGCTCTAAAAAAATATACTAGATGCATGAGTAGAAAGAGCAAAAATTTCTGCACACATGTCCATTTTTGTTGCATGACCATAATGCGTTTGATGCCAGGAATTTTAAAAACGAGAATAAGGAGAAGGAGCCCTGATATTTTTTTGCGTGGGGTGTGCTCAATGGAAATGAATGCACCCTTTTAATATTTTGTTTTTAAACTGTGTCAAATCTTCTGGTCCGTTGCACCAATTAATCCTTGATTTAGAGTCCTATTAATTTGTGACGTCATGCAACCCAAAAATAATACATTGATTTTAGTACAAAATGAATTGAGAAGGGTATACATTTAACTAAGTTGTAGGGGTCGGCTCTGCCCTCATAAGGAGGAGCCTCAAATTGCGTAATGATGTATGGGCTAGAAAGAGAATGAGAGAGAGAGAGAGAGAGAGGGGGGGGGGCTTATAACATTTCTAAATGAGCGGATTTAATGACACTAGCAAAGGTAAGAAAAATAGTTACACACATGAAGATACATGTAGGATTAAAAGGGGGCCATTATCTTTTATATAAAACCTGCCACTAATGACCGCAGATCTGAATAAACAATAAAATACAAAATAAACTAGTTGCCATCAAAGTATCAATTATGACTACTTCTCTTATACGGCTTCATGATACAAGGTTCTTGGACCAATAGACCTGTTCACAAAGTTATTCAAATTTATGGATGTTTCTTTCCTGGGGACCTAGTAACCAAGTATTCCATTAACCTGTTATTAATGAATGAACTACAATGCTTGGACTCCAGTTTGCATGCATTACTTGTTGCTATATCTGACAAGCCTCTGATTAGCTTTCAGGTTGTCAAGAACAACCTTTGTGTTAAAAGTATGCATAAAATTTGAATATTATGTCTATTGACTTTGTTAATCCAGTTGGAGGTCATTGGGGACATAAAACCACTCACCCATTTGCATGATTGCGTCCATCGTCCTATTAGTCTAGCTGGAAAAGGGGTTCCCGTGGACCATCGAGATAAATTTTTAAACAACTTTTTTATAATGCCTGAAGTGTCTAGTTAATGAATTTTGATGTTCCAATTGCCAAATCGTTTTCCATGGGGTTCAAAATCGGCCATTTTGGCAGCCATCTTGAATTTTTGATGAAATTCCATAATTAAAAAAAATAAAAAATTTAAAATTAAATAAAAATTTTGAATTAGACAAGAGTTATACGTTGAGTTATGGGCATAAATGCATAAAATTAGATTGATTTTTATAGTGTACATTGAGTAATTTGTAGTGCTTGGTGGTTTATACTCAAAGACGGTAAAATTAATCATTTGGGACCAAATCGAACATAGATACACATTGCAGTAGATTAGGGTTATGTTGGCATGTTAGAGAAGGCACGTTTCGAACCCTCTCCCAATATGATTGGTAAGATTCTTGCATGTTCAAACCATAGACGTATGGTTCAAACATACATTGATGCTTAAAAATTAATATGATATGTGTCAATATTGCTGTACGTAACGAAAAGGTTTAAGAATAACTAAATTTCGTTGTTTAAGATAGAAATATGCATTCTTGCGATCGAACACACCTTGATATTAGTAGAGGTAGATAGTTTGGGTCCCAGAATTTACACTGGAAGAACAGATTTACCAGCGAACATTAATGTAGGTGTATCATTTTGTAAAGATGCTCAGGAACAAAATATACCCGAATGGCAAGATTAAGTACATTTTCAGATGGACAAATAAAGTTACACAAAGTTAAGCATATTTTACATGATCCAGATTTTCGTTACAAGTAAAACTCCCTGCCAGAATATGAGGTTACAGTTGCCTGAATATAAGGTGTCGGCGCCATTATAGGTAATTTCACATTCATGGGGTGATGCAGTCCATTACCCTCCCCCTCCCCGCCTTATGCGCCTAGGAAGATATTCATAATGATTATAATTCCGTATAATTTTCTAATTTATCTAAATTGTTTGCTAATTGATGCTTAGAACATGCTGGTAATGATGATCTGCCTATGTTTCTTTCCCCAATATTTTCTTTGATAGTGATGATTATTATTTTTGTGATGACATTGGGTCAAAGTACTTTCATAAATTATAGTGATTACTCGTACTATAAGAGCATTCACGTAAGTTTGTTGACATCACCTTTTTTGAGCAGTATCTTCGTCTCTCCTCTCACATCTCACTCCTCTATCTCTTTCTTTCTTTCTTTCTCTCTCTCTCTGTTCTTGTCTCTTGGACACTTCCCCCCCCCCCTTTCCTTTCTCAATTCTCCCTCTCTGTATTTCTCACTCCCTGTCTCAGTTCTTCCTCTTCTTCCCTCTTCCTTCCCTCTCTCTCTATCTCCCTTTCTTTTATTTTCTCCCTGTCTCTCTCCTTCTGCCCAACTTCTTTCCCCTCCTTCTCTTTAATCGCTGCTCTCACCCCATCACTCCCCTCCCACCCATTTCCTTGTTCCATCTCCCTTTTCTCCCCACCTTCTCCATGTTCTCTTCTTGTCTGTTTGTATGTCTGTTTACCCCCCCCCTCTCTCTCTCTCTCTCTTTGCATGCCTGTCTCTTTCTCTCTCCATCCATCCCCACCTCTTATTTCCTCCCTGCCATGCTTGTGTCTCTCCATCTCTCCCTCACTTTTTCTCTCCCTTTCATATCAATAATCTGTCTCCATTTTCACTAACTATCCCCCCTTCCCCCCCTCTTCATCACTAATTTGACCCTTCCCACCCCCTCTCTCTCTCTCCCTCTCCATCTCCCTCTCTCATCTTACCACCCACTCCTTTGTACCATCTGATCTCCCTCTTCCTTACCCGTCTCTCTGCTTGTCTGTCTGTGTCTCTCTCTGACTCTGTCTGTCTTTTGCTCTCAATCATCCCCAATCTCTCCTTTCTTCCCTGCCTTGCCTTGCCTTGCCTTCTCTTCTGTTCTCTCTCCTCATCTACTTTCTTTCCCCCACCCTTCTCAGTCACCATCTTCCTCTTATGTCCTTTATCCCTCTTTTCTCCCTGTCTCCCCTGCCTCTGCATCCTCTCTCCGTCTTTCTCCTCCCCCTCTCTCTTCCCCCCTCTCTCTAACATGTCTAAACCTCTCCTCTCGTTTTCTCCCTTTCTCTAGCTCTCTCCGTCTCTGGATCTTCTTTCCCTTTGTCATGTCTCTAACCTGACATCTTAATTAATTTTGAGATAATCATCTCCATTACTCAAAGACTCTATATGCTATTAATTGATTTCATCAAATCA
This sequence comes from Heliocidaris tuberculata, assembly GCA_025618425.1. Lineage (NCBI taxonomy): Eukaryota > Metazoa > Echinodermata > Echinoidea > Camarodonta > Echinometridae > Heliocidaris > Heliocidaris tuberculata. Next base: position 27,250,823 of record CM046848.1, read on the forward strand.
TTCCCAGTAAAATAATTTTTAAAATGTCATAATATATAATTGAAAGATTTTTATCATCAAACCCCATGGAACACTCATCAATAACTATTACTAAAATGGGTGGTAAAATTGCTGTCAATGTCAAGTATTGTGGGATGAGATCTTTAAATTGAAAATATATTATCATCTTGATAAATATTGTTGATTTTCTATTCTAAAGCAATATTGCATAATGTATATATTTCTAAAACAAAATATAAGGAAAAAGCACTTTTCCAACTAAAGATGTCATTAACTTCATGTTTGAGAAGCTCATGACAGGAGAAACAGATAGACGAACCGTCAAGACAAGCACAGAATCGTTACCCTAATCCACTGAAATATGTATCTATGTTCGATTTGGTCTCAAATGATTAATTTTACTGTCTTTGAGTATAAACCACCAAGCACTACAAATTACTCAATGTACACTATAAAAATCAATCTAATTTTATACATTTATGCCCATAACTCAACGTATAACTCTTACCAAACATGCTGGTAAAAGCGTCTCAACTGTGCCGCTTCTAACACACAGAAGACTATGGGGTTTCGCACACAATAGCCAATGGGCCTCGATTTTGCATGAAAGACGCATGTATTTCCTAATCTGAGAGGTGTCATTACGCTGACCATACTGGTACATTTTTAAGGTATAAATTTATGCATGAAAATCATGATTAGATCCCTCTCAACGTATTTTAATAAAAAATTGCAGGTTATCATTGTTTTTACTAGTTGAAAAACAAGATGACGTTAAGATGCACGATTTCTTTTGCAAATTTTATCACTTTTTTCACAGTTTGATGTTTTGTGGAATCCAGGTTACTCAAATCACAAAAATAACCCTCTGAATCGATTCCTCATCATATTATTACTCAAAAAAGGTGTTTTATTTATTCTTCCATGTCTAATTCAAAAGATATGCTAATTATGGAATTTCATCAAAAATTCAAGATGGCTGCAAAAATGGCCGATTTTGAACCCCATGGGGCACGATTTGGCAATGGGAACATCAAAATTCATTTACTAGACACTTCAGGCATTATAAAAAAGTTGGTTAAAAAAAATACATCTCGATGGTGCACGGGAACCCCCCTTTCCGACTAGACTATATATCTAAGAAGATTTTCTAGCTTTCACAGGCATACTGAGGATTGAGATGGGGGGGGGGGGGGGTCTTTGAGGAGCAGCCTGGTTGATTGATTGCTTGAATACGTACAAAATTTCCCGTTTCAAAATTTTTGTGAGCAGTCATGCAAAAATTTATTTTGATATATACTTTATTATAGTGACAATACATATATAAAAACTATAAATAAACTGGCTCATTGCCTGAATATGAAGTGGCAGTTGCCCAAAATAGTAGATAATTTCAAAGCGAGGACTGAAGCCCCCTTGCCCCGGCCCTTCCCTCAAAAAAATATTGTACTCGTATGTATACATACAATGTCCATATTTTATTTTATTTTTTTTCAAGTTTTTATTTCTCAAATCATTTAATACATAAGTACCACATGCATTAACCAAAAACAAAAAACAAAACAAAACAAAAAACAAAACACCAAAAAAAAACGATTTAAAAGTATACATTCCAGACACTTATTAACATACATGTATTATATCAGTTTCATTAATGTTCTGCACACAAAACGTTCCTTTTTTTTGTCTATGTATATTCATCAAACTACGTTTAAAAGCAATTATTCTCTGAGTTTTTCAATTTGATCTGAACCAAATTTAAAGTTTTTAAATATAGGTTTTATATTCTTATATTTGCATGAATATAATTATAAAATATTTTGCAAATAACACGATTGTATCAACGAGATAAAAGTTATTGAGGGTTATAACCCCAAAACAAATTTCAATATCACTAAATTTTTTATTTCTTATATTTTTTGACTGCAACCAGTCATGTACATCATTCCAAAAAACAACTGCATATTCACATCTTAGAAATAGATTCCTATTAATTTGTGACGTTATGCAACCCCAAAATAATACCACATTGATTTTAGTACAAAATGAATTGAGAAATGTAAACATTTAAATAAGTTGTAAGGGTCGGTTCCGCCCTCAAATAGCGTAATGATGTATTGGCTAGAAATAGAATGAGAGAGAGAGAGAGAGAGAGAGGGGGGGGGGGGGGGGCTTATAACATTTCTAAATGAGAGGATTAATGACACTAGCAAAGGTAGGGGAAATAGTTTCACACATGAAGATACATGTAGGATTACAAGGAGGCCATATCTTACAAAACCTGCCACTAATGACCGCAGAGCTGAATAAATAATAAAATACAAAATAAACTAGCCATACAAAAGTAAATTATTCACATCTTAGAAATAGATGAACGACAGTTTGGATGTGGGTTTCAAAGAAATTACAGGTAGTTGTACCTATTATTCCAACTTTAAACATGAAGTTTTGCGTTGATATTCTTCTATAAATATATATTGAAATTGAAAGTTCCGTAGTCTATTGCCAAGACTTGTATAGAAGTGGGAAACGAGATTTCTATGTGAATCTGTTAAATTTTCACTTAGATCATCTTGCCATTTAGATTGCTGGTTTGTGTTTGAAAGGGACATATTATTTTCCCAAAATGCATTGTAACACAATTTATTGACCTTTCTACTTTTTAAAAAACAACTTAATGTTCATCTATTGGTTGATCAACATGATCGGTTTTAAGGACGTTTTTTTATTACCTTCTTCTATTCCGATGGTATAGTATGTAGCAAAGAAAAATAACAGAAATGATTCATTTCCAAACTTACAACATATTTGTTCATATGACATGAATGAGCAATCAGCATTTTAAATGTCTTTGAGATATCGCATACCAGATTGAAACCAATTGCTGTATAAGATTACTTTTTTATCAACTTTGATATGCGAGTTCAACCACAGAGTTTGAAAAAGTATATCTTTAAACTTCACCGGATTGTAGTATTTATAAAAACGTCCATGCTTCTAGAATTAATTTACATATTATGTAAATCAATAGATTGCATATTACAATGAAAGAAAAATTCATCACCTAACTTACGAAGTAATAGTTTTTTAAAAAATATTCCTATTTCCCATGTAATTCAATAAAAAAGGAATTCGGTGGATCGGGTATTTACCAAAAGCGTATATAAATTTAGGGATAATCAAAGTCTTAACGATTACAATTTTACTGTACAAAGTGAGATTTCTAAGGCTCCAAATACGTAGTATAGTGTCGTCTTTATTTCTTCTAATTTCGGTTTGTAATTGAGCTCGAAGTAATTATTATAAATGTAGTTATCAAGTGGAATTTTTATACCTAGGTACATAATAGTATCAGTGGGCCAGGAGAAAGGGATGTCCCGGCAAAGAAAACTGTCAAAGTTTCCAAGTTTAACAACATGGCATTTGTCAATGTCAATTTTTAATCCTGCCTCGTTTAAAACTTTTAAACATAGCTTCAAGTTTGATTCAGTCGGGTGAAGAAATATCGCAGTATTGTATGCGTATTGACTTAACTTTAATTCATTATTTTCAATTTGTATTCTTTTAATATTCTTATGTTGACGTACCATTATACCAATAATTTCTACAACTAATAGAAATAAATAGGGAGAAAGGAGGCAGCCTCGTCTAACACCCAGTGGCGTAGATACGAACACACTTTCTACTGTTAGTGGGGGGGGGGGTGATGAATAGATCATCCCCCCCCCCCCCAACAATGGATAATTATGCGTGTCTACGCCCGTGCTAACACCTTGCTGTATCGGAAAAGGGTTTGAGGAAAATCCATTATTAATGACGCACCCTTCAATATTCGCGTATATAACAACAGCTGAACCCAACGGACAAAACATTCATCAAAACCAACTTACGTAACACTGAATACAAAAATTTCCATTCTACTCTGTCGACCCTTCAAAAAACCACGCTGATCTTCATGAATAAGCGGGTCTAAAACCTTTTTAATCCTGACAGAAATAATCTTAGCTAAAATTTTATAGTCATTATTCAAAAGCGAGATATGGCGCCAGTTTTTCAATAGGAGTAAATTCTTGTTTTGGGGGGCATCAAAATAATAATTCTTCTATGCATAGAAGTCCAAAGATTGTTGGTTTCATAGCATTCATTAAAAACAGCACACATTAGAGTTTTGATATCACACCAAAATGTCCTATAAAATTCGATTGGGAGACCGTCTGAGCCGGGTGTTTCATCATTTGCAAAAGTACATATTGTATCAAAACACTCCTTTTCTGTTATTTTTTGACCCAACAAAAATCTGTCATTGTCATTTAGGTTCGGCACATTTATTTCATTAAGAAGATGTAGATTTCCTGCATTATCTTCTGATGAGTAAATTTTACCATAGAACAGTCGATCTTCTTCCAATATTTTGTTCATATCTGTAACAAGCCCGTCTTTTGTAATTGTCTGCAGTTTTGCAACATTTCCTTTGGAAATTTCATTTTTCTAAATTGAAACAATATTTTGAATTCCGTTCTCCTTGAGCTACCCATTTTAGCTCTCGTTCTTACAATGGTTCCGCAGCTTGCTCTTCTTGCAACTCTTCAGATTCCTGTGACGAGGGACGAGTTGATGTTGGACGGGTTGTAAAATGGCCGTCGAAGTCGTGGTCGTAGGTTTAGAAAAACTCTATTCTACCTCTTCGACGGCCATTTTACAACCCGTCCAACTTGCGAGAGGTCCCGGGTTTGGCTCCCGGACAAGCCCCCATTTTGTTACGGGTCCTGCTCACACCATCATCACCATCATCCAGCCGATGAACAAGGTACAAAAGAACGAGGCAAAGTCGTGGTCGTAGGTTTAGAAAAACTCTATTCTACCTCTTCGACGGCCATTTTACAACCCGTCCAACATCAACTCGTCCCTCGTCACATTCCCTTTCCTTTAATTCTAAGGTTTGCAACAAGTTTACATCCAAATTTCCTACTAACATATTGTTCAAAAAGTTGATTTCTGGTTCCAACAAATTATTTTTTTTTTCCAATTCTTTGTTTCATTTGTCAAAATTTGGATAAACTTTTGTTTTGCTCTGAATTTTAGGTATTCCCATAACTTTATAGGAGATAAGTGAATATACTCATCTATAGTATACTGAATTTCATTTTTTATGGTTTCGAGGTTCTTTTGGTTAGTAAGTAAGGAAGTACAGTGGAACATCGTTATAACAAACTCCCTGGGACCAGAGGAATTACCTCTTTATATCGAAACCTTGTTATATGATGGCTGAAAAACAATTAAAAATCATTTTTTTTAAAGATGTGGGACCGGCAAAATTGCCTTGTTATCACAAGAGTTTGTTATAACAGTGTTCTTTATAGCGAGGTTCCAACGTATTTAGTTCCCAAAAACCTGGCCCCCTCTTTGGCATAGATTTTACCAAAAATGGATACGCTAGGTCTGTTTTCACAACATCAGGGGCCCAGGGCACTGTTTCATAAAACTTGTCATCAATGACAAGTCGCAAGGGGGGCGTTTCATCAAGTGTCTTGCCAGTGATTTTTTTGGTGAAATTTGCTCTCAGCCAATCAGATGCAAGGATTTCAGTTTCTTACAACAGTTGTCGGTAAAAATCACTGACAAAACGCTTGATGAAACGCTCCCCAGGAGTCTAGCAAGTTGTGATTAAACTACAACATCCAAAATATTCAAGTCAATTTTTCATTTTTGGTCATTGCAACAGTTTATGTAAGAATAAGTGCAAAACATTTTTAAAAATTGTAGGTGGTTACGTGTATCAGCAAAAAAAAAACCAACAACAACAAATGCTATTTTTCTCACTTCATATTCCTCACATGTGCCACTGCAGGGGCAGATCCAGGATTTTATCAAAGTGAGGGGGTCTAATTCCCCCAAACCTCTGATAAACAAAAAAAAAACAGAAAACAAAAAGATCCCATTTCCCCCAAAAAATCTCATGACAAGCAAAAAAAGTTATCAGGCAAAAAGGGGGAGTCCAATTAACTAAAACCTATGACAAGAAAGAAAAAAGGGCGTCCAGACCCCATTACAATGAACAGTAATAAACTCTGTATGGCTATTAAAAAATATAAAGTAACACACGCAAAAAGTAACATTCATCTAATAGCATGTCTCCCCTGCCTCTGCATCCTATCTCCGTCTTTCTCCTCCCCCTCTCTCTTCCCCCTCTCTCTAGCATGTCTAAACCTCTCCTCTCGTTTTCTCCCTTTCTCTAGCTCTCTCCGTCTCTGGATCTTCTTTCCCTTTGTCATGTCTCTAACCTGACATCTTAATTAATTTTGAGATAATCATCTCCATTACTCAAAGACTCTATATGCTATTAATTGATTTCATCAAATCATTCCCAGTAAAATAATTTTTAAAATGTCATAATATATAATTGAAAGATTTTTATCATCAAACCCCATGGTACACTCATCAATAACTATTACTAAAATGGGTGGTAAAATTAATTGCTGTCAATGTCAAGTATTGTGGGATGAGATCTTTAAATTGAAAATATATTATCATCTTGATAAATATTGTTGATTCTCTATTCTAAAGCAATATTGCATAATGTATATATTTCTAAAACAAAATATAAGGAAAAAGCACTTTTCCAACTAAAGATGTCATTAACTTCATGTTTGAGAAGCTCATGACAGGAGAAACAGATAGACGAACCGTCAAGACAAGCACAGAATCGTTACCCTAATCCACTGAAATATGTATCTATGTTCGATTTGGTCTCAAATGATTAATTTTACTGTCTTTGAGTATAAACCACCAAGCACTACAAATTACTCAATGTACACTATAAAAATCAATCTAATTTTATACATTTATGCCCATAACTCAACGTATAACTCTTACCAAACATGCTGGTAAAAGCGTCTCAACTGTGCCGCTTCTAACACACAGAAGACTATGGGGTTTCGCACACAATAGCCAATGGGCCTCGATTTTGCATGAAAGACGCATGTATTTCCTAATCTGAGAGGTGTCATTACGCTGACCATACTGGTACATTTTTAAGGTATAAATTTATGCATGAAAATCATGATTAGATCCCTCTCAACGTATTTTAATAAAAAATTGCAGGTTATCATTGTTTTTACTAGTTGAAAAACAAGATGACGTTAAGATGCACGATTTCTTTTGCAAATTTTATCACTTTTTTCACAGTTTGATGTTTTGTGGAATCCAGGTTACTCAAATCACAAAAATAACCCTCTGAATCGATTCCTCATCATATTATTACTCAAAAAAGGTGTTTTATTTATTCTTCCATGTCTAATTCAAAAGATATGCTAATTATGGAATTTCATCAAAAATTCAAGATGGCTGCAAAAATGGCCGATTTTGAACCCCATGGGGCACGATTTGGCAATGGGAACATCAAAATTCATTTACTAGACACTTCAGGCATTATAAAAAAGTTGGTTAAAAAAAATACATCTCGATGGTGCACGGGAACCCCCCTTTCCGACTAGACTATATATCTAAGAAGATTTTCTAGCTTTCACAGGCATACTGAGGATTGAGATGGGGGGGGGGGGGGTCTTTGAGGAGCAGCCCTGGTTGATTGATTGCTTGAATACGTACAAAATTTCCCGTTTCAAAATTTTTGTGAGCAGTCATGCAAAAATTTATTTTGATATATACTTTATTATAGTGACAATACATATATAAAAACTATAAATAAACTGGCTCATTGCCTGAATATGAAGTGGCAGTTGCCCAAAATAGTAGATAATTTCAAAGCGAGGACTGAAGCCCCCTTGCCCCGGCCCTTCCCTCAAAAAAATATTGTACTCGTATGTATACATACAATGTCCATATTTTATTTTATTTTTTTTCAAGTTTTTATTTCTCAAATCATTTAATACATAAGTACCACATGCATTAACCAAAAACAAAAAACAAAACAAAACAAAAAACAAAACACCAAAAAAAACGATTTAAAAGTATACATTCCAGACACTTATTAACATACATGTATTATATCAGTTTCATTAATGTTCTGCACACAAAACGTTCCTTTTTTTTGTCTATGTATATTCATCAAACTACGTTTAAAAGCAATTATTCTCTGAGTTTTTCAATTTGATCTGAACCAAATTTAAAGTTTTTAAATATAGGTTTTATATTCTTATATTTGCATGAATATAATTATAAAATATTTTGCAAATAACACGATTGTATCAACGAGATAAAAGTTATTGAGGGTTATAACCCAAAACAAATTTCAATATCACTAAATTTTTTATTTCTTATATTTTTTGACTGCAACCAGTCATGTACATCATTCCAAAAAACAACTGCATATTCACATCTTAGAAATAGATTCCTATTAATTTGTGACGTTATGCAACCCCAAAATAATACCACATTGATTTTAGTACAAAATGAATTGAGAAATGTAAACATTTAAATAAGTTGTAAGGGTCGGTTCCGCCCTCAAATAGCGTAATGATGTATTGGCTAGAAATAGAATGAGAGAGAGAGAGAGAGAGAGAGGGGGGGGGGGGGCTTATAACATTTCTAAATGAGAGGATTAATGACACTAGCAAAGGTAGGGGAAATAGTTTCACACATGAAGATACATGTAGGATTACAAGGAGGCCATATCTTACAAAACCTGCCACTAATGACCGCAGAGCTGAATAAATAATAAAATACAAAATAAACTAGCCATATAAAAGTAAATTATTCACATCTTAGAAATAGATGAACGACAGTTTGGATGTGGGTTTCAAAGAAATTACAGGTAGTTGTACCTATTATTCCAACTTTAAACATGAAGTTTTGCGTTGATATTCTTCTATAAATATATATTGAAATTGAAAGTTCCGTAGTCTATTGCCAAGACTTGTATAGAAGTGGGAAACGAGATTTCTATGTGAATCTGTTAAATTTTCACTTAGATCATCTTGCCATTTAGATTGCTGGTTTGTGTTTGAAAGGGACATATTATTTTCCCAAAATGCCTTGTAACACAATTTAGTGACCTTTCTACTTTTTAAAAAACAACTTAATGTTCATCTGTTGGTTGATCAACATGATCGGTTATAAGGACGTTTTTTTATTACCTTCTTCTATTCCGATGGTATAGTATGTAGCAAAGAAAAATAACAGAAATGATTCATTTCCAAACTTACAACATATTTGTTCATATGACATGAATGAGCAATAAACATTTAAAATGTCTTTGAGATATCGCATACCAGATTGAAACCAATTGCTGTAGTGTATAAGATTACTTTTTTTATCAACTTTGATATGCGAGTTCAACCACAGAGTTTGAAAAAGTATATCTTTAAACTTCACCGGATTGTAGTATTTATAAAAACGTCCATGCTTCTAGAATTAATTTACATATTATGTAAATCAATAGATTGCATATTACAATGAAAGAAAAATTCATCACCTAACTTACGAAGTAATAGTTTTTTAAAAAATATTCCCATTTCCCATGTAATTCAATAAAAAAGGAATTTGGTGGATCGGGTATTTACCAAAAGCGTATATAAATTTAGGGATAATCAAAGTCTTAACGATTACAATTTTACTGTACAAAGTGAGATTTCTAAGGCTCCAAATACGTAGTATAGTGTCGTCTTTATTTCTTCTAATTTCGGTTTGTAATTGAGCTCGAAGTAATTATTATAAATGTAGTTATCAAGTGGAATTTTTATACCTAGGTACATAATAGTATCAGTGGGCCAGGAGAAAGGGATGTCCCGGCAAAGAAAACTGTCAAAGTTTCCAAGTTTAACAACATGGCATTTGTCAATGTCAATTTTTAATCCTGCCTCGTTTAAAACTTTTAAACATAGCTTCAAGTTTGATTCAGTCGGGTGAAGAAATATCGCAGTATTGTATGCGTATTGACTTAACTTTAATTCATTATTTTCAATTTGTATTCTTTTAATATTCTTATGTTGACGTACCATTATACCAATAATTTCTACAACTAATAGAAATAAATAGGGAGAAAGGAGGCAGCCTCGTCTAACACCCAGTGGCGTAGATACGAACACACTTTCTACTGTTAGTGGGGGGGGGGGGTGATGAATAGATCATCCCCCCCCCCCCAACAATGGATAATTATGCGTGTCTACGTCCGTGCTAACACCTTGCTGTATCGGAAAAGGGTTTGAGGAAAATCCATTATTAATGACGCACCCTTCAATATTCGTGTATATAACAACAGCTGAACCCAACGGACAAAACATTCATCAAAACCAACTTACGTAACACTGAATACAAAAATTTCCATTCTACTCTGTCGACCCTTCAAAAAACCACGCTGATCTTCATGAATAAGCGGGTCTAAAACCTTTTTAATCCTGACAGAAATAATCTTAGCTAAAATTTTATAGTCATTATTCAAAAGCGAGATATGGCGCCAGTTTTTCAATAGGAGTAAATTCTTGTTTTGGGGGGCATCAAAATAATAATTCTTCTATGCATAGAAGTCCAAAGATTGTTGGTTTCATAGCATTCATTAAAAACAGCACACATTAGAGTTTTGATATCACACCAAAATGTCCTATAAAATTCGATTGGGAGACCGTCTGAGCCGGGTGTTTCATCATTTGCAAAAGTACATATTGTATCAAAACACTCCTTTTCTGTTATTTTTTGACCCAACAAAAATCTGTCATTGTCATTTAGGTTCGGCACATTTATTTCATTAAGAAGATGTAGATTTCCTGCATTATCTTCTGATGAGTAAATTTTACCATAGAACAGTCGATCTTCTTCCAATATTTTGTTCATATCTGTAACAAGCCCGTCTTTTGTAATTGTCTGCAGTTTTGCAACATTTCCTTTGGAAATTTCATTTTTCTAAATTGAAACAATATTTTGAATTCCGTTCTCCTTGAGCTACCCATTTTAGCTCTCGTTCTTACAATGGTTCCGCAGCTTGCTCTTCTTGCAACTCTTCAGATTCCTGTGACGAGGGACGAGTTGATGTTGGACGGGTTGTAAAATGGCCGTCGAAGTCGTGGTCGTAGGTTTAGAAAAACTCTATTCTACCTCTTCGACGGCCATTTTACAACCCGTCCAACTTGCGAGAGGTCCCGGGTTTGGCTCCCGGACAAGCCCCCATTTTGTTACGGGTCCTGCTCACACCATCATCACCATCATCCAGCCGATGAACAAGGTACAAAAGAACGAGGCAAAGTCGTGGTCGTAGGTTTAGAAAAACTCTATTCTACCTCTTCGACGGCCATTTTACAACCCGTCCAACATCAACTCGTCCCTCGTCACATTCCCTTTCCTTTAATTCTAAGGTTTGCAACAAGTTTACATCCAAATTTCCTACTAACATATTGTTCAAAAAGTTGATTTCTGGTTCCAACAAATTATTTTTTTTTTCCAATTCTTTGTTTCATTTGTCAAAATTTGGATAAACTTTTGTTTTGCTCTGAATTTTAGGTATTCCCATAACTTTATAGGAGATAAGTGAATATACTCATCTATAGTATACTGAATTTCATTTTTTATGGTTTCGAGGTTCTTTTGGTTAGTAAGTAAGGAAGTACAGTGGAACATCGTTATAACAAACTCCCTGGGACCAGAGGAATTACCTCTTTATATCGAAACCTTGTTATATGATGGCTGAAAAACAATTAAATATCATTTTTTTTAAAGATGTGGGACCGGCAAAATTGCCTTGTTATCACAAGAGTTTGTTATAACAGTGTTCTTTATAGCGAGGTTCCAACGTATTTAGTTCCCAAAAACCTGGCCCCCTCTTTGGCATAGATTTTACCAAAAATGGATACGCTAGGTCTGTTTTCACAACATCAGGGGCCCAGGGCACTGTTTCATAAAACTTGTCATCAATGACAAGTCGCAAGGGGGGCGTTTCATCAAGTGTCTTGCCAGTGATTTTTTTGGTGAAATTTGCTCTCAGCCAATCAGATGCAAGGATTTCAGTTTCTTACAACAGTTGTCGGTAAAAATCACTGACAAAACGCTTGATGAAACGCTCCCCAGGAGTCTAGCAAGTTGTGATTAAACTACAACATCCAAAATATTCAAGTCAATTTTTCATTTTTGGTCATTGCAACAGTTTATGTAAGAATAAGTGCAAAACATTTTTAAAAATTGTAGGTGGTTACGTGTATCAGCAAAAAAAAAACCAACAACAACAAATGCTATTTTTCTCACTTCATATTCCTCACATGTGCCACTGCAGGGGCAGATCCAGGATTTTATCAAAGTGAGGGGGTCTAATTCCCCCAAACCTCTGATAAACAAAAAAAAAACAGAAAACAAAAAGATCCCATTTCCCCCAAAAAATCTCATGACAAGCAAAAAAAAGTTATCAGGCAAAAAGGGGGAGTCCAATTAACTAAAACCTATGACAAGAAAGAAAAAAGGGCGTCCAGACCCCATTACAATGAACAGTAATAAACACTCTGTATGGCTATAAAAAAATATAAAGTAACACAAGCAAAAAGTAACATTCATCTAATAGCATTTATTAATTTTTTTTTTAATTCTCACGAATGCAAATTCAACAATATCATCCTCCTAGATGTACATGTCTTTGATTCTGTTCCATAACAATTATGATAATTCTCCTACTAATCAAATCATACAGATGTGTATGTCATTAGCCACAATGTGAGTATGTTATTATTGGCCTTTAAAAAGTCACTTGAGAGCTGAATATCCCAACTTCGATTGAGAGCCAGAAGGGTGCTAACACTTTTAACGATATTATTCTACTTTTTTTTTTTTCAAAAGGATAAGAGCCAGGTAGTTTTCAATGAAGATGCCATTTGTACTAGGGTACATTTGATTCAAAAATTGTAGATATCATTTGAATTAGAGAAGTAGTTGCAACTGATTTTCAAAATCTATTTACAAATAGAGGACATTATAGAGGACAAATACATTGGTTACTGATATGTATTACAAATATTAAACTAAATTTCCCTGTTTCAGGGTTATTGCTGTTTTTAATTAACCCTTTCGAGACAATTGACCATATTTTTGTGTTTTTGCTCAATAACTTTTGATTCAGAGCTCTAAAAATATACCAGAGGCATGAGTAGAAAGAGCATGAATGTCTGGGCACACTATGTCCATGTTTGTTGCATGACCATATTGTGTTTGATGCCAGGAATTTTAAAAACAAGAATAAGCTGTACAATCCTTCAATTGGCAACACATTGAGAGGTTCAAAAATCATTGTTTTTTAATCAAACTTGGCAATTTTTTCAACTTTTCTACAAAATTCCCAAACCATGTACTTTTCAAAGAAATTACACCTTATTAGAACCATGTAGCACTGAAAGAGTACTGCTGCCAATTTGAAGAACCAAATGTGATCAATTTAGTCCTCAAATAATTCCTGTCCTGAAAGGGTTAACATGTAAAAGGCAAAATTTTGAACACCAAAATAATGTTATCAAGCAGATGGATCTTGTTAGTTTCAACTCTGTTCAATTTCATAAATATTATTTTGAAGCATTTGCTGGAATGCATGACAGAGTACAGAAATATCATAAAATGAAATACACATCTTGTGATTGCGATACTGATTCTTCAAATATTAAATTTTTTAGTACAAGCAGAGCTAGAAGTGTATCTTAGGTCACAGAAATACTGGAGCACGACAGAGAACGGAAGTGGTCATAATGGGAACAAGCAAAGAAGAGGATCATGTGACACCATCAGTGTTTATTGTCCCTTTTGCCGATACCGGTAACTGAGTGATTCCTCGCATCTTTAGAGGAATAAAGTTCTCCTTGAGCATCCTTCCACAGTCAAGTAATTGTTTGTTTGTCATCCAGAGAATATGAAAATGTTTGATCAGTTATCTTGGTGACAAAGCAACATCTTGAACTCCTTCACATGCTGAAGCAAACTTAGAGTCAGAGTTCAAAGCATCTTAGGGTCATGCTGCTGGAAGTCAAAGGGAGTTTGATCCTTGTAGTAATCCTCATAGTGGTACCCAACGTAGGGTCAGAGTTCAAAGCATCTTAGGGTCATGCTGCTGGAAGTCAAAGGTCAAATGTCAACAGATATCTTCTTGTGCTTTGATGGAGTTTCATCCTTGTAGTAATCCTCATAGTGGTACTCAATGTAGGGTACAGAATATGGTAATACTCCTGAAGAAGGAAGGAAACACAAAAGTGAAGATTAAATCTCACGAAGGCCTCGTTCATATGTGACATTGTAAACAGCTGGGTAACAAGCAAAGACAAACAGGAAACCAAGTATAGAGTCCCTACCACTGAAACAAATACATGTATTGTAGTCCTATTCACAGTGCTTTCAGTGCATGTAGTTTTCAGCAAATTAACAGTGATGACGATGATAATGAGGATGATGATTATGATCATAATCACGATGATGATTCTGCAGTGCTTGCTAACCTTTCACAAAAGCTAAATAATGGCCTACATTCATTTGGCCCAAAGTTCCTTCAAAAAATTAAACTGTTTATTCTCACAGAAGAACTCAATGCATTCCTAAAGCCTCATGCAAACTGCAAACGCATGATGCAGTAACCACCTACAAACAATGGAAGTGTAATAAGCTTTACATTGCTGTATCAAGTATACAATTAAGTGAGTATGTATAGAGACTTCTTGCAGTTACTTTTTTTCACCTCTGTTTGTCATTCATTTACACATAATTTTTTTTTGTTGTTGCTGCGGCAGATTTTTAATTTGGTCAATGGTGCCATGTGTCAACTATTAAAGCTTAAAGAGAAGGTCGATTTCTGGGAAAGGTGAAAAATAATTTGTTAGCTTTCTCATTCCTTTTACCGGTATGTCAGTTTGGGAGAAAATGATAGAAATGTCCCCTGAAAAATTTGAGGATTGCTCCTCAAATGCTCTCATATTCAAAATATGAGAGAGACAGCTGAAGTGTTCAGGCCGAACATTCACGCCACTTGTGCGTGCAGTCCCATATACCCATTTCTGTGTGCAGTGGATGTGCTTTTCAGCAAGATTGGTCAATTTATTATCATTTTGATGATTCCAAAACTTCTTATCTAGACATGATTAACCTTTACCTATTGCTTTGAGACATTTTCTTTCAAAATGTAATCCCATGACCAGAACTCAACTTTATTTTTAATGTAATCAATTTGCATTTTCAGAGCAAAAAAGAAATTTCATTCTGCATCGGTGATCATGTAGTATATGAAGAATATCTTGATTCATGACAAGTTTGGACACATAGATGACAGCAAAGCTAAAAGCCTTGCTGATATCACCTACCTTGAATAGCACAATCACGGATATGCACACGTGCGACTAATAATCAAAACCAATTCCTAGTATATTAAGAGTTTGGATACAAATATATAGTTAACTTTGCATAAGTCGAATCTGTTGGGACCGCAAAAAATAGTTCAACTTATGCAAAATTCAACCTAGGAAATGCAAATACCACATGTTTTGCAGAGTTTGGTCAAAAAAATGAATTCGACTTAGGGAAAGTTTGACTTATGCGACTTCGAGTTAGGCAAAGTTAACTGTACAATATCCACAATAATCATTTGGTTTTTTTCATTACAGCATGAAAGGGGAGAGATCGTTCTTCAACCTGGAAGACACAGTCAGAAAAAAGAAATCTCACAAAAACTATTCAAGCCTTCTTCACATATGCCCCGGTAAACCGCCAGGGCAAAGCAGCTTAGTTTCATGCTAGTATCTCATCACTTGTCATCTAAAATCAAACTTTTTGAGGGCCTACAAAGCTGCACATTACCTTTAAGCCTTTCAAGAAACGAAACCTTGTTACAATTTTGGAGTATGTAGGTCAAAGTTCAAAGGTCATAAGCTTGTAACACATCTGTTTTGACTCACCATACTGCCTTGCCTTCTCAATGGTCGCACACAGCTTCTTGTGTTGCTTCTGACATAATCCTGGGCAGAGAAGAAAAGATAAATGGTGATCCTACATTTGCTCTGGCAATATCTGCTTCCCGTTTTACTTGGTAAAAGATATAGGGTTAGGGTTAGGGTTGCAATTGGGCTTGGGGTTGTGTTTAGGGTTAGGTATAGACCGAAAATTCTGTCTCTCGTTTGTTAGCCCCTTATTTTGGTAGGGTCGGCTTTTCACTAAGAGACAAAAGTGGGCCGTTCGATCTGCTGTGCAAACCGAATACACATTGACTCACACACAAAGAACAGTTAGAATACGGTTGCAAGATTTTCAAACGGAGAAAACCTTGGACCCTGAATTACCTGAAAAAGGAGCTTTAAACGGATTATTCAGTCAAATAGGTAAGTTGAACCGATTCCTTAAATAGTAGAGCCTAGGTCTAATATATTTAATTTACAAAAATATTTTTAATAACTACATGACGACTGGCTGTCGGCGGTCAGTAAGTTTGCACAGCAGAGTGATAGGCCCATTTCTATCTCTAAGTGAAGAGCTGACCCTACCAAAATAAGAGGCTAATGAACGAGAGACAGAATTTTCGGTCTAGGTTAGGTATGGTGTTTGGTGCCGGGTGGGAGTTAGGAATTCAATTCATATAGGATTAACTGACGCCGGAGATTGTGTCACAGAACCAGACATATAACTAGAGGTAATTAAGCTCTGTAAATATGAGAATACCTTCTACACTGTTTTTATAATTTTATACAGTTTTATACAATGCTTTTCCAAATACAGTTCAAATCACAGCATTCTACGATGATTCTACACTTACTCTGGGCATTATTTCGTCAAAGAAATAGAGAATTGCAATTATGTTTTAGCCCAACTTTTAATCATTTTCAAAGCAAAAAAGGGTAATGAAATAAAAATATGAAAGAAGAGTGAAGTGAATGGAAGTAATATCCAAGTGAAATATTTTTTTGGAAAAAAAATGAAACTACAGAATACTTTGTTTCACCCACCCAAGAGCATTCAGGTAGGCTATAAGCTATACAGGGAGCAAAAGACAACTTAATTCATTTGTCTTCATATTGTTAATACCAAAACTTTTCATCCGAAATCATTTTGGGGTTGGTTAAAGCATGGAAAACAAAAATTCAGGGCATCAGTAATAAAGTATGACCCACAAAACGATAAAAAAAGGACTTTTACACTTTCCATTTTATCCCCACCCCTCTCCAACTCCCCCTCCCCCCACCCCCGTGAAATGCTGCTAGTATCTCTTCATCTTCATAGAAAAAAAAAAATGTAGAAAGCAAATGGTTGAAATAACTGGTTGTATTTTTTCTGCGTTTCTCACTTTCAGAGATAGTTCAATGACCCCTCATCAAACTGACGACTTTCTGCCTTAATTTTGTTTTTGGGGTTTTTTTTACAATGAGTATCGAAGATGAAAGTATAACCCCGTTCTAAGAATTATGAAGTTTGTATTCAATGAAAAGTCTCCCAAGCAGTGAATTCTATTCTGGGGCTCCTAGCTCAATAAAAAAATCTAACCTTTACATTGTGTACAAGCATGCAAAGACCAAAAGCATGTCCAAGAAGATTTATATGCATGGTGACACCATAAATGTCAAGGAAAGAATAACATATCAGCCCTTGACAGGCTGTTAAATAGATTTACTATGTGGTCACTCCAATACTCCATAACAGGTAATAAAAGTGACCCATGGTTACTGTGTATGGAAGACTAACCATTCATTGCTAACCCAAGGTCAACACAAACTGGAATATTAGGTTGCCCATAAAGTCATATTTCTGATTCCAGAAATGAAGTGTTTACATCTATGTAATGGTACTTCTAAGCCCTCTATCTTTCTTTCTTTCTCTCTCTCTCTCTCTCTCTCTCTCTTTCTCTCTTTTTATCCATCACCATTCTCTTTGAATATTTGCTCATCTCTCTTTTTTGTTTTTGCTTTCTTTCTCCCTTTCTCTCCCTCCCTCCCTCGGTCTCTCTCTGTCTCTGTCTCCTTCCCCTCCTCCCTCTCTCTCTCTCTTTCTCTCTTTCTATCCATCACCATTCTCTTTGAATATTTGCACATCTCTCTTTTTTGTTTTTGCTTTCTTTCTCCCTTTCTCTCCCTCCTTCCCTCGGTCTCTCTCTCTCTCTCTCTCTGTCTCCTTTCCCTCCTCCCTCTCTCTCTCTTTCTCTCTTTCTATCCATCACCATTCTCTTGGAATATTTGCTCATCTCTCTTTTTTGTTTTTTGCTCTTTCTCCCTTTCTCTCCCTCCCTCCCTCTCTCTCTGCCTCTCTGTCTCCTTCCCCTCCTCTCTCTCTTACTCTCTCTCTCTCTCTCTCTCTCTCTCTCTCTCTCTATCTCTCAAAGAAAAGAGTCTGGTACTACAATAAACAGCTTACCTGTCCTGTATGTTGAGTAGATATTCCAAGAATGAGGACAGATGAATTGTTCCAACAGCTTCACATTCTGATCAGCAGAAATAGACCAAAAAAAATAGATAAAAAACGTGTGCAATTTGGAAATCATATCAAAACAACTAGTGCCATACACGACAAAGAGTATATCTCGGCTACCTGCTAGATGGACAATTTGATTAAACTCATTGGCACAAATCTGTTTCTCTCATTTTGCTTCTTTTATAAAAATCAACTAGATATCAAGGTGGATTTTGCCTTTTTAAAGAAGAATGAAACCCTGGGGAAATATCCATTTTAATGAAAAGAGGATAGAGAGAACCATTTTTTTTAAAAAGTTCTATCAAAATCGGTTACGAAATTTAAAAAGTTATGAAAGTTTGAAAAGTCTCAATTTTTACTTTCTATGGTGATCCTCAAATTGGCAATGTTGCTTCAAAATGGCAGGTTTAGTAGTAAAACTCTCAATATGTTTTGTACACAAAATTTCATATTTTCTCCATTATCTCTAAATATGCTGCTTGTCTTTTTGTGAACTCTACATATGTTGTGTCAAATACATTTTTCCATGATATATCTTGAGCTAAGGAGACAAGCTGCACCTTGAGAGATAATGGGGAAAATATGAAATTTTGTGTACAAAACATATGGAGAGTTGTACTACTAAACCTGTCACTTTGAAGCAACATTGCCAATTTGAGGATTGCCACAGAAAGTAAATTGAGACTTTTCAAACTTTCATAACTTTCTCATTTCGTAACCGATTTTGATGGAACTTTTTTAAAATCGCTTCTCTCTATCCTCTCTTTTCATTAAAACTGAATTTTCCCCCCAGGGTTTCATTCTCCTTTAAATATCAATGGGCCACCTTCGAGGCTGCTCACCTTGTAATGGAGAACTAGGCCAGAGTCTCGACAAACTGGACATGGGTTCCCACTAATCTGTTGCTTCTCTCCATGGCCTCTCTGAAATGATCGCAGATGAAAGGAAATGAAAACTTAAAAAAACACATCGCACTGGCAAATTCGGGGGGGGGGGGACTACCAGCCCCTGCCACCCCCTGTAAAGCCCAAATAGCAAACCTAAAGTAAGATAAGATTTTTTACTCTTTTTTTTTCTATAATTTTTCATATTTTTTGCTTGTCAGATATTTTCAAAGTCATTAGAATTTTTTAACACTGCACATATTGGCCCCTCCCCCCTTTAAACAAAATCCTGGATCCGCCTTTTACATCATAAACATGTAACCAATGAAGTGAATACTCAACTTTAGTACAGTGGAACCTTGTTATAAAGAACACTGATACAGTGGAAACTCAGTATAACAAGGTCCTTGGGACCATCAAAATTACCTTGCTATAGCAGGAATCTAGTTATATCAGGTTAAAAAACAATAGAATATAAAGAGCTGGAACCAGGAATATTACCTTGTTATATCAGGAATATTGCTATATCAGACCTCTTTATACGACTTTCTACTGTATAACAAACTCTCATTATAACAAGGTAATTTTGCTGGTCCCACTTCTTTGTACATGTATGTATTCTATTTTTAAGCCCTGATATAACAAGGTTTCGATATAAAGAGGTAATTTCCTTGGTCCCAAGGAGTTTGTTATTACGAGCTTCCACTGCATATGCACACTTGCACAGTGTGCACAAGTTCTACTGACTTTAATACATCCTCAGATTTCCCCTGACAATAGCTGATAACTACTTCCATGCACAAACATCTTTGTACTAGGTTCATAATACTTCTCTTTTCCAAACACAAACACTGAATTTAGAAAGTCAAAAGTAGAGAGAGTGAATGCCCACAAGAATGGACTGCCCCCCCCCCCCCAGGTTGTTTTGAAACTGGCAGGCAACCAAACAACAGATGGCAGCATACTAGTATGGAAACACATCATGTAAGCAGATAAGCAGAATAAAGCACTCTTGTCACTGTTGAAAAATACTTGGTAAGCACGAAGCAATGTATTTTTTATGGCCTAATCAATGGATTTGTGTCTCACCTCCCTCCCTCCCTTCCACTCTCTTTCTCTCTTTCTCTCTCTCTCTCTTTCTCTCCCCCTTTTTCTCGATCTCTCTCAATATGAAATTGGATAATACCCCCTCCCCCACATCATAAGAGCGGCAATAAATGTCAGCTAACTACAGATGGCAGTATACAGATAAAGGGAGCAGAAGCCACAGGGATGTTAACGGCAATGGCAAGCTCAGGGGTGTCACTCAAGAGAGGGGGGGGGGGGAATGGGCTATGGATAAAGATATATGGGGTTCAAATCCCTTACATGGCCTCAGGGTTGGCGATTTTTTTTTTTTTTTTTAATCAGATTTTTAAAATTTCAATCAGATTTTTGGAATTTTTTTTTTTTCTAAATCTTACCCTAATAATAACATAAATCTTATCATAAATTTTACTCCTAACATTGTTCTTAACAGTACATTTTGTACCGGTAATTAAGCCAAATTAAAAAACATTAAGTAACTAACAAATTAAAATCCATCTGAGAAATCATTAATCTCAAAGAATTAATTTGCCAACATACATACATACATACATACATAGGAAACTTCCCTAGGGAATTCCCATTAAGTATCTAGAAAATTGCCCCACTGGGGAATTCCCACTCAATATTCCAAAATTCAGAGTAAAATCTCCAGTCAGCACTAGAAATGAAGTCAATGACAAATATCTACACAACAGCATTGAGACTGCCCTGCTAAGAAAACACCATGCTGGGCAGAAAGTGTGACCCCATTTGGAACCATTTTGAGAAACTAGCATCGAAAACATAGGGGCCGTCTTCTTTCAAAATGAACCACCTCAAAAGGTGGTCCATTTGCCATTCGATTTTTGGAATGGCATATGGAACAGTTATTTTTTGGGGGGTCCCCCGGTTACATTGAAAAAGACAGAGAAGGCGGGTTTTTTTGGCTGAAAAAGCTGTCTTTTTGTGCAATGTAACTATCATAGTAAAGTATCTGTTTGTAACATTTAAATGGTAATGTTTAGTTTATTTTGAGTTTTACAAATTGTTATCAAAACTCTTCCATTGCTAGGGATGCAAAAACTTCTGTTATATTCAAAGCACTGAACATAAAATGAACTGTTAGTATTGGAGAGGAATATAAGAGACAGCTTTACAACAGTCAAGGTGTGACTATACCACATTATGTTATTGTGATTTTTACAAAAAAATGTTCTCTAAAAAAAAATCTGTTACACTGCGTGATAAATGTAATAAGAGAGAAATAAGAAACGTTTTTTTTTTTTTTAAATCATGATTTAAATCGTGATTTAAATCAACATGATCTAAATCGCAATTTAAATCAACATGATTTAAATACGCCAACCCTGCATGGCCCAAATGTCCTTTGCCAAGACATTTTACTGCACTTGCCACCCTCAGCCCAGGGGAAATGAATTTGCAGGCAGAAGGAAGTGATGCTTTAAAATACTTGTACCCATTATCACACGAGTTTGATTATTAATTCAGGGTAATAAATAACTGAAGCAATAGAAGACTACTTACAATACATTTCTTCCTTGTTTTCTGAAAGGAAAAAAAAAGGAAACACAATTAAACAAATGATAGAGACAAAGACCTATAACAGTTCTTCATCGTCCCTTAAATATTTTCACATGTACAGATATTCCTTCTGTATCATAATCTTCAGGGCACATGATCCTATCACTGAATTAGTTTTGAAATGCTTGTATGAGGAAAACCTTGGGTAAACAGACAGAAATAACCAAGAAAATATGAATGATTGAAAGAAAGAACATTCACATACAGCACACATAATATATCTGTATCAAAGTAAGTAAATAGTTTAGGTCAACAGAAATCATTTTTCAAGATAATATTAATCGTGATTATTTTTAATGTGACAGAACCTTTACAAGAAGACAGAAAGAGGATAGTATATTTAGCATGAGTGCTAATAGTGAATATATTGCATATTTGTATTTAAACTTCAATGAACAAACATTTAAATATAGTTAATCACTTTTTTTTAATGCTTTTAAATTCAAATATGAACTAATCTCTTTATACATACATAGCTTGACTAACATTTCTAATGTTGCCTCAAAATTTATACAACAATATTTACAAGTTGTTGTCCTTTTACTGTTTCCAACACTACATGTATTCAACTGTTACTTTCGAACATTATGTACCCCACAGTACCTCACAGAAATAAGTACACCCTATACAATATGTAAATAATTCAATGCAACTGTTACCACAGGGAATAGCTGTCTTGTGCCTGCATACATACAGTGGAACCTCATTATAACAAACTCC
This sequence comes from Heliocidaris tuberculata, assembly GCA_025618425.1. Classification (NCBI taxonomy): domain Eukaryota; kingdom Metazoa; phylum Echinodermata; class Echinoidea; order Camarodonta; family Echinometridae; genus Heliocidaris; species Heliocidaris tuberculata. The sequence goes on from CM046848.1 coordinate 27,273,445, forward strand.
TTGGGACCACAGAAATAAACCTTGTTATATCAGGGCTAAAAAACAAAAAAATCCAGAGAAGTGGGACCAGTAAAATTACCTTGTTATAACGAGAGTTTGTTATAACAGTGCTCTTTATAACAAGGTTCCACTGTATCAGCGATTTTCTACTGTATTTCTCAACCATAAACTTTAGGCTTTTGATTCTATTGTGGCTGTATAGAAAGTGATATTGAATTATTCACATATTTGGGAAGGGTGTGTGAAGTACTTAATCATATAAATTTATTCATTAAAATATTAGGCTTTTAGTTCTAGTTTTGGTTCTAGTGTAGCTGTATAGAAAGTGAGATTGAATTATTCACATACATGTATTTGAATAGGGTGTGTGAAGAACTTATTCATATAAATTTATTCATTAAAATATCATTTACCATTGGTGGTATCCTGCCTTTATGATTCCTTTTATAGTTGGCCCAAACTGGCTTCTCTCCATATCGTTCTATGTACTCTGGGAAGAAAGAGGAACATAAAATTAATATCAATGAAATAATATTTATATAATATTGACTGGCCTTGAGGGGGATACGACATATATACCCCAAACTAGATTCAGTGAGAGCGATATATGTTGCATCTCCCGAAAGTAGGAGCCAGTCAATATTGTCATCCACATCATACATCTAGAGCACTTTGGATTCCAAAGTTATCATCTAATCCCGGCTTTTCGTCAAAATACACAAATCCAATTTACCCACTGCACACTGAGCCAGCAAGCACAACTGTGTGCAGCATATAACTGCACACTGTAATAATTGTGCACTTCAATGTTGCCCAGATGTTAGACCAGGGAAAATATGGGGTAGCCTCACTAGTCATAAGGACCGCTATTCATAAGGACCACTTACTCATAAGGACCGCTATCCATAACACGTGACTAAATGAATAGCGGGTTTGTATGAATAGCGGTCCTTCTAAATAGCGAGCAAACCATGGACAAATTACCTCGCTATTCATAACAAACAGGACTGCTAAAATAAAAGTTTACATCCAGGTAAGAAAAAAATGAACTTTTATTCCATTGACTTCACATGTTCTATGCTGGCTTTCTTTCTTACTGCCTGCTACTCCCATGCACCACATTTTGTGTGAGTAATTGTAGTACTTATGTACCTTCACTGTTCAAGTATTCAACTGCTTGGAGAAGTTCGGCCTCTGTGAGCTCCTCCTGCTGCTGTGAATGTGGTTTGTTTGATTCAGATTCTTCATTTACATCATCCCATCTTATGATGGAGGTTGCTATCGTCCGCCTGCTGATGTTACTCGTGACCTGGTGAAGACAGAGAGAGAGGGAGAGAGAGAGAGAGAAAGAAATGATAGAGGTGGTGATCTGCACCCACCTAAGACCATAACTCATTCAAATTTTTCATTCCCTTTTCAAACAGATGCGAATCTTGTCAATCCATGACATGATTATCACTAAATATTGCTACTTTAAAGTTCATTGTGCATAATGTATCTCTACCAAAGCCATTTAAAGATTATTTCACTCAGAATTGTAAAATACATCATTATGATACAAGATCTGCTCAAAACTTTCACTTTCCTTTACACCGAACTCGTACTACAAAAGACACTGTATTTTTTTTCACGGCCCACTGGTATCCTACCTGAATCCATTAAAAATGTAAATCATTACAACACTTAAAATTTCTGAATATTAAAGGGTCATTTAAATTTAAATGATATAAAATGCCAATATGTAAAAGGTATAAAAAATTTTACTCCTAAAATCTCATTTTCTCTCTTCTCCTCTTTCTTTCTTTAATCCATCATCTGTCCATTCTGTAGTTTAAGATATTCATCAGTAGAGGCGCACGGCCGATATTGGAGACTGTCTTCTATTTGGGAGACCATCTCTATTATCAGAGACTTATGTCAACATTTTTGATGGCCTATTTGGGAGACAGTCTCCCATTTAGGAGACCAATTTTCTTTGTTTACATTTGCGGCAAAGGGATTACCTTGGCTGAAATTGAAATGTGATAAGCAGATTCCTCATGAAAAAGTACCCCTTTTGACCATCTACTTTAAAAATCCACTGTCTACTTTTGTTTTCATAACATTTTTTGTTATGATCCACACACTAAACAAATAAAATGAGCTTCTGATTTCTGGGGGGAAAATATTTGGCCGAGAAAAAGTGTCTTGTGGTTGGTGTTGTTTCTATTGTCTTCTTATTAGCAAAGTCTCCAATATCAGAGATTGTCTCCCAAGTGGGAGAGTCTCCCAAATTGGCCGTGCGCTTCTACTGTTCATTCTAGAGGTCTATGTCTTTTTGTTTAAAAACGTTTCAATTTTAACTTATATATGTATATTGTATTTATATTATTATATATAGGGTAGATATATTGTATATTTTCAGGGAATCATGCATCTCTGACAAGCCTAATGAGTATCACTCACGGGACCATCACTATATGGGGCTGTGTCAATTTCAGCCTGTCACAAGCTCTAAGTTGAAGAGGTAAAACACCAATATAATCGGCAAAATTTTGAAAAAATACTACCTTCTACATTTTAGAACGATAGAATATATAATTTCACGCCAGATCCTTCGATAGGATCTTTATCATCTTGATCAAGTGAAATTTTCACGCCGTTTTTGGTCGGTGATCTTGCTTCCCTCCTGTACACATATGGGCAAGATATCACACACTTGCCTATGGGAGGCAATTGCTCACGGTATGGAGGTACAGAGTGCGAGGTTATCTCCAATAACCTCGCATAAATGTGAGTGAATGAGTATTAAACGTTACATGGCTTTTTATGATTTTGCCACTTCTGTCTGTGATTTGCAGATAAAGATTAAGAAGTTCTTATCTGCAAATCAGTTATCATGGTTATGAAACATGTAAATCTATCTAGATGTATAGACTCTACATGTATAAATTTTGATGTTTTTTAAGAGAGTGAAATAAATGAAATAAAATAGAATGAGAAATGAATAAAACCAAACTGGCAGAGTTCCCAGTCCCTGGTGCATGCATGGGCCTGGGTCTGAATGACTGGTCATTCAAGAACACTGGCTGCAAGAGCATGACTGTTATATGTTAAAACTGGTGAGTGATCAACATCTCATCTTCCACAAACCTGCAGAGAAATTAGATGGGTCACTCAATCTTCGTACCAAAAGAGGGAAAGGTGGCATTGCTCTATTTATCAGGAAATCATTGATAGTGGACTGCAAGGAGATCAAATGTCCCTCTTCAAGAATTCTTGCTATTCAAGTTAAATTGAACGACTCTAAGGAATGTTTCACCTTAATATGCTGTTACTTGCCATGTGGGGTGTCTACCTCTGATCAGACTGATTATCATGCCTGTATGTCTCTTCTCTCGCAATTACTTGGGAACTCAAAGGGGTCTTCTCCAATCATTGCTGGGGACTTTGGTAGATATGATCCACCCAAACACTAAGAAGACACTTCCCATTCTCTTGGAATTCCTTTCTCGAGAGTGTCTCTGTAGTCTCACCTCCATTCACTTCAGTTCAACGGACTACACATTTTGCTCGGATGATGGAAGACATAAGTCTTGTCTAGATACCTCTCTGGTTCCCTCAAGAGACAAGCATCGTTACAGTAACATCGAGGCAGAGAAAGATGACCCCACAAACACCTCAGATCACTTACTAGTCACGGCAATCAGGTCTTACGATGCCATGGTTTACAACTGTCCTGCAACAGATGCGCAACGCTGCTCTACCATCAAAAGACTCAAAGTAAAGTGGCAAAAACTTAGTCATGACACCATCAAGAACTCCTATACAATTCCTATGGAAAAGACAGCAAGAGACCTCTTTCGGAGTATTAGGAACACGAAGGATATCCATCCTCAAGAGGCTGAAAACCTGCTTTCCTCTCTTACTGAGTCTATGATAGCCCATTCACTTGAACTACCTCATTCCTTCCCTTCTGGAAACAGAAAAGGAAAACCTGAGTGGAATGCTGAAGTTAGCAGGGCATACGATGCAGCTAAGGAAGCAAGGAAGATGTGGTTACTATCCTGTCCCGACAACAAAGACCGCACCAGTAAAGACCATATCAATGCCAAAAAATCCTTCAGGAGAAGCTTACGGCAGTCTAGAGCTCAAATGAGAAATGACCTCATTTCAGAAATAGAGTGTGCCTCTTCTTCCAACAGTAAATTGTTCTACCACATTGTGAAGAGGAACCGTGGAGCTGACACTGCCCAGACTGATGTGAATAAACTCTCATATAATGACCATCTTTATGAAGGTGAAGATATGCTTCATGGTTGGCAGCTTTATTTCTCATCCCTGTCATCTGATAATGCTGTGAGTGATACTCTCTCTGATGATCATGTGTCGAGTCAATCTATGGAATGCAGTCCTTACCAAGATCAACCTTGCAACCATGGATTAGATCTGGAGGCAATCAGCAGTATCCACCTTACGTCTTTAGACATCGACGAAGCTATCAAACGACTAAAGATGGGTAAAGCGGCAGGCATTGATAATGTCTCCCCTGAGCATATTAAGAACCTTGGGGATACGGCTCGCCGACTCTTACTTGCTCTGTTCAATTCCCTCTTACATCATGCATATTGTCCTAAAGCATTCAAGGGGGGACTCATTCTTCCACTTCATAAAGGGAAAGGGAAAGACCCACATGATCCAAGGAATTACAGAGGGATAACTCTGACATCTGTTCTATGTATGCTTCTGGAACTATCTCTCAAACCCCATATTGAACATCAACTCTACTCCAGTAACATCCCAGATGAACTTCAATTTGGATTCAGGAAGGGGTTCTCCTGCCTACTTACCTCTGTCTCACTCGAGCTTATCATTGAACTGAATACTGTTCACAAACAGCCAACTTACCTAGCTCTCCTCGACGCTGAAAAGGCCTTTGACACTGTATGGCATAGGGGTCTCTTTCTCAAGCTGAGGTCTTCTAAGTTAAACCCATGCATCCAGGATATGTTAGAATCAATGTACAAAGGTCTAGAAAGCAAAGTCTTCTTGAAGGGTCAGGCCAGCAACTCAATATCTGTCACCCAAGGCGTAAGGCAAGGTGGGGTCTTATCTCCTACATTGTATACTGCATTTGTCGATGGCCTGATTAAGATATTGCGTGAGAAGAATCTTGGATGCATAATAGACGGTCGTTTTTCAGGCTTGGTAGTCCTTGCTGACGATGTTGCACTCATCGCTACCTCTTCAACAGAGTTGCAGCTAATGTTAGAGATTGCCTTTAACTATGCTCAGCAATGGCACTACAGATTCAATCCTTCTAAATGTGCAGTGGTGGTAACCAACAAGACCAAAAAGCTTACGAGATCATCTTGGGAAGTGAGTGGGTCCATCGTAGAGGAGAGAGAGAGTCATCCACATCTTGGGATCACTAAATCGGGGGCACGATTCGATCCTACTGATAACATCATCGGAGTCGGTCTTCGTACGTTTTACTCCCTTACCGGCACAGGTGCCTATACAGGCGGACTCATCCCCACTCTCGTATCTCAGCTTTGGAAAACGTTTTGTATTCCCAGGATGCTGCATGGCTCATCCATAATCAAATTCACAAAATCTATGCTGCTGAAGCTTGACAGGACTCAGTCTCACCTCTTTAAGCAGATCCTTGGGGTGCCAAAATCAGCTGCAGATGAGATTGTGTTTTTGCTGACAAACCTTTTTCCGGTTTCAGTGCAGATTGATCTCGACAGGCTATTGCTTCTTGGACAACTCATCACCTTCGACCATAGTCGCTTTGAGTTCAGAACGTTCTTAGCAGCCCTCAATGCTGGAATACCTACCATACAAGTTCTACAAGTGACAGTGAGGAAATATGACCTCCCAGATCTGCATAGCCTCATCTTGAATCCACCTTCATACTTAACCTGGAAACGTATGTCTAAATACAAAGTCTTTCAAGCTGTTAGACATCTCACCCTACAGGGAATCCGCTCCAAGTCTTCTCTCAGATTCTGGATAGACAATGCTCCACCATCTGTTAATCTTCTATACCCCAAGAATCCTCCATCACCTACCATTCGGCATGCACTCATAGTGAGAGCCCAACTACTCACTTCTACATACTTGACACAAAGCCGTCTCTGCACATTAAAGAAATCTTCTACATGTATCTGTCCCCTATGTAAGTTGGATGATGAAACTGTGGAGCACTTCGTTGGAGCCTGTCCCAATCTGAACCATCTCCGTGGGGACTTCATCAACAGAGTCAAAGACTGTCTTGTAGATTATTCTACTTGTCTAAGCTCCTATGATAGTGATGACCCTCAGCATTTCACTTGTGCTACTTACCATCCTTGCCTGCCCTCTGAAATTCATAGTAGCCTACTTCTGCTATCCCTTTTCTTTCTTCACAAAATTGATGTATGCCGTTCAAAGTCTGTTCAAAATTCCTAATCTGCTGGATCTATGTATATACTCTGATTGGACTCCAGGAATCTCCAAAGTAGTGGAGGGATCAGCTAAGAGAGAGAGACTAAAAGTAAAGTTTAGCCGAACCTGAATTTTAACATGTGGGGCTAATGGGTCAAAGTTCTCCCAAATAATGCTCACAAAAATAAATTATCAATTTACTTTCATGCATCATTACTTACATTTTCCAATGTAGCCTTTTCAGTTCTGTATAAATAGGCACTTGCTCTAGAAAAATACTGTGGGTTCGTGCGTAGCAGAGCATTTCCTACAACACGAACAAAATTATTTGCACGTATGGAAGCTGCCATCTTGTTTTCTGAATTTGTTTCGAAAAAAGTTGTCATTAATTTTTTTTAAATGTTCGCATATATTTGTATTCATTAATTTTTCAAATTGAATTACTAAATTGATTTTGTAACAGTTTAATTATGTTTTTTTTAGAATTCGAATAGAATGTAAATAAACTAAAACTACAAACAAACAAAATAATTTGGAAGTGACTCGTCACTAACACGTGATTAAGTACGCATGCGCACATAATTTGGGCGTTCATTTTGTCAGATCCAGGAATTGGTTGCAAGCAAAACTTTCGTCGATTACTACTAGATAAATTTTACTGTTATTTTCCCTTTCTGGTTTTCGGAATTTGTACAAATGAATTATCTTTCTATTTAGGACTGTAATGAAGTACCATTTTCAGTATTTACTGGGTCCTGTTCTGATTTATTAGGGTTTATTGTTCATTGACCAAAAGTGTTGTGCGGGGTGTTCACTAAACCGTATTGGAAGAACAGCGCACATGATACAAAACGGGAGGGAAACGGGGATCCAGTAGTTGGGAACATGGGTTAAATTTAGCATTTTGTAGAACATAATGCTAGAAAAGCAGACACAGGAGCTGTGCCCAGAATTATAAGTCTGTTTATGAACGTGGAGAGATGACTCGAGATTTTCGGAAAGAGGGTGAAAATAAAGTGTAAGTTGTTCAAACGTGAGCAAAGTGGTCACGACTGCCATGTTTTTCTTCACAGGCAAATGCATAAGAATTTCTGAATGCGACCGCTTCATGACATCACTTTTCCCCCCAATTTTACGCAAAAGTGGATTGAGTTCTCTTTATTGTGACCAGCTCAGTGTGTTAGCGCATTATTCCTGACCAAGAAGATGTGGATCATGGAAACCCTTCAAGACTACGCTGGTGAAATCTTTCGAGGAAAGAGGGACAACTCCATTTGCAATCGACGGAATTCAGTACACGCCATATTTCCAGTTCCATATTGTGTATGCAAATTAGCTGCCTGGATGTATGTTAATGAGTTTGGCGCGCGGGGTACACCGTACCCGGGGCGCGGGAGCTGAGTTCAGCATATCGCATCGCTACTTTAGCTGAACTCAAGGCTCAAGCTGCTGCTGGAAACCCGCTGGCCTGGATCTTTCTCGAGGTTCTTTCCGGGATTTCCCCTCGCTCCAGATCCAAGCCTCGCGAAAATGCAAATCAGGGCGCGTTAGTTCTTGTGTGTTAATCTGTTCCTACAGTTTTCTGAATTGTTTAATATTACTTGTTCATTCTTCTTTGACTTTGTTCAGCCTCATGCTTCAGTTAATGTCATGAATTCCTAAAATTTTAAGGAGAATGAAACCCTGGGGAAAAATCAATTTCTAAAAGAGAGGATAGAGAGAAGCAATTTAAAAAAAGTTCCCATCAAAATCGGTAATGAAATGAGAAAGTTATGAAAGTTTGAGAAGTCTCAATTTACTTTCTGGTGATCCTCAAATTGGCAATGTTGCTTCAAAGTGATAGGTTCCCTGGTATAGTAGTAACTCGCCATACATGCCATATGTTTTGTACACAAAATTTCATATTTTCCCCATTATCTCTCAAGGTGCAGCTTGTCTCCTTAGGCTTAGCTCAAGACAATATAGGAAAATGTATTTGACACAACATATGTTGAGTTCACACAAAGACGAGCAGCATCTTTAGAGATAATGGAGAAAATATGAGATTTTGTGTACAAAACATATTGAGAGTTGTATTACTAAATGTGCCATTTTGAAGCAACATTGCATTGTTGAGAATTGTCATAGAAAGTAAATTGAGACTTTTCAAACTCTCATAACTGATTTTGATGGAACTTTTAAAAAATTGCTTCTATCCTCTCTTTTCATTAAAATGGATATTTCCCCAGGGTTTCATTCTCCTTTTATAGTAAAATTTCAGAACAGTATTTTGCTATGTGAAACTGAATTTCAGGAAGTTATGCAGTTGTACAGGTAGATGGAACTTCAGAATTTTATAGTCAGAGGTCTAAAACTTTCATATCCTTTCAAACTTTAATCATGACTGAGTAAAAGAGACTAAAGTTGTCTTACTATTAAACATTACATTGTAGATCTATAAAATGTTACGGTAAGATAAGACATTACTGATTTTTTAAAAAGCAGTTCCCAATTTCTTTTGTTGTCCCTAAGACCCTAGATTTAATCTAAAATTGGAAATTTTCATTAATTTTTAAAGAAAATTGTTTATCATTGATCTGTTTCTACTCGTGCTCGACGCTCTAGATGATAGGCTGCACTCGTCCGAGTCATCACAGAAGACAGTATATTTTTGACACAGATCTAGACTATCTTTACACACCTGTTCTGGGAAATAAATTTGTTTCTTCATCAATCAAAAAGAGATTAATGAATTCTATTAGTTACAAAAGAAATAGCTGGCTTCTCACTAGGAAAATATGGAGTTGGCAATTTGTGTTTGATTACAGTTTTTACAATTCCAAACTTTCTCATCCTTTTATTGGATTTTCATCAAACTTTCACTGATCCTTGTCTCTCATGCTGCCCATATCAAAACCAATTTTACATCGGGATGGACTTAAATCTTAAATTCTTTTGTGTAATAACTTTGAAAATTATGGACAGTTTATAGTTGGTTTTATTTGGATGCATGTGTTAGATAAGCTACCTGTACATCATACATGTATGAGATAAGCTACTGGTACATCATACATATGACTTGTAATGGTATTTTCACACAAGAGAATAAAGGGTGAACATCTTTTGGATCAGATCTGCACTTTATTGAAAAGTTAAACACATTGATTTTAGTGCATCTTTAAATACACAATTTAGATCACATGTTTTTAACTTGTACTTCAGAGGTGCTGCAAAAATGTGACTACATTTGCTCAACTTGGGCTTAACAACATCACTTGCCCAATCAAAACGAAACTTGTCTATATATTGAGTGCCTATGTGTTGGCACACTAGGTTCATATGCATTAGGTAGAAATGTGGTATGGTTGTTCATAATGGCCGGAATTCACAAAGGTGGTTTCAATTCAGACCATAGTTTATGCAGATTTCGTGGTATAAATACGCTTGATTTAGCGCATACACTTAAAAAGATCCAATAATGAACGTGCGCCAGTCGTGCATGATTGGCAAAAGCGCTATTATTCACGCTAGTTGCCATGGGTTAGACCATGGCAACTAGCGTGAATTTAGCATTAGTGTATGCGCTAAATCAAGCGTATTTATACCACGAAATCTGCATACACTTAAAAAGATCCAATAATGAACGTGCGCCAGTCGCGCATGATTGGCAAAAGCACTAAATTCACGCTGGTTGCCATGGGTTAGACCATGGTCTGAACCATGGCAACCAGCGTGAATTTAGCGTTAGTGTATGCGCTAAATCAAGCGCATTTATAGCACGAAATCTGCATAAACCATGGTCTGAATTGGAACCACCTTCGTGAATTCCGGCCAATGAATTCTAAATGATTATGATTCATGTACCAGTGAATGTTTTTTTAGAGATGATGGATGGCATGTCCAGGGGGATACTTTATTTCTTCATGTTTTGTCCCATACCTTACATAATATAATGGAAAAAAAGACTTGACTCAGAAATTTAAGAAGTATCACTTCCTCTAATATTTTGTCTGATTCTGGCTCTAGAACGGTTGTTGACTAGATGAAAGCAAAGCCGATAACGTATGGGACAAAAAAAAATGGCCATGCTTGGGCCCATTCTTTGGCTTTGAGGTCACAGACATTGATGAAAAACCCTTATTTTGAATTTCTTTCTTGAATGGAGATTATATTTTATAAGTTGTTTACATTTTTTTTTATCTTTAAAGTTATAGTACATAGGGGTCCACTCGCTATTCATAGGGACCACTATTCATTTAACACGTGTAATGAATAACGGTCCTTATGAATAGTTATGAATAGTGGTCCTTATGAACGGAAGTCCTTATGAATAGCGAGGTAATTTGTCTATGGTTTGCTCGCTATGTAGAAGGACCGGTATTCATACAAAACTGCTGTTCATTTAGTCATGCATCATTGATAGCGGTCCTTATGAATGAGTGGTCTTTACGAATAGCGGTCCTTATGATTAGTGAGGTTACCCCAGTACATGTATGTAGTTAAGGTGAGTCGCAAGTCTGAAAGAATTTGTGTAATGCTTATGTATGTGATTTTGATATGTGGAATACACACACTGTAAACAGCTTTCAGGCTCATTCACATATGGTGCACAAAACCACCAAGTTTTTTTTTTTATATGTAAATGAATTCAAAAAGGAGTAGTGCGCAGAACAGGTTCTATGCGTAATCATGTCACGTATGTGTGATTCTGTGTGTTATAAGATAAAAAAGCAATAGAGCATTAGACTTGCAAAAAAAGCCTGCAGCTTCACCCGTCATGTGTGAACAAGCTTTTATAAAAAGTTGTATTTATGATTTACTTTAATTGTGCAGATGAATGAGTGAAAATTGGGATAAAGCATCAAGGGCAAAGGTGATGTATTCATGGTAGGGGTCATACAACTGCTTGAAATGATGAATGGGTACATTACCTTTATGGCTTTCAGGCTTTGTTGAAGCAAGATATTGTACCATGTCTGAAAGGGATAGTGGGAAATACAGTTGACATCTATCAGACAAATGGAACAGACATGTACAATGTAGGACCAATGGGATGTAGTACTATAGAGGCCCCCCACACAGCACACGATAATTATAGGCCAGGAGCCTGTCCCGAAATAGTCACCCCATTTTACATATGAAATTTTTTCCCTTAAAGTTGCTAAGACCATCCACGTCATTCACAAAAAAAGCTTGTCAGCTCTGACGAAGCCGCCGGGTTTTGCCCCCAGAGCCCCCAAAAGGGGCGGTCTGACAACCCATCCCGACAGAAAATGTTGTCAGTTTTGGTGTTTTGGTTATGTATAGTCATACACCTAAATTCTGACAGAGTTTGGTGCATATGTTCAATGGGTTGAAATCGACCCGACTTTAGGGCCCCTTTTGGGGGCTCTGGGGGCCAAACCCGGCGGCTTCGTTCGAGCTGACAAGCTTTTTGTGAATGACATGGATGGCCTTAGCGACTTTAAGGGGTCAAATATCATATGTAAAATGGGGTGACTATTTCGGGACAGGCTCCCAGACTATTGCCTTGTCTGTCAAAGTTTGCATTTAAAAAAAAAAATCCAGCTAGTTGATAATTATGAGCCTTAGTCGGATGGTGCCATTGTAGAAAGGAGTTTGACCAGATGATTCATGTTGTACTTTTTCAGAGTTCATTTATTGTATGTTGATTGAGAACATTAACACAGCTACTTGGTGATTTTTTTTTTTTTCACCCACGTTCATGCACTGCCAGCAGATTGACAGTGCACAAACAGTCAATAGGAGAAAGTGATTTAATGTCTTGAATTTTCGTTTGTAAAATGTGAATAATACAGCATCGATTTCCACACAAACAAGCAATCCAATTAAGTTATTTGAAACCAACAACTTAGAACATTTCAAGACCAACTGAAAGATGGAATATAGTCTGATAAGGGTATAGCTATGATTGCTATTTCACATTATGCATTCATTAATGTTCAGGGGTGGTATTCTGAGCACCATTATGTCTCTAAAATATTTTATCTTTTTGTATTCTAAGACCACATTTTATCTCGGATTTTATCTCATATTTTATCTCACGCTCGTACCTCTTGCGCGACTTGCCCTGATACGCGGACAGCAGTGTCACTTTAACCCCCTCTTCCAGTGCTTGCATCAAAAACGCGTTTTGCGCTATAACACATTTTGCGCTTTAAAACATGCGTTATGAAGTAAGAAACAATACGCTCTGTAACAAGGAGAAAGATTCTATTGGTTGAGCATGCTAAAGGTGAGAACTAACAACAGTTTTTATCGGATAACGGATATAAAATGGGCGGATCCCAATGAGATAAAATGCAGCTAAAAAAAAACAATTTATGCACGTTTTATCTTACAGAGATAAAATAAAACATTTTATCTGAGAGAAAATGGTGCTCAGAATACCGCCCAAGGACTTTCCCGGGTATTTCCCAACTGCTGGACATACAATTACATGTACATGTAATTCCCAAGAAATTGCCAAACCTGTACCCTTTCCCATTTTGCTCAAAGTTCCATTGACATAACTTTGTTTCTTTTGCATGTATTATATCTGAATTATGCACCATGTATACAGATAGTAAACACTCCTTGATTTTATGAATTTACATTGTAAAAATTTACATTGTAATACTTAAGTCTATCAATTTAAGTTGAAGTTTTCACAGATTTTTTTTTTTCTTTCTTTTAAAGAAGATTCAATTGCTTATGTTGTAAAATTTGTAATAACTATCAAATCTTGTCTAAAGACAATGTTCTTTAATTGTTAATTCTTGCAATTCGTGTGCTGAGTTCAGTAACGGTACCTATTTTTCTGATTTGCAAATGACGAAGGATCATTTAAGGCATTTTATTGAATTGTGGAAATAAATGGAATTAAATTGAATTGAATTGAATTTTTCGTAACGTTTTTGGCTTTAAAACAAGTAGTTAATTGGGCATAAATTTACTTTAATCTGTTAGAAAGTTTATTGTTTAAAAAAAGATTACTACTAATCTATTGACAGAATGATTTTAAACCTTATGTATTTCTTTCTTGTTATACTCATGTGTGTCTGAATGCTTTTGAGATAAAACAGAATAATTGCCCACAAATTCTCATATGACATTTTTTTCCTTTCATTGCTTTTCTTGGTTATCTACATGTTTTGAAACACTTGGTTACTTTTGTCAGTCATTACACCCCCCCCAAAAAAAAAAAAAATAATAATAATCATCATAAATAAAGAGAGTTGAAGGTTTGTTTATTAATAGCAAAGATTTTTTGCTGACTGACAATGTCGTGTAGTGTGCTTTATCATTTTGAGAAATCAAAAGTGTACTAGTAATTTGATTTTTAAAAAGTATTCACTTTTACTCTATAAACAAGTAAACTTTGTGCACTGAATGCTGTATGTGGTTCAAATGGTAACATCAATAGAAATCCATGTTGCAGATACATGTAGGTTATTTCGTGACATTTTGGGGAGAATTACATGTATTTAAATGTTTCGGTTTGAATTACAGCCTAAAAGGACATCATTTTTTATGAAATATTTGTACCAGAATCCTTTCTTTGATACAAATTTGATCAAACCCTAATGCTACAAATCATTTTACATTTGACTTCTCAAATTATATAACCACACTTGTAGCATACATATAAATGTGGATAGTGAATACTACTAATGAATTGGACTGTATTATTTAGAGGGTGAGTCCAAGGTATTTGATCATTTTACATCGTATGTATTGGCAAGTATGACAAAATGATAAACTTGATGAATGTCAAAATTATTGTTAATGAAATTTGGATTTATCCAAGCTAAAATATTGCTTTTGAATTAGTAAAATCATTAGTTATATATTAAAATCTCTGATGTTCTTTGTAGTTGGTAACATATGCAACAAAATACCTTGGACTCGCCCTTCAGTGTATCAACCATGCACTCCAATTAATATTTGATTTTCTCTCTTTGTTCCTTTCTCATTTTCTTCCCATACAGGTAGCAAAAGTGTTTTGTACTACCAATCCCTTCCAACACCCCACCAGTTGACACAGTTCAAGCTGCAATTATATATTCTATATTAGAATATATACTATCATATCACAATGGTAAATTCATGTAAAGTTCATGGGAATTTTTTTTCAATGCCCAATAATTCAGCATAACCTGTACATGCTAGGATCATAATAAATGTGCAATTTAATAAAGAAGATAAATAAATGAGCTAGCATCGCATTTCTCATTGACAAGAAGAAAATGAGTAAGCATTTCATTTCTCTTTGCCTCCTATTTCCACCATAAATGAGAGTCAAAAGGAATGCTAATGTTCAAAAAGACTCCTTTCTTACTATTAAGTTGATGAATAGGCAAGAGAGGAGTTTATAGTGAGATTAAATATGACAAAATAATTTGCTTTGTGCCAGTAACAAGTAATTAAGACATTTAGTAACATTACTGCTTCCTCCCTGTTGCATGTCCTTGTGAATCAACTTGCTGCTAATATTAGTCACTAAGGGAATAAAGCAATTAATATTGTATTTTACTCAAGACATGGTCACAACATCTATAATTAAACCACATAGATAAAAGTCCTTGACTGTCGGGGGAAATATATGTACATAAATTCTTAGAAACGCTTTTCACAAAGAAGAGAAGAAATATGAACACTATGAATACTGAAACAAAGTTGCTAGTCTGAATGCCAAGATCGCCTTTATTCCTGCAAAGAAGAAGGTAGATATTTTGTCTCGGAACTTTGTAGAATAAAAGATCAAGTTTCCTGTTTCACATCAATTTCAATGAAAACTCAAATTGAATACTCCTGTTTGTTATTAAGCTAATGGTGATTCACTGTACAGTTTCCTTGTGCTTTTTTCCCCATGCTTTGTATGCAAACATTCATTGCTACATGTATTTTCTGCGCCACCTTAATTTTGTATTTAATTGTGAGTAATGTAATGACAAAATCTTCAAGTACCATATTTGATTAGGGCTTCGATAGGATTCCATAGTAGACGGTGTTTTTGTGGATTTATTCTCTTTCGGACCATTTGCTTGGGGGTGGGAGAGGAGCAAGGTCTAATGGAAGAAAGAAACATACAGCTGAAAATAATAATGGCCTGCTGTAGTATTTTGTGATCTGAAAATATCTTGATATCTCTTTTTCCTTTCCTGAAAGTTTCCCTTCTCTTTTCTCATACCTCTTTCATTCTCCTTTCTTACATTCTAAATGAAAGACTTGACTAGGGGTTATGAGGCCAAGTAAAATAAGTTTTCTTTTTAGTCCCTACCAAATGCTTTATTATTACAAGAAAAAAAATAATCGGGGGGGGGGGGGGGTGTGCTGCCAAAATCCTATTATGGGGCTGGTTTGAAATTTGGATTTTACATCCCTTGTTGACACATATGAATTAAGACTTTTTGAGCAAAATGTATCGTCTGCTAGCACTACTTGGGGCAGCCATTTTCTTGATAATGTGAAGTACAAGAGTTGTACATAAATCATAAACATCAAAGTAGTAAAATTAGTTTTAGTCAAAAAGCCAAAATGCATTTCTAGACAACCCCAAATCCCATTTAGATGAGAAAAAAAAAACCCCAGATGTACTCTTATATTCGAAAACCAAAAGTTCCAATTTATTTCTTTCAAAAATACTCTGATTTTGAATAGATATAATTTTTCTAAGGTTTGCCTAACAGAGCAAAACCTAACATATGCAACCTACATTCTGACTTGAAGTCTGTTATCTAAGAGCATTTGAATTATATACATGTAGTCTGTTGCTATTTACACTCAGGGGGAAGAAGCATCCATGAATTTGAATATAATTGAAAACTGTTATTGTTATGACTCTGTCTCATACATTACAATATCAAGAAAATAACAGCCCGAATGTGCTTAGAGACCATACATTTTGACAAGATTATTGTGGTTTATATGTCTTTCATATGTTCTGATGTGGAATCTTGTAGATCACCTTATAAGAATAATTTCAATATTTAAGAGTAGCTAATTTCATATTTTGTGTTAATTCTCCTTAAATTTATTTTATTTTATTTATTTATTTTGCTTGGCCAAAATAATCAATACTTAACAGCTTGTGGATTTAATCTGAATAGGAAAAAAAAATCAAATATAAAATTATGTTTTATATAACTGAAGGATATACATTTATTCATTCATCTATCATAATTTAGAACCAGAGAAAGAAAATAATACATAGGCTAAACTGATTTTGATCCAGAGAAAGTCGAAATATACCTCAAGTAGTTTTCAGTTTAGTCTTTATTGCACTGGACTTACTACATGTATACAAATGAGAAGGGTTAACCCTTTCAGGACAGGAATTATTCAAGGGCTAAATTGATCACATTTCGTTCTTCAAATTGGCAACAATTATATTTTTCTTTTAGTGCTAGATGGTTCTAATAGGTGTAATGTCTTTTAGAACAATAAACATGATTAGTGATTTTATCGATACGTTGAAAAAATTGCCAATTTTGATGAAAAACCATGATTTTGAATCTCTCAATGTGTTGCCAATTTAAGGATTTTGAAGCTTATTCTCCTTTTTAAAATTCCTGACATCAAATGCAATATGGTCATGTGACAAAAATGGACATAGCATGTGCAGAAATATTTGCTCTTTCTACTCGTACATCTGGTATATTTTTTAGAGCTCTGAATCAAAGCTTATTAAGCCAAACCACAAAATGTGGTCAATTGTCTTGAAAGGGTTAATAGATCAGTATACTTTATAAAAACAAACTTCATACTTCCAAGATATTTGAAAAGTAAAACACACAACTCTTTACCCATCCCCCTAAAAAGTTGAGAAAATAAAAAATAAAAAAATATATTTGGTAAGATTAAAGGGCACAGCCAAATTGCACCAACAGGAGCATATATCTCCATATATCATTACAGATGATAGGCTTATGTTATTGGCAAATATGATTTGAGACCTTTATTAAATGGAATTGGTATAGATTTTTTTGAGACAACATGTAAGGACATTAAAATTTCACAATTTGTCAGACTTCAACAAGCACAGATGTACATGGATGTGAAAACTACATGGAGTGAGAATATTATAATCATCGTTTCAACCCCTCGAATGTCTCATATAAATCATGCATGCATGCACTGCAGTGAGAGTGAAGGCTGTGTGTGTGTGCTGCTCTGTGCCTCTAGTATGCCCTAATATAGGCAAACGGTTGATAGTTTAGTGCTCAGACAGCATTAGGTATGGGGAATAGGGAAGAGATGTCTGCAGTTATCAGTACACCTGTGTAAGGGAGAAATTACACATTCAGACAGCATTAGGGTTAGGTAGAAGGAAAAAATGTACATATACATTTATCAGTATGGGGAAGATTATTGATGGTCTAGTTCTTCAGACAGCATATGAAAACGTGTTTGTGTGGGAAGGAGCATATGTGGCTATTTTGCCTTGTTACATGTAGGGAAATATTTTCAGAAATAAAGGAATGTGTGGAGAGAAATGAAAATATTTATGAAAATCTTGACTACAGTTTAGCCAAAGGTGGGTGGAAAATTTTGTTGGGTTCTTTTGTTTAAAAAAAAATATTTGAAAATTTTTGATAGGAGACATTCAGTCAGAATATGTAGACAAGAATATACAGACACTGCAAGTACATTTACCTGTACATGTACAGTCGTGTCATAAACCCATTGTGCCAAAGAGGATATGACTCACACTCGATACAAAGTCCACAAACACTCGAGCTACTGAAACTGTTCAAGTTACACTTATATAGGTTACACTTGTACATTCTGTTGTGGGTGGATTAGACAATAACATGCTGTCAATAGAGGGATGCTACTATACTATGAGGATTACAAAGGATAGGCCCAATTTTATGAGAAAGATAGCTATGAATGCATGAAAAGCAGATTAACTATTCACTGTGTTTTGCACTTAGTATCCCCATTTAAGGGGGTTTATTATACATTTACTTGAGCTAAAAACAAAATTAACTTTTTTTTTTTTTTTTTTTTTTTGTTGCTATAACTAGGCACAAATAAGATTATTAGTATC
This sequence comes from Heliocidaris tuberculata, assembly GCA_025618425.1. Taxonomy (NCBI): domain Eukaryota; kingdom Metazoa; phylum Echinodermata; class Echinoidea; order Camarodonta; family Echinometridae; genus Heliocidaris; species Heliocidaris tuberculata. Next base: position 27,291,890 of record CM046848.1, read on the forward strand.
ATTCTACCTCTCTAGTTTTCTCTCTTTTTTTGTTCAGTGGAATCCACATAAGTATTTTTATTTTATTTTTATTACAACTCTGGTATTACCTGGTTTTTGCTGGCTCATATGAAAGAAGAATATTTTATTAAATATTCTTTTCTCTTATTTTTTAATGTACATATATTTGATCAACTATATTGTTTATTTCATTTATTTATATCTGTATGTATTGTTATTTAGTTACATTATATATAAAGGGACGTTGATGAGCCCTGTATTATGAAGTAGGTAGTGAGTGGGTATGAATAAGTAGGGAATGTAATTGTAGCATGTAATAACATTATAAGGGGACGTCTTTATGAGCCCCGTTGTATAAATGCTACAAAATTAAATAACTTATCGATTAATTTGTTTATTGCTAATATCTAGGCAAAATATCATGGGGACATCCATATATGAGCCCCAGCAATCTGATTCACTGATCTTATCTACAATATTCTGTTACAAGAAAGTCTGAAGATATGTCCATGATAATGCTGCATATGCATTGTAATACTTTATTGAGGAAAGACCATAGTCGTCATACAGTGGCCATGTCTTTGTGTTGGGATGGGGGAAACTGTTTTCCTGAGAAATTTATTTGACTTGAAGTTTCAAAAGCCTCTGAAAATAAATATTTGGATTTCAATAAGTAGATCCGATTTCAATTGAATTGTCCCCAACAGATTTGGCACTAAAATATTTCCGTTTACCCCATCTGTTTAATTGCATTATAGTTTCATATTTCAGCATATTATTTCACTAAAAACTTATTGTTTTCAAAACAAATCCAACATGAAGTATAAAATGAAGGTCCTGTATATTGTTTGTTTCCCAAGGAGCTCCACTGGAATAAAAATGGAGAAAAAGTAAATGCCCAGTGACTAGTAGGGAAAGATAATTAGTCCTTACAGTTAGTATTGATCATTATGACTGTTTTGAAAGTAGTCTAGTCATTTATTAACTTTGCCCATAATATGATACCAAAAAATGAATTAAGAAAAATTATTAAACTTTTATAAGAGATGAATTTTGCCCATTTTTTCAAGAAGAGTTACATGGATTCCATTCATACATGTACCACAGTACAAATGACCATGGAATAGCACATAACTAGAGAATCATTTTCAAAGAATAAAGGAATTTCATACCATTGTTGATACTCGTGTAATCTTATTTGCATATTTTTGACATGTATTTTTTAACACATAATTTCAAAAAGTCTGGTTTTTGTATCTTTGATGACTATGTATCCTTCCAACTTCCAACAACAATGCAATATTTTTTTCAGTTCTCACAAAAATGGGCAAAGGGGGGGGGGGGGAGGGAGTACTCCCTGTGGTGTATTTCCATTTTGAGTTATTAGTTATGTTTGGGAGGGGATAACGGTATTAAAATAAGGATATAACATGTTGACCTTTTTTTTTCTCTCTCTACACAAGTAGATCATTTTTGCTTTCAAGCAACCACAGTGAAATATGTTTAACAGCATGAAAGCTCATTACTTTAATTGAATTGAACAATGAATTCCAAGGCTGGCATTGAAAGGTCCCTTCCCTCCCTTACACCATCCATGTTTGACCCCCCCCCCCCCCCCCCCCCCCCCCCCCCCTCTCTCCCCATTCCCCCCTTAGACACATTCATGTTCTGCCCTACCATATATGCTCTTGCCTTTGATGTTGTGCTTGATAATGGACTCAAAATTTGTGTTTTTATGCCAACTTTTTAAAACTACCATCAGAATTGATTACTGGTAGGTAAATAACCCATAGCATTTCATGATTTTCTTATAGTCTAAATTAATGAGTTTTCCATCCTCAAATTGGCAACAGTTATTGATCTTTTCTGTTCATGCAGAATTTGAAGAAAAAAAAACTATAGTAAATGAACCAATGTGTATGAAAATTGCCAATTTGTACACAAAAATAGTGATTATATATTTTTCACTGCATTGCCAATTTAGAGATTTTAATGATTAGTTACAATTAAATCACTCTTTCTGGTGTGCTGTAATGAACTAGACTCAAAATTTTCTGTGATTTAGATAATGCAAAAAGGTCACTAAATGCAGACACTACTCCTATGGGTAAAGCCATGGATGGTTGTTGAAACTGGAAACCATAGAAAGTGATTCTCTCATAGCTTCTCTTCTCACACTTACTCCTCATATTTGGGGGGGGGGGGTTTTTTTTTATTATTATTTTTGCCTTACTGCTGCAAAGATCAGTGTCTGTCACTGAATCGGTGTATTTTCTGGGCCATTCAATAAGGCAAATATCAAAGCTACAAACCTTAGTTTAGTGTGTGAATCTGTTCTATCTGCATGATGATTAAGAGGCTTGTGCTTGGGCCCCTCCCCCTCCCTCTTTTTTTTTTTTTTCTTTTTTTCTTTCTTTACCTCTCAAATCTTAAAGGGCAATCCAAACTTGGTAATATGCTGATTTGTGTGAAAGCAGAAAAAAAAAACGGGATGGTGAAAGCTTAAAAGATATCAGACAAGGAATGAAAAAGTTACGGATGTTTGAAAAATGAGATCACTACTAATATCTATGCGAATCTCAAATTGGGAATTTGGTGAATCGATTGTGACATACTGGCAGACAACACCCCCTTTTGTCATACACAAAAATATTAATTTGCGATTTTCTCTGAAGCACCTTTACCCTCCGGGCAGTTTTCAAAATGCATTGTTGATAGCATATTGTTATAGGACCTCATGAAAGAAAAAGATCCTACTAGTAATACATTTTGAAAAAAGTGACATTTTAGTCATTTTGAGTGTTGGAGCAAATGGGGAAGTTGTCCGCCTCTACATCACAGTGACATTACCTATTCAGCCAATTTGAAATTCCCATATGTACAGTGTATAGTGATTACAACTTTCAAAAAATTTAAACTTAATTACCTGTCCCATTCGTTCAAACTTTCACCAATCTACTTTTCTGATTTTTCCTCTTTCTTTCAGACATTAAGGTTGGATTTCCCTTTAAGGGGTTTCATATAGGTGTATTAAAACTTAACAGTAATAGTCACTATATAGTAGTCGGTTTATAATGTTCAGAAAAAGTCTTCTCTTTGGGTGGATACATTGCGCATTATTAATGTCTGCATTATTATTGTATGCATTTCTCTTTTTATCTCCCTTTGTATATTTTTTTTTCTGTCGGTCTTCCTTTCTCCCTCTTCTCACCCTCTCCTTCCCCTGCCCCGGCCCTCTCTCTCTTTCTCTCTTGTTTCTGTCCATCTCTCTCTCACTCTCCCTCTCTCTTTCTCCCCTCCCCTCTCCCCCCCCCCCCCCCCCCCCCCCCCCCCCCCCCCCCCTCCCTCCCTCTCTCCCTCTCCCCCCCTCTCTCTCTCTCCCTCTCTCCCTCTCTCCCTCTCTCCCTCTCTCTCTCTCCCTCTCCCTCCCTCTCTCCCTCTCTCCCTCTCCCTCTCTCCCTCTCCCTCTCTCCCTCTCCCTCTCTTTCTCTCTCCCTCTCTCTCTCTCTCTCCCTCCCTCTCGCATTATCTTAAGCAGGCTCGTCACAACCCAGTGGACCCCAACCAGCTTCTCAAGGCTTTGTCTTCCCTTCTCTCCAAGGAAGGTGGCATCAAGGGAATCACAGAGGTCACTAAAATACTCATGTAAGAATCATTCGTTCATTCATTCGTTCCTTCTCACCTGTCTTCTGCTCTTTTCCTCTTCAGCTCTTTCGCCTCTGTCTTAAAAGTGATCGAGGACTGGTTGGACCCGAACAGAAATAATAACTTCCAAAAAGTTTTCTGTAGAAAGTGAAGTAGATCCGAAAAAAGCCTTTGATGAAGCTCTTTAGCCTGAATTAGTGAGCACCATACATTTTCTATGTAGGCCAACTTTATTGTTATTGATATATGTCCAGCCCTTCGTAGATTTTATTCCACGACTTGTTTAGCACAGGGCTAATCTGCCATGTCCTACCTAAATTATTGTCAGTATTGTATTCAGCAAAGAATATACATTACAATTCAGAAAGAAGAATTGAACAAGTATAGATGATGCAACCACTGGAAGGACAGTGGCAGAAAGCCTTATGTCCCAAATCTATAAATCTGATCTAATATTTTTCTGTCATTTTATTTGTAGTTCTTTTGTTTAAAGTATTGATTAATTATACTTTCTATGCTGCTTGCATATTTGATTCTGGTCACACAAAAATGGAGTATGTTGAAGTTTTCCACGTGGCGTTCTATTTATGCTAGTGATCATTCATTGCGACATTACAGCCAAGGATGTTTGCCTGCACCAACAGAATCAATAGATTGTGTTCCAAAGGTCGTCAAAAATTGGTCGTGATCAGAGTTATTTGTGTAAACAAATGACTTTTGAAAGGTTAGGGGTAACCGCACTCTAAAGAGCAGAGATTCTAGCTTTTGAATATTCCCCTAAACATTGCCAAAATAGAACAACTGGATGTTGTGCTTAATATATACAACAGATCAAGGTTACAGGTTAAGACAAGTCACTCAAAGTAAACACTGAAAAGCAGATCTTGTAACGAATGCAATAGTCAGAGAACAGGATCATTTAAAAAAAACAGCATTTCAGTGGGATGTCAGCAAACTTGTTACTTATGACGGTTTCATGAAATGACGCTCAGTTTATTTTGGGTGACAATAAGTTGTACAGTCATTGTATCAAGAAATTCAGCAGAAACAAGTACATTGAGTAGACCTATGTGTGACCTTAACCTATTATATTGTACTTAGGGCTGTTTTATAATCTTTATCAATACAGATGTCTTCCAATGTAATAGGTGACGCTTTTTTTTTTTTTTTTTTTTCTGACAGATTAATGAAAAGTGCAAAAAAGATGGTCAGTCGTTGTATTTACATGAACATCCTGATCGCTACAAAGGAGAGTGCAATACAGGAAAAGTGAGTACATTTGATTTGACAAAAAAAGAGGAAAAAGGATATTTGATATTGATGGGTCATTAGTTCATGAATTGTATAGTAAATCAGTTATTTTGTTATTTTTTTGTGTGTATTAGGGATGAGAAAGATTAAAAATATGATAGTCGATGGCATTGTTACGTGATGAATTACAGAGGAAATGTTCATTTCACCATTTTCCTCGACTATCTCCTTGTATTCCCCCCATCTCTTCTCTCTCTCTCTCTCTCTCTCTCTCCTTTCTTCCCCACCCCCCCCCTCTCTCTCTTTTCCCCCTTATACCCTTTAATTCGCCCATCCCTGCTCTCTCGCGCGCTCTCTCCATTATTCCTCTCATTAACCATCTCATTTTTTATAACCCTTTTTCTTCAATTCACACCTCTCTCTCTCTCTCTCTATTCCCCTTATTCTTTCTCTTTTTCTCTCTTTCTCACTCTCTCTCTCTCTCTCTCTCTCTCTCTCTCTCTCTCACAGGTTCATAGAAGAAGGTGGCTGGGAGCTTCTGAACAGCTGGCTCCAAGAAGCCAAGATCGAGGAACACAACCCAGTCATTCTAGAACTCATCAAAGTGTTCAAAGAGCTTCCCGTTACTATAGATATTCTCAAAAAAGTGAGTCCTATTCTTGCTTAGAACAGTCCAGTTTACTTTTATTTCCCCAAAACAAAATGAAGTCTTCAAAGAGCTGCTTCTTAGTATAGATAACCACAAGAAAGTGAGTAAAACTCTTGGTAAGATTTCAGATTGATTTGTTTTTATCAAAAAAATTTGAAAGTCCGTAAGCAGCTTTCTTCAGTCTTTTGCGCACAGGTCAGGAAAAAGTTAGCTCATGAAAAGAAATGGAGCTCTTCTAAAATAGTAAAGCAATATGGGAAGGATCACCCAGATGTTTATATTTCTTTGTATTCACATTTTACTCTAAATTCTGTTTTTCTACTTGTATTTTGTAATTATTTTTTGTTTCTTTTTTTTTTATAACCAGAATAACACTGCCAAAATCATCAAGTCATTCAGCAAAGCAGAAGGGGAAGATGGTAAGTTCAGTATATATATCTTTTTAAATATCTGCATGCAAGAATAATTCCTACAGTTTCTAAGACACGACTAAAGATTGGCGTTTGTTATGTAGCATCCATAGCTGATCATTGTAAACCACAGTAAACTTAGTGCCTACGGAACCATGTGGTTACTCTATTAAGCCTAGGGGAATTGGATAATCCTGGGCCACTTCTTAAGAGCTGTGATTGATTTGAATCAATCGCAACTCTTTATGTCGGGACCCAGTAGTCAGTGTGTTAATTTCAGGAATTATTCAAGGCTAAATTGATCACATTTGTCAAATTGGCAACAATATATTCTTTTAGTGCTAGATGGTTCTAATAGGTGTAATGTCCTTTAGAACAATACATGGTTAGTGATTTTATCGATACGTTGAATTGCTGATGACAATGATTTTGAATCTCTCAATGTGTTGCCAATTTAAGGATTTTGAAGCTTATTCTCCTTAAAATTCCTGACATCACGCAATATGGTCATGTGACAATGGACATAGCATGTGCAGAAATTTTTGCTCTTTCTACTCATACATCTGGTATATTTTTAGAGCTCTGAATCAAAACTTATTAAGCCAAACCACATGTGGTCAATTGTCTTGAAAGGGTTAATATGTGGGTCAGGATATACTTGAAATAGGTTGGAGTCTTATTCTATTTGATATTTCATGATGTGCTTACAACTGCCCTCTATGATTCTGCTGAACCCAATTTCTGAAAGACATACTTGCAATAGGTTGGAGTCTTTAATAATCTATTTGATTCTTCATGATGTGCATACAACTCCCCTCTATAATTCTGCTGTACCTTATTTCTTAGAGACATACTCTAATCTATTTGATTTTTCATGATGTGCATACAACTCCCCTCTATAATTCTGCTGTACCTGATTTCTTAAAGACATACTTGCACACATTCGCTTCTGTGTGTATGTGACATGGTAAAAGAAAGTGTCATTCCCCGTAATTTTTTTGTGTTGAAGGTTGACTAGCTGATTGGTTTACACTAAACTTCCCTGTTGAGCAGCATTATTCCAAACTTCATTTATTACATCATACACAATATATTCATACATGTATACTTCTTTGTTAGGCAGTGATTTAATTTGACATTTAGATGGTTCAGCAGCTGTATTGATGTTATTGGAATTTTCTCAGAGACTAATGCTCTTTGAAGTTCCCTTGCTCTATTAAGAAGAATGCACTCCACAAGTTGATGTTTTACAACAGTTGATAAGCTCCACAATAGCACCCTGTTGTGCATCATCCAACAATACTTCATCACCTAAATTACCTTCCGTTTCCCCCCTGAACATTTTTATGTTTATAATGAAGAAAACCCTGGCATTGTGCTCAATCTGTATTATTGGCTTGATTGGACCTAACTTTATGTAGCAGTACTCCTGCCCATGAAGCAAACAAAGGATCTTTCAACTGCATACATACCCTGGGTGATAGCACTTTATTGTTGTGTGATCTAATCTCAGACATCCTTTCATTGACCTTTGTTATCACTTCCTGAGGTCAGTCACGCTCTGTTGATTTCTTTCCCCTCCAGAACTCAAAGCCATGGCAGATGACTTGGTCACAACATGGAAAGGAATTATCAGGACTTCCAATAGTGGTAAGTTGATGATTCATTTGTCTATTCGTTTGTTCACCTGTTCATTTATTCATTCATTCATTCATTCATTCATTGAGGTTGTTTTAAACAAGTGCTCTAAAAGCAAACGTTTATTTTCATACATTAGTTTTTCACAGTCAGACCCAAAGAAAATATTTAAAGATTTAGTGGGTGTATTTTTAGTGTGCAATCATTCTTTGTGACAGATTATGTAACAAATTATAAAAGTGATGAAGATTTTCAATAAAGATCCTGTAGGTATTTGAATAATTAATACTATTGCTTCCCTACATGCAGTGTTCAGTGTATGGAATAGGCAATTTTTTATTTTTTCAGTCAGTATAAAAACCCTTTAATTCATAGGAGCTCTCTTCTGTTTTGCTATAAAAAAAATATTCACGGTCTCCTCTCGGGCAATCTTGATGTATTATTGTCCTCTGAGTTCTTTTTAGATTTCTTGCGGTAAATTGCTCTTGGCTCTACTGTATCATTTTCATTGCCTTCGATGTATCATTGCACCTTTCCAACTTTGTAATTTGCAGAAAAAGCAGAGAAAGACAAGGAAAAGTCACCAAGCCTGAAGAAGAAGCTCAAAGCCAAGAAAGTAGAAAAATCCCTTAGCTATGACAGGGACGCTGACGACGAGAGCGAGGAACCGCTCGCAAAGAAGTCAAGGTTGGGGTCAATCGAGGGCGAACCCATGGACACAAGTGATGCAAGCAAACCCTCGAGGGTGAGGCATCCCAGTGATTCGAGAACGACTAGATCAGGTGCTGTGAGATCCGCTACCCGAAAAGGCTCGAGTGAAGAGCCAGTGAAGAAGGAAGGAGATGTAAAGAAAGAGGATGGCGTGAAGAAGAAAAGGGCGGCGATCATGAGACCGGCTCACACGAAAATGCGATCGACAGGTACGTGTGACAGAAATCAAGGGTCATTCTTGGACAAGGCCTTTAAGTTGTAATTTTTAATTGAAATGGAGTAGGTGAAGTTGATTTGAAGTGATTCTTTTCTTTTTAACCTTTAAATATGATCTAGAGTTCATACAATGACCAAGAAGATTACTTTATCTAAGCCATTGAAATATAATTTGAATGTTGTAAAGTGGTATGGGAGTACAAGTAACTGGTGTGAATTTGATCGAAATTATATGGTAGTAAGTTGGAAAATAAAGTCATGACATCATGTATGTTGGAACAATGTTTGTCATGTTGCGATGCCTTGACTTTTGTTGCTTTATAATGTAAGTGGTTTCCTGCTAGTATTCTTACTTTTATTTACGTTCTGCTGTTCCAAATATAAATCCTAAGGATTCCCATTCACTACATAATCAATTCTGAGAAATCTGTCTTTTTTATTAGCAGAACTAACATGTAAGATCGACTTCAATCTGACCTTTGACCTTTCATTGACAGGATTGGAGAAAGACTCTGACTTACCTCTGCCCAAGTTCAAGAAGAAGACCGCTGCTCCTCCCCTTCCTAAGACGGAGAAACCTATTCCAACACTGACAATCAGGAAAGATGGGTAAGCCCTGCTATTCACTTTCAAATACCTTTAGATTCCAAAAGGATTTTTGAGGGACCAATCACCAAAGAAAATAATTTGTATATCAATAGAAGACATAAAAGGCCCCCATGGAAGTTAGCTCAAAGTCAGCTTCTTTGTGCAACTGTGTTTATGGATGATTTAACTGCACTGTCCATAAATTGCTCCTATCTACCGGGCATGTTGGCTCAGTTGGTTAGAGCACCCGCCTCATGAACGGGAGGTCATGGGTTCGAACCCCGGCCGAGTCATACCAAAGACTTCAAAAATGGGACCTTCTGCCTCCTAGCCAGGCGCTCGGTACATTAGAATGGAGAAGGGTAATGATAACATATTATGTTATGCAGGACCCGCTGGAAGAGCAGTTTGATAACTGAAGTGGCTACCCTGGGTAAATAAAACATTATTATTATTATTATCTTGATATAGAGTGGACTTAAATTGCAATATCTCTTTTCAGAAGTGATATTTTAGGCTGATAATATTCTTTGTAATACAATGTACTAGGTAATTTGTCCCCATTAACTTGTCGTCTGCTCTTACAGCTCAATCATGGCAATGACCATGGCAATGACCGTGGCCTATCTCTAGCGATCTTGTACAAACCCACCAATCCTGTATATTTCCCTTGAATTTTGATTTGTACTTGTGCATGATCTGCTCCCGTCCAAAGTAGCAGTCATCCTGTCTTCCCCTGTGTCGCTGTTACTGTGTCGAGACTGTCATTATTCCTGTCAAAAGTGCCTGTGTACATCAAATTTTCATTCTGGACATGGTTCTTTGTGAGATGTTTTAAAGCATTCATTCCCACTCTCTTGTTGACAGCCCAATTTTCAGCAAGTCCTTGTCCCCCACGGAGAAGAGACCCCGACCAGATGAGCTTGCCAAACCTGGGGGACCTGGTAGAATCAAGATTATACCTGCCAAGCCCAAATGTAAGTACAGTGACAACTCATAATAAAAAACTCCTTAGAACCAAAGAAATGATGTTGTTATATTGAAAACTTGTTACAATAGGGCTAAAAACATTAAAATACAAAGAGATGGGACTGGCTAAACTACCTTGTTATAATGATAGTTTGTTGTAACTGTTCTTCATAAGGAGGTTCCACTGTAAAATTGAGTTCTAATCCATCTGTCCTCAAAGCAACAACTCTAATGCAAGTTTGACAAATGACAGTCTGAACTTATATTTTTACATGTTTTGTCATTGATTTAGTATTCATTTTACCCAAGTGCTAAGAAAGGGTAATGTAAGTTGGTCTAATGGTTGGTTCTCTGGTCTGCCAAAACAACAATCTAGGGTTCAACCCCGAGTCGCGTCTTCCATATTGTGACTTGAAGGTCGGCCTGATTAATATGCATCTGTAAAAACACAATCACACACATATATGCTTATAAGTTAATTCAAGAGAAGCTACTGCTTTACATTCTGTAAATGGGGGACTAGGTAAATGTTGGACGAAAAGTTTAACCAAGGGCACTCGTGCGCGGACTTTCAGGGTGACCTATTTTCAAAACTACCACTCTATCCATGTAACCATACTACATGTGTATCCTATATTTTTCAAAGTCTTATTAAATATAAATGGGAAATTTGTTCTTTCTTATCCGCATTATGCAAAGCTGTAAACTTTCAAGAAGTAGAATGGGGGATTTTGAATAGTGGTTCAAAGATAGACAAAAATCCTCTCACTTCAACTGTGATGCTCGTATAACATGCTGTGTATACCTTGAACTGTTTGATATTTTGATTGCACAGTGCAAGAGAGTTCAGGCTTCCTAGACGCCCTCAATGCTCCCAGTCTGGTAGTGAAGAAGAAGATCCCCAAGAAAGTTGCTAGGACCAACTCCACCAGCTCCACTGGCTCCAACAAGGCCAAGAGCCCCACGCCACCAGAGGTAAGATGGAAATCTTAATGTTGTCCTATGCTACTTGACATCAGAATACTCAGTAGGACACACAGACAAATATGCTCTCATTTTTCCTCCATCTCCCTGTATTTTCGTTATCTTCTCTAATGTCTTCTCCATCGCTGGACTGTGTATCGATTACCATTTTCCCATTTATGGCTAATTGTCATCTGAACGTGTTTTTTAATCCAAATGAAAACCTCAAATGTTAGAACTTATAAATCAATAAAATAAAGACACAAAGAATACATTTTAAAATCCATGAAACAATGAAATACATAAGAATCGGATTGGAATTTTTTGTATTTCTATGTGTAAATTGTACTATTTCAATTAAGTTTTGTTTCATTTCATCCATTGTCTTTTCAGGAGATCAAAGTGGAGCCACCCAAGTGTAAGTGGAACCAAATGTTTTATACTGTCAACTAGAAACTTTTGTGAATTTTTAACAGTGGCATATTTATTGCACATCGTAAAAATTCAATTTTGTGATATGGCCACAGGAAAATTTCACAAAGTAAGATCATTGATGATATTTACAATAGTTGTGGTATTACAGTAGTGCATCAACCTGTGAAGATTTGATTGCTATCAAAGATGCTGTATTCTTCATAATTCTCTTTTCATTGTCATTATTAGATAGTTTCTAGTTTAGTTGAAAATCCTCATAAATGATGATAAGCAGAAGTGATCAATGTTCATTTATATACCTCCTTTATTCCATGAAAAGAGGGCAAAAACCATATCTTAAATCATGCTGGCAGTGGTTTACCTAGCAACGAACCAACAGTAGGGTTAGAAGAAACCCACAACTGAGTTGAAAAAATGAGTTTTGTGGTAATAATAGATTTATATAAGGTTGACTAGTTTTCATGATGCACAAGGATTAACAATTCATCCGTTCTTTTCATTTCAGTTTCCTTCTATTCATCCAACCAACCAGCTGAAGAAGAGAAGAAGGAAGAGGATTCCGAGAAGGCGGAGGAATCAGTCGCCAAGAAAACCAAGGAAGAAGGCGACATAGGGGATGATTGGAACGAGGAACGACCCATCACGGTCGGAAAGAGCAATCTCAAATTTGGCCCTTCTAAGAGCAAGAAGAAAGTTCGCTGGAAGGAGGAAACTGATCTGGTGGATGTTTATTATTTTGAGCTTGACGAGACGGAGAGAGGTATGATTTTGTTCCCTTGTTTTTTGTTGACATGGTTTTTTATTTGCACGTATGAGTTTCATGCACCTCAGCAGGTTATATTTTTGCCTAACAAAATGCATCAATAACACACATGACATATAGAATAGAATACAGATTACAGATTGAAGGGAAGAGAACATAGGATAGTATACAAATATTGACTGCTTTGAGGGCCAGGGGCACCATTTAAGCCATTGCCCAAGGTGATCTCGAATTTGTACTTCATAGTACAGTCTCGAGATCACTGAGGAGCTATAGTGTTAACCCTTTCAGGACACAACAAAGAAGCAGTCACTGTTTTGGTTTATATACCACATCCCTCATGTTAACCCTTTCAAGACAAATGACCACATTTTGTGGTTTGGCTCAATAACTTTTGATCCAGAGCTCTAAAAAATATACCAGATGCACGAGTAGAAAGAGCAAAATTTTTGCACACAATTATGTCCATTTTTATTGCATGACCATATTGCGTTTGATGCCAGAAATTTTAAAAACAAGAATAAGCTTTGAGATCCTTAAATTGGCAACACATTGAGAGGTTTAAATCATTGTTTTTCATCAAAATTGGCAATTTCTTTCAACTATTCAACAAATTTCTAACCATGTATATTGTTTTCAAAGACATTACACCTTATTTGAACCATGTAGCACAAAAGAAACATATTACTGTTGCCAATTGAAGAACAAAATGTGATCAATTTTGGTTTATATACCCTGTCCCTAATGTTAAGTCATATCCTGAAACATGGGATGAACACCCTTTTGGCCTGGCTTTAAGCAGATGATATCGTCTGTTTGGAGCCAGAAGGGTGCTGACTCATATACTTTAACACAGAGGTAACTCCCTTCTTGCTCCAAAGAGATGATATTAAGTATCCATTAGGGGTTCCCCCCCCCCCCCCCAAATTGGATAGCAGATAGCATGTAACAATTTCATAGAGAAAAGGCATCATCAAAGCTGTGTGTAATGACCATTCTGATGGTATTGATATATCCCTAGTGAGTTTTCTGCTCTGTCTAAACCCAGTTAACATCAACAAGATAAAGGACTTCCAAGACGCTATGCAGATAAAGAACGTCTAGTATTTATCAGAGTTGCATTTATTTATTAGACTGTTTCTGAGAGATAAGGACAAAATACTGTCAAGGTTTCTTGTAAAAACCTTTCCGATGGTAATGATATATGCCTCATGTGGTTTTTCTGCTCTGTTCTAAACCCAGTTAATGTCAACAAGATAAAGGACTTCCAAGATGCTATGCAGATAGAGAAGATGATGGAGAAGCAGGCCATTAAGAATGCTATAAAGTTGGGTCATGCTGATGAGGAAGAGAAGACAAACGGCAACACTACGCTCGAGTACTTCGCGGTAAGGATTGTAAAGATATCCTCTAGCAGCAATTGCTCCACAGTCAATGTCTAACACTTTGCAGAATTATTCACTTTAATCCTAGGCCCGACGTTATACCTAACCAAAAAGAAAAACTTACACCTTTGTTTAACTCGACTTTAGACATAGTAAATTATCTTAGGATAGAGGCATACATTTTTGACAAAATACAGCTGGAGCAAATGTTGCTAGGGTAAATGTTTGATCAAACTTAATAAGAAGTTAGAACCTTTTTGTAGCTCATGGAAATGTCGATTTAATAAGAATGATAATGACTGTGATTTAATTACCCTCTTACAAATACAAAATATACAACATACATATTTTATGATGTATGATATATCATGATATATAGTTACATAAAATATGATTAATAACAATATATGAAAAATAATTATATACTGATGCCACTCTAAGTATTCAGTGTCAAGTATTATTTTAAGGTTGCTCACACTCTTTCCACCTCTTTTTCTTTTTCTTCTCACAGTGGAGGAGGCCAACCCCGATGGATCTGCCAGGCTTGGCGGTAAACTATGGCTGTAACAGTCAGGAGAAGGTTGCCCAGACCAAGAGAGAACAGACAGTCCTGCGAGAGATCTTCTTTGACCAGATGAACCTGCCCCTCACCCCCAAGGAACCCGACCCTGAGGCCAAGAGAGGCTTGGAGGAGACTCACATCATTCCCCTTGAAGATGTATGTCAGACATCCTTTACTCTCTTTCATTGCTGTATCTTATCATATACATGGTTTTGGTCTGTAGAGATGCCATGGTCTCATAGATTATTCAGACGAAAACGCTCCTTCTCCTTCTTTTCCGAGACTTTTTTTTCTGTTTGTTTTCTCTGTTAGGGCTATGTGAGGGTTTCAGATCTTCTGCGCAGAATTCTGTAATTTATTCATTAAAAATGCTTCAACGTCATCCTAGAGACCTACACATTTGTTGAGGACATCTGTTGTGATCTGCGTAATTTACCCATTCACTAGTTTCTTAAGTGCATTAGGACTTTATTGTAGTGATATGTGCGATACGAGCAATATTCATTACAATGAATATCTCGCTTTTTGTTGCTCTCAGGAGGCTAATGCAGAGGTGCCATCTGGTCCAGAACCCCTCTTCCCTCCGGATCAAGCCCACTTCATGCCCCATGGACCTGGTGGCAGCGGTGGGATGGGACATGGCATGGGTAGTCCTGGGCTATTGGGACATGCACCAGGTGGACACCCAGGTGGACACCCAGGGGGACACCCTGGAGGACACCCAGGGGGACACCCAGGGGGACACCCAGGGGGTTCTCCTAGAGGACCCATGCAGCAGCAACCACAGCAGCATAGGCCCCCAGGCCAAGGCAACACCCCACCCTCCCCCAACACCACCATCAAGAATGTCCAGAACCTCCTGGCCACATTGTCTGTGAGTATTCCTAGCAGGATTCTTTGGGCAAGTCCAAGGTATTTTGTCCCGTATTATTACTGATTACATCAAAGATTTTAGTAATTCTGATAATATTAACAATTTGATAGCAGTACTTCAGCTTGGATCAGATCAAATTATTTGGGATAATGATAACTTAGCTGTTAATTATATTCTGTATTCTATGATATTTGGTAACATATTGGACATCAAAAGAAAATACCTTGTGCTTTGCCCTTTTCTCGAGGATATAATACCGACCAGTTCAAAATGAGCAACAGCCAAAACTATCCCTTTACTATTCCTTCTGTAGTGTACATCTTTTTTCTTTTGCATGTCTGCCTTTCTTTTCCTTTTCCTTTCCTTCCTATTCTAATCTCCTATCTGCTTCTGGAAATTCTAGCTTCCTGTTCTTGTAGAACAAGATGCCAGGAACACTCGAAGACAATATGCTTGGTTACCATTACAAATAAAGACATTATACATCCCCATTTTTAAAAATATCTCTGCATATGTGAAGTGTGAAAATGAATAATACCATGAACTATTAAGCTTCCTAGACATTGTAAAAACGAAAATAACCTAATATGATATGTATTCCGCTTTTGTTCTGGCAGGAGGGTGGAGCTGAAAATGCAGGAAGTGATCTCCTCAAGAAAGAAAACCTTGACAAACTGAAAGAAATGCTGGAACCTTTTAAAAACCAAGCCCCTGGTGGTAAGTAAATGAATCTGTTTCCCCCCCTTGATATTAGTTTTAGTTTGAGGTTTGTTTTTTTCACCATTTAACTTTTTTTATATTTCTGAAAAAGTTCCCTGTATTCTTGTGTGGAGAGTGATAACAAAAGCAAAAAAATTAAAATAAAAACACAAAAGGAATGTTTTATATGAATAATTGAAAATTAACAAAATACCTCAATATGTGATGTTGTAGTTGCCAACTCTGTTCAATATTGTAAGGTTCTATTTTTATTTCCAAGTCAACTTAATATCAATCATTTCTCAGTGAGATTATGTATGCTAAGAAAATTAGGAAAAAAAATGAGGATTTTTTTTTTTTTTAACATGTGACCTCCATAAAACTATGACCTATTTAATATCAAGATGAATATCAACATGACCTTTAAACCCTAACCTTTAAATCTGACCTGTCATTGCTCCTGCAGAGAACCAACAGAGAGATGGAGGGAATCCACCCCCATTCCACCCAGGTCAAGGCCCTGGCCCAGGACCAGGACCTGGTCCAGGCAACTTTGGACCCCACAACGACCATGGAGGACCCTTTCCCCCGATGGGACCTGATGGACCTATGGGTATGGGGCCAGGCCCAGGTCATGGGCCAGGGCCTAGACCACCCTTTGATGGTAAGGGCTGCTTAGAGTGATATCAAATGATCCTTATGAGGCTAGGCTAATTTGACAGTTTCCAAAATGTTAAATATTATAATAAAGCTGAGATACATTTGTCTGCATATGAAATTATGTTGAACCATTTCTTTCTAACTGAAACAGCGAGAGAATGATTTATATAACTTTGAATATGAACTTGAATATGAACATGGAATATTTTGGAAATGTTCCATCAATGGAAACTTCTTGCTTATTTTGAGGCAAAGGGTCATATATACCCGTGGCATTTAATACCTGAGGAATAGTCTGTAATGTATTCATGTATGGCAATGCAGCATGGTAAGGGAATTCCTGTTTTGTTGGTTTGTATGTATTCCTAACAATTGTAATATTTTCTGTATCCCTTTCCCCACCTCTTTTGAGATATATATATATGTGTGTCCGTCTCCTTGACTGTTGTGGTATACATTTCACCTGCTAAGAGCCAGAAGGGCATTGAGCCCTTGTAAAAGGATTTGAGTTAACACCCTTCTGGCTCTCAACAGACAATAAGGCTCGAATTCACAAAGGTTTGGTTTAAACCATAGTTTAAACCAAACCTGGTTTTTTTTTTTTAAGCTTACGCGCACGGAATTAGATCAATCATATATTTTCTTTGAGCGCGCGCATGGGCAATGTGCGTTTATTTACGCTTATTTTAGTACGCTTATGGAGGTTTAAACCTTACCCATGGTTTAAGCCTTTGTGAATTCGGGCCTATGTGTCCTCTATCCTGTGTGGTAGAACTTTGATCAATAATCTCCTCTGCTTGTTTCTTTGGCAACAGGACCTGGCATGGGGCCTGGCGGGCAGTTCCGCCCACAGTTTGGACCCGGTCCTGGACCTAATTTCCCCGGTCCCCGGGGCATGGGCATGGGACCGCCTGGTAGGGGCGGTGGCTTCCCTGACAGGGGACGTGGCCATCCAGACAGGGGGATGGGCCCTAGGGGTCCATGGAGAGGAGGTAGAGGTGGCAAGAATGCTGGTAAGTGACATTATTTCCATTTCTCTATTCAAAATATATTTTTTTCATTTTTTCTTTGTTTAGTTCTTGATCTGGGCCTTGTAACACAAATCCTAGCAATGGATCATACAATTGATATTTTGCGATCAATTGCTAGCTTATTTTGGGGTTATGGGGCCCAGGACTGCTTTTCATCATACTGATTGTTCAACCAGAGTCCTGTTTTATAAAGAGTTGCGATTGATCTGGATTGATTGTTCCTCCAATGAATCACATACTCAAATTTCATTAGTACAGTCTTGCAATTGATATCTTCTTGTGATAGATATGATAAATTTGAGTCAATCGCAATTGTAAAAAGAATGGCCCCAGGTCTGTAGAATTGATTTCAAAGTATCTTTTACAGATTAAGGTAAATGATTTATTAATTATAAGGCTGGTTTAAACAACTTTTTCATTTCAAATTGGCAATATTCTTTTTCATGTTGTTCTCAATGAAATATATGTGTGAAATCAAACTACAACAATGAGTGTTATACATTGCAGCAGCACATTAAGATGTCAATGCTTACTTTCCTGTAAAGCCTTGTTCCTATTTGACATGGTAAACCACCTCATAAAAACTGCCGCAGCAAAAAGACATAAGCGTAGTGCTCTTCACGTTTCTAGTTTCTAGTATTTTACCACATCGTGTGTAAACAAGGCATAAGAGTAAAAAGCACTGTAAACTTCACTGCCCTCCTAATTCCATTGTTGTCATATTTATCTTTGTGGACAGGTCGTAGACAAGTATGCTATCACTTCCAGTCTGAAAGGGGCTGCTTGAGAGGAAACGCTTGCTTCTTTCTTCATCCTGGTACTAACCAGCCTCCATTATGACGATGCTATTCCTAAGACCTGACCTAACGTGAACGTAGCTGTCTTTGTCCATCCACCACCAACGGGATGGAGATGGGAAGAATTTTTATTTGGACGAAATGGATGTTTTGAAAGCAAAATTTAGTAAAGAGAGTCAGCTCATGCGAAAGAGAAAAAGAAAAAAAACTTACAAAAACTAGGTGTGAGCTGCGTTAGAAGACCTGTTTTCATATCCATCTTAAATGGTAGCTGGTTTTATGACCATCACAAAAACCTGCCTACTCTCTTTGTGCTTGATGGATCGGTTGCTATAGTAACTTAACTGCAATCGATCTTCAGCGTTCATCGCGTAGGAAAAGTCACCAACAATGCACTCACTAGTTATTAACTACAAGAAGGGACCTGTTTTGAAATCATCCGTAAAGGTTCTATTGATGGCTGGGTTGATGACTCACAAAAACCTGCCTACTCTCTTTGTGCTTGATGGATCGGTTGCTTAGTAACTGGACTGCGATTGATCTTCAAAGAAAATCTTGCAGGCAAAGTAGCCCACAATTCTCTCGTTATGGAACAACGAATGGTAAATTTCCTTTAGATTGGATGTTCAACCACTTGGAAGTCTATCCCACCGATTAACCATATCCTGAACAGAGAGGAACTGACCTCTTCATGCAACAGTTTTCTTCCATCCGTCTCTGGGACAGTCGACAAGGATGCAAAATGAAGACAGGATGAAGGTTAAGCCACACATAGATACTTGGACAAGAAATATATCATGGATAGTGTATTCAGCAAGCAGAATATGGGAGCTTTTCATTTTATTGTTTTTTAAATGAGAGGTTGAACTATGTCTTAAGATAGCAAGTGTGTTGTCTAACTTTCGGAACTGTTATGCAAGCACTTTGGTGGTAACATTGTACTTTGATTGCGTTAGATTGTCGAGAGAGTAATTACAACTATCTTGTTGAAATTTCGCACAATTTGCGTCAGAAACTTACGTATGGAGAACAATTATGAAGAGCAAAGAGAAATTACAATTATGAGATGTGTCCGATATGACCCTGTAAATTTGGCTTTTCCTTTTCAACTCCTTTATTTCCCTAAGGCTTGTCACTGAATAGTTTGTCGAGAGAGTAATTTCAACTATCTTGTTGAAATTTCAGACAATTTGCTTCAGATACTTCCGTATGGAGCATAATTATGAAGAGCAAAGAGAAATGACAATTATGAGATGTATCTAATATGGCCCTGTAAAAATTGGCTTTTCCTTGTCAACTCCTTTATTTCCCCAAGGCTCATCACTAAATAGTTCTTGCATGATCATTTCATATGTCACAATGAAAGAGAGTTTGGAGTTCATAAAGTGTAGTGCCCTGGCTGGCTGGAAAAATGTTTACACTATGATGAATGCAGTTGTGCAGAGAACTGCAAGTTAATGCTGTGATTGTTTAAAGTGGAAAAGTCGTCATCCCCAGAAATGAGGTGTATTTCCAAGCCCCATTGCATTTAGGATTATTCTCAGTTCTTTGATATTTCAACCTCAAAGAATAGATGGTCTCGCAAAATCCACCAAGGAATAACATCCTCTGCGCAGCACACACAAACATAATTATTTGGATGGTGCTTATACGCTGTGTACAGAATCATTGACCTTTTTAAGTGTAATTTGAGTAACGTCTTCGCTCAGCAAAGCTGTAGAATCTGGCGATATTCTTGTGGATATCTCTTGCAATTGAAAGAGCACAATGTTTGGGTGCAAAAATTAGTCCATCATTCATTTAACAATTCATTTATTGATTGACGAGTTGCATTATTGAATTCAATGATTAATCTACGATTTATTAATTTGTGGCGCTAAATCAGGCACCAGCTCAATGTTTGCCAAATTTGAGTAATGTAACAATGAGCAGCAAAATCGTTGATGAAATATGTTGTGATATTTTGAAATGAATGTTTTTCATATGCTTATAGAGAGAGGATTATATTTTTGTACAAGCAATTGCGACATGATTTTTGCTTTGTTGTTATTTCGTCTTGATGTGTCGGCTGAGATGTTTCTCCATCCGGCATCTTGTGAGTGGATACTGATATTTAGATTACTGCCCTCATCAGCGTCTGTGTAGTACGGAGCAAACTTCAGTGGAATTGTGATAAGATGCTTGAAAGCACTCAAGCAGAGGGTAAGAGAATGTTTGAAGGAATTCTAAGCTCTGGGCCCCGTTTCATAAAACTTGATATCTATGACAACGTACAATAACAGTTATAAGCTACTGAAATACTGGAATCTGATTGGCTGAGAGCAAATTTATCTTAGATATGTGGAAGTTGTTATTGATAATAAGTTTTATGAAACAGAGCCCTGAACTGAAAAAGAGGAATGGGTATTGGGAACTTGAAGCAAACAAGTGAAGAAGTAAAAGAAATAGGATGATCTTGAAATTGGTCAAGATGTCCCTCCATGCTGCATTTTGAATTGATACCATTATGTGGATTACCTCTCTCATCGCCTACACTTTGGCTAGGATCAAACTTGGAATGAGAAGGGATTTTGTGTTTTAAAGCAATCAAAAGAAAGAAAAAAAAAGCAGATTTAAGTACTTAATTGTAAAAAGGAATGATAGATATTGGAAGCTTAGAAGAAACGAAAGGGGAGAAAACGGGGTGAATAAGAATTAAAGGGAGTCGATGAGAAAGATGAATGAAATAATATCACTAGATCTATAATCTCACATGAGTTATGGAAAAGTTTGACTCATGCACACATACCCAAGAAGAAAATATGAACATATTAGTATTCCCCTTAAGAACTCCCATTTTCACTTTCCTCTCAATATTGTTTCTTTACTCTTAATAGCTTTTACCTGTTGCCAGAGATCATGGTTTAACTATGAAACATACACTACATGTGTTACCACCAGTTGAATCTTAATAAAAAATAACATCTTTTATTCATGTCATGATGTCCAAGTTCAATATAGCATAAAGGGTATTCATTAGGAGAGGCATTTTCCATAAACAACATATCTTAGTGAGATTTGCTACATACAAATCAAACTGATATACATGTACATGTATTGATATAATTATAATCCCCAGTTGATTTGGACAATCGACATGTAGCACACACATTTATTTTAAAAATGAATACACATATTTCCAGCTCGAACTAAAAAAAAAAATGCTATAAAAAGTATGAAGTTGGATATTTTGGGGGGGGGGGGGGGGGGGGTCC
This sequence comes from Heliocidaris tuberculata, assembly GCA_025618425.1. Taxonomy (NCBI): domain Eukaryota; kingdom Metazoa; phylum Echinodermata; class Echinoidea; order Camarodonta; family Echinometridae; genus Heliocidaris; species Heliocidaris tuberculata. Next base: position 27,313,390 of record CM046848.1, read on the forward strand.
GGGTCCCTAATTACTGACTTTTGAGCAGCTAACCAGAAAAGCTGAAGACAGAAAGGTATGGAGGAACTGTTTCTCAAGATCCATCTCATTGCCGCCACAACGGCCTGCAAGTTATACTACAAACGATGAAGTGCAGCAAAATGAGGCATGCAGGGAAAAGAAATTAAACCTGTAACACCACCCCCCCCCCCAAATTGAAACAATACAAAAATATTAGGTGGAAATCCTGTACGTATTTATCACACTTCCCACTCCCGCCTACCCTCCCACCCCCTCTCTTTCCTAGACATATCAAAATGTATCGTATCCCCCCCCCCCCCTCCTTTTATAAGAAAATCTTAGAAATGAGGACACTTATTAGCTCATAATATGCTGCTTTTAACCTCATTAAATTACTAGGTATGTTGCTGTATGTCCTTCCCACCTCCCCCGCCTTTGCAATATCTCCCCTCCCCCGCTCATTACGTCATTATATCACGCCATCACTTTAAAAATTTGAATATATCAATTTCACTATCATCAAACATGTTTATCTTCTCACTATTCATTGTTCCAACACTGTAATATTGTGAAAAGGGAGCAACCTGTATGCACATCAAATTTAGATAAACAGATGAAAGATGAACATTTAAGTTCGTTAAATTTCGCCGTCTTCGTTCACTGCAAAAAGAAATACAGAGAAGTCCGAAAACAAATACATGTTAAATACCGTGTGAGCAGGGAAATAGACGTTGAAACAGTGTTTCCCGTAATGCACGCCTTTAGACAACATGCGACCCGATCGCGATATTAAGATTTCGAACAACCCAGTTGTCTCGCATCTTGTATTGTAAATTCGGCTTCACAGTAGAAAATGAATATAAAAATGGCTATGCAGATTTATGAAAACCTTAATTAATCCTTGACGATGTGTTCAATTGTGTAAATGTTGAAAAAAAAATTGTTCTATTTTGTGAGCTAAAGTCAAACGTTGGCATGATTGTAAAACTATCAGTGATAATGTTACAAAATAAAGAAATTACATTATTTGTACTGTATATCTTGGTTGTTTATTCACTTTTTTGTATTTTTTTTATAATTGCCGATAGAGAAAGAAGAGAACTGTGAGAGGAGAGAGAAGAATAAGAGTGAGGGGCATGATACGTAATGACCGCGAAAAGGAATGACAAACTTCTGGGGGGCGTTGCATCAAGCGTTTTGTCAGTGATTTTTACCGACAAATTTGCTCTCAGCCAATCAGATGCAAGGATTTCCGTAGCTTATAACAGTTGTCGGTAAAAATCACTGACAAAACACTTGATGAAACGCTCCCCTGTTGAAGAGACCTCTTATAGATCAATGTAGTGGAAATGAGCGAGAGAGCGTAAAGAATGGGAGAGATCAAGCGAGGGGGGGGGAGACAGAAAGAGGGCGTTGCCGATAAAAGGGAAAAGTTAAAAAAGAAAAAAAAATGATAATACCATTTTTAATAGGCAGGAGATGGGACTGAGGCAAACAAACGAAGGGGAACATTATAGGACACAAAATATTTCGTACGTTATGCGTTCCTGGCTTCTCGTTGTATCCGGTGAATGTAAATCTGTGGACAATGACTTCTCCAATTTAAGATTAAATACTACAAAGGTGTATCCAAATACAGTTTTAACAGTTTTAAAAATGCGAAAAGAAAGCTTTTGAATCTTTTGAGTCTAATACCCCTTTGCGTTAATTCGAACCATTAAAACAATCCAGTGATATGAAATATAGGCCAGGAGCCTGTTCCGAAATAGTCACCCAATTTTAAATAAAATATGAGATTTGACCCCTTAAACTTACTTAGATCATCGATATCATTCACAAAAAGCTTGTCAGCTCGAACGAAGCTGCCAGGTTTGGCCCCCAGAGCCCCCCCCCCCCCAAAAAAAAAAAAAAATAGGGCCCCAAAGTCGGGTCGACTTCAACCCATCTAACATATGCGCGGATGGGTTGTCAGACAGCCCCTAAAAATTGGGGGAAATTTTTTTCCCTTAAGGCCCATGGACGAAATTTTGTCAGAAGGAAGAGGTTTGGGTGTACATTACAAAAATGTAAAAACAAGACATAATAGAGGAGCTTGTTAAGTATCAGGGCTATGTGGCTGCCATGCTGAAATCTACCATTGATGTGTTACACAAAGATGGACAATGGGTGTGTTTACATAATCCTGACAATATCATTTGACTACTTTTGAGAAAGCAATATAATTTTCACAATTTGATAAATTATTATTGAAATGATCACTTGACACCAAACTGCACTCCAAGAAAGTTACAATACTCAAGATTGTACTATGTAAATTTCACCTCAATTGAATGAGACACTGGAGTTAATAAGGTTGTAATGTCTAAAAATGGGTTTTCTCTACACCCAGAGCATTTTGGGCAGCAAAGCTTGGAATAAGGTCACTTTGGTGGTTTTCATGGGCGTGTTACACCCCCTTCCCGATGGAAATTTTTGTAAGTTTTTACATTTTTGTAATGTAAAAACTGATTTTGTAATTCTGACAAAATGTGGTCCATGGGCCTTAAGGGGAAAAAATTTTCCCAATTTTTAGGGGCAGTCTGACAACCAATCCCGACGGAAAATTTTGTTATTTTTTTGTGTTTTGGTAATGTACAGTGCGTCCCCCAAAAAAAGTTAACAGTCAGAAAAAGTCTCCCCAAATAAATATTTCAAAATATTTGAAGCAAAATTTCATACCTGTGGATAGCTTAGGATCTCTTCTATCAAATGACACCAAAATATGCGGCAATATTTTACACTCGAGTGAGCAAAGACCACTTTTGTGGAAAGGTGCAAAATCCAGACTTGACCAGAATTTGTATTTCTTCTGGCTGGTATCAGCAATGTTGAGTGTCATGAAAGGCCGTATAAATATTCATATTTGATCAATAATAGACAATTCATCAAAGAAGAGGTTCTGTTCTCTGTATGTCATTACGTATCTCATCAATATTTTCATGTTTCAGTGAGCAATTAACTGCTTTACTGAGTGTTTTGAAATATTAGTTTTGGCAAGGTTATAATTCAATCTGGTTTTCTCAGTCCACCATAAAGTTTTGACGGGATATGTCGAAACATACAGAAAACAAAGCCTATTCTTTCATAAATTGCCTTTTAATGATCAGAATATGAAAGTTTCTAAGCCTTTTCAAAACTTTAAACTTTGCTGATACCAGACAGAACCAATACAAAGTTTTGTCAACCATAGATTTTGCACCATTCCACAATAATGGCTTTTGCTCACTCAAGCGTAACATATCGTTAGATGTTTTGGTATCATTTGATAGGAAGACCCAAGCTATCCATAAGTATGAAAATTTCATGAACATATTTTGAAATGTTCATTTGGGGAGACTTTTTCCAAATGTCAACTTTTTACAGTTCTCAAATTTGTTAACACTAGTCAGCACAAAATACCAATTCTTGTCAAGTCTGGATTTTGCACCCTTTCACAAAAGTCGCTTTTGCTCACTCGAGCTCAAAATATTGCCACATATTTTGGTGTCATTTGATAGAAGAGACCCTAATCTATCCACGGGTATGAAAATTTCCTACAAATATTTTGAAACATTTATTTTGGGAGACTTTTTCCAACTGTTAACTTTTTTGGGGGACGCACTGTATAGTCACACACCTTCCTTCTGACAAAGTTTGGCGCATATGTCAGATGGGTTGAAATCGACCCGACATTAGGGCCCTTTTTGGGGGGGGGGGGCTCTGGGGGCCAAACCTGGCAGCTTCGTTCGAGCTAACAAGCTTTTTGTGAATGATATCGATGGTCTAAGTAAGTTTAAGGGGTCAAATCTCATACGTAAAATGGGGTGACTATTTCGGGACAGGCTCCCAGACTAATAGGCCTCTTTGAAAGAATATTGAGGCATTGACCCACTTCAATATGGTAGTTCGCGGTAACATTGAAACAGGTCGCTCGATTGATACGGGGATGCGATCTTCTGAAAAGCTTTTAAAAGTAAGCTGTCATCGCCTGAGAAGACATAGTATCACGGATGAAAAAGGATACAAGACTCTTTTGTCGCTCTTGACGTAATTCAAGCATCTTCGTGTCTCTCATTTAAACAAAAGAGGGCACTCGTCCATCCCCCAAGTCAGGTGGATTACTGGGTCAAGGCTATTAAGGTTGTCTTCCACATGTTTTCATCTTACACGGTTTCACATCCTTGTCCTCTTTATTGCTTCTTAATATTAGTTTGTTTTTTGTTTTTTTTCTTTTTTTTTCTTCCCCCCTAAGTTTCATCGCGAGTACAAAAGAGTTTTAAAAACATTTCCCTAACAGTGACGGATTCGGGGTATTTTGATTCTACAAGACTTGCCGCCAGCGACAATTGCTCTTGCGGTCAGTATCCATATGCTCAGTGGCGGATTTAGGGGGGGATCCCGGCCTGCCCCCCCCCCCCCCCCCTTTTTGTAAGAAAAATATACATTGTGCCCCCTCCCCCTTTAGAACTGAGAACTTTTTTTTTTTTGGGGGGGCTTGTCAGAGAATTATGGAGGAAAACTGGACTCCATAAAATCTGATACCCCCCCCCCCCCACTGAGCGACTTTTCGAGGGCTGGCGAGAAGAAAAAAATACGACTCTCCCTCCAAGCATTCCCCAAAGTTTACAGCCCTGCATTTGTGTGCCCCCCCCTTTACAAAATCTTGGATCCGCCCCTGCATATGCTAACTGAATTCGTAAAGTCAACCCTGAACCACATACAGTGCCAGACCATAGCCTTAAACCTAACCCAACCCTGATTGCATACCCTAACTCTAACCCTACATCTTTGACGAAATAACGTCTGAAGCAATTGTCGCCAGAGTAAATGTCGCGTCATCATTCTGTATCTGGGGGACCCAAAATCACACACACACACACACACACACACGCACACACCCTCACACACATTGACTTGTGGGGAACTGTATTGTTTTCTCCTTTTGTACTTTGTACCCCACAAGCACTTCTCCTATTGTATTTTGTACCCCACAAGCATGACGGAATAAAGGCCATCATTGTGCTCTTTTGTTCTCTGTACCCCACAAGTGTATCTATGTAATGGCACACGCACACGCAGACGCGCACACACACACACACACACACACACACACACACACACCTTTTCTCTCTCTCTCTCTTTCTCTCTTTAATTTTTATTTCTTGATTCAGATTTTCAAAATGAATATTACAATTTAATCATTGATTAACATGAGAATAAACACAGTATAATGATATAATTCCAAAACATGCCATGCATAAATAAACAACCATAGTACAAAGTAACTGAACAAGGTATGGATTAAAACCTGATATAGGTGCAGAATTGGAGTATATAGGGCAAAAATCAATGAATATAATTCTTGATCTCGCATTGTATATCATGTATTTGATGAGTATAATTACGTGGTTATGTACATACGTTTTTCTGATTTTCCATCTAACCCAACTAAAAAATTTTCCCATTTTAAAGTATTTAAGTGCATCAATATCAATTTCATTTGTTCCCCTATTTCTTGCCATAATCTTTTTAACAAATTGACACTTCATAAACAAGTCAGAGTACAATTTCTTTTTCACAGAAAGAACATACGTTAGATGATAAAAAGCCAAATTGATAGTTTATCATTACAACATAGAATACTATGTAATAATTTAACCTGAAATTCACGTAATTTACCGTCTAAGGTTCATAATCTCGGGGTCAAAATGCAAGTCGCAATTCCAGATATTTTGTGTTTTTTTTAATGTGTTATTTCCTTTATATCATCTATGAAAAAAAAATTATAACATAATTTAGAAGTCAGTCCTTCATATAATGCTATTTTATCGCCTACTTTATACATTAATTCCGAGTAATCGTTCGTGTCATTTATCTCTTCGTCTTTTTTTTTTTCTCTTTCAAATTCACCGGCAATGCTGAATAAATGTTACTATTAATATAGATTAGATTGTTGGCAAAGTAAATCTATAATACGTCTATGGTTGGCATCAAGACCTTTTTGTAGAAACGCGCGTGCGCGCGCGCACACACACACACACGCACACACATACACACACACACACCCATACACACATTTTCAAGTACCGCACAATTGCCTTTCTTTTCTCATGATTGCCCTTTTTACTTCTGATTACATACCAGTTTCCTATAACGATAAATGGCCTTTGCACCTTTAAGTGCTCCTTTCAAATCTGATAAATGCCCTGTTTACTTCTAATTTTACTTCTTATGCTCTTTTCCTCTTCTTATAAGTACCCCTTCTGAAATCTTGATAATGCCACTTTTTACTTCTGATGAGTGTCCCTTTTCGTTTCTAATAAGTTCCTCCCCCCCCCCCCCCCGTTTGATAATCCTCCCTTTTCACCTCATGTTAAGGGCCCCTTAACATGTCTACTAAAAAATGTAGGGGGGCTGCAGCCCGCCCCCCTCCCCGGCCTCCGCGGCCCATCATGTGATAAGTGTCATTTTTATCATCTTATAAGTGCCCCTTGTACTTTTACCCAATTTAGCATTGTTGCTTGCAAAACATGCCCTTTTAAAGTTATCAAAAAGGTCATATCTATCTTCGGCTAGGGCACTAGGGCACTAGGCACTAGGGCACATTACTAGTAGTAAACAGGGCTACTTATCAGATCTGAAAGGGGGCACTAAGAGGTGAAAAGGCCTAAGGTGAAACAGGCACTTATCAGAAGAAGATGAAAAAAAAGACACTTGGGGGTACTTGAAAATGTGTGTGTGGGGTGTGTGTGTGTGGGGGGGGGGGGGCACTTTGCCCAAAGCCCCTTGGTAGCACAGCCTCTGCCCTTCATAACATGGGCGGAGACTTTCCTGGGGGGGGGGGATTCTGGTCCAAAATGATCAAACAAACAAGAGAAAGTTGCATCGTAATACACACGAGACCCGTAACATTATACAACCCACTACATTTAAAATATTAGATGAACATGGTGAAGAATAAATTGTGGAAGACTGGAATTACGTCCTACTGGAATATTACGAGGAGGAGGGCGATGCAGAGAATTCGAAGAATGGAGGAGAATGAAGACATGGTCCTACTGCTCCCCGAATGACCATCATGACAGTCAGGCATGGGTGGGTCAGGAGTCGATGTCACCTCTGCCAAAATAAAAGTCGGAGGAAATGACAGGAAAATCAATAGAGCGGGGGGCTAAGAATCATATTTTCTTACACGAATGCGTATACATATCGATATCAAACACAAATAGATGACAAATGATTTTGAATGAGATTAAAATACATATTTACCCTACACTATGAAAATACTGAGGGCGGTATGCCCCCACAAATTTTCAACGAAGAAAGAAGCAAACAGGAAATCATGAAGTTGCTTTTAAAACCTTGTGAGCTATTTTATGGACATCTTCTCAAAAAAAATCAAAGTGGTGAAAAGCATAGTCTACGAAGCAAAAGGAAGGAAAAACAGATTTCAGTATTTTCTAATAGGTAGGTCTAAACCAAAATAGGGCAAACTTGAATGCCGTTCTCCTGTTAGGGATTCTGAAATATACTCAAATATAATAATGATAATAATAAAGCTGGATTTATACAGTGCATCATAGGCTATGCAGCCTCTCTATGCGCTTTACAATGTAAATACAACTAATTACAAAAGACAATTTCGTGGTTCAAGTACAATGCAACAAAATGACAAAATTTACAATTTCATGGTTCTACATTATAATGATAATAGCATAACAAAATCTAAGAATGAAATCAGATAATTTCTTAAACTTATTATTATGAGCAAGATAACAAATATTACATTAAAATTACGTACAAATCGAAACATAGATTATGCATAACGCTCCTGTAAAAAAAACCTGTAATTCAAAAGAAAATGTGGGCCAGTTTATTTCTGTATCCCTTCGCTCGTTTTCAAATATAATTATGAATTCATAGAATATTGATCATGTATTGACATTGCAATGTAAAGCTGTGAAAATAATATCACATCAAAATCAAAATCATTGAATAAATTAAAAAAAAAAAAAGAAGAGACGTGAAATGTGTATGTCTGCCACCCTGCTTCCCCCTTCAATTCACCAATTTAATTCTCTAATTTTACTTTATTTCTTCAGAGCAATTTGCTAATTTGGTTTCTTTTTAAACGGGGCATTTTGGTGATTTCCCTGGTTTCGTAGTGATTCCTGCTCTCCATTATTTTGATTCCCACCTAGTAGTGTTCTAAACGAACTGATAAAGACATGGGATCCTCAGTTCACCATTCTTCCGCGGCTTTTGATTTTCTGTTAGATGATCTCTAATTTGCAATGTGTATAGGCTCGACGATGCATGGGGGGGGGGGTTAAAAAAGAAAAAATACAATGAAAATAAATTATATTTCCCTTTCGCTGACCAACTAAACTAGATCGGTAGGCCTACAACTTTCTTTCCGCCTTGCAAAATAATAATATTTAAAATCTGCACCAATAGCTGATTAATTTTTTATCTATTTATCTCTTTGTTAGTATTACCGTAAAAGCCAATGTTTTTGCTTTTAGAAAAAAGGAATACATTTTAGTAGTAGGTCTATTTCATTTCAGGGATCATTTCATTAATAAAAGAAATATTAAAAATAGACCTATAGCAATCTGCATTAAAACCCCTTTTTTTGTGTGTAGTATTAGAATGAATAGTGGACCAACTGAATAATAGACCAAACGGTCATTAGACAAAATGAGAATTGGACCAAATGATTACTGGACCAATTGGGCAGTAGACGAAATGATCACTAGACTAACTGGTCAATGGACGAAATGATACGCAGACGTAGGCCTAATGGTAATTAGACGAAATGGCTATTAGACCAAAAGGGTATTGGACAAACTGGGTATTAGACATAGTGTAATTGGCAAATGGGTATACTATAGACAAAGTGGTAAGTAGACCAAATGGTTATTGGACGGAATGATTATAGACTAACTGGTCATTAGTGATTACAATGGACAAAATGATGATTGGACTAAATGGTTATTGGAAAAAATGTTGACGGACGAAATGATGTTAGACCAAATGATGTTAGACCATATGACGATTGGATCAAGTGGCATTAGACCAAATAGCAATTCTCACCATCCTTTTCAGGTGCCTTAGCATTGGTAATTTGAAGGAAAAAAAGGGGGGGGGGGTTCACGATACTAACCAGTGTACCTCTGCACAGTCACCGTAAACTGGCAAACATCTGTATTTCCGGCCGCATCACTGGCCCGGTAGGACAAATCGGTTGTGCCCATCTCAAAATTGCCTCCGTTAGTACCTGGTCCAAGGAAGTCCAGTTGAGGACAGCTAGACCAACTGTTGAGTGAGGGCTCGGCCCATGAGACCGGCAGTGAAGTGGCATCGTCGTCGGGGATAACGATGATGTTTTCGGGACAACCTTGGATGGCTACGGGTTCGTTGTATGTAGCTGTACGTTAAAATAGCAAGAACTTTAGCAATCAATCTTCTAATTACATAATTATTGATAAAACTTAAAATTATGCAAGAATGTCCGTAGAAACCGGCAGGAATACAGTGGATGGAGTCTAGAGATGAGACCCCTCTCCGTCCATCTTCCACCTAAAAGGCCTTTTTTCTAATTTTCATCATCTAATCCAGCAACAATCCGTGATTCTGTCAGCAAATCATTAAATGCCGGTGTCAAAATCTTTCAGAGAGATTTAAGAAGAGCTAGTAAGGAGACTAAGAGGGGGAAAAAAGAAAGAAAAAATAACATTCTCCTGATTTTTTTTCCGGGGGGGGGGGGGGGTAGCACAAAAACATGTAACCATATACATGATTTAGGAAGCCTTTATGAAAATTAGAGGACCGGTGTACTAGGGTGGATTCAAGAATGGGCAGTGACAGTATAAAAAGGGAAAGGGAGCAAACTAAATATACACAATTAGTTATCACATTTTTCATGTGCTAATCTATATATAGTGTACAATAGAAAAAATAGTGACAATCTCTAACCTTGCAGTAAAAATTAAAAAAAAACAAAAAATAAATAAAGTCATCATATTTTTCTGGTGCCTTTCGATTCTAATGTTTGAAAGACCGCACAAGAACACAATTTTGAGGAAACACTTTTTTTTTTCAATAAAAATAGTAATCAAGGTATGCCAGTTTTAGGTTTTAAAAGGAGGGCACGGGCTTGTCTGTGCCCCGCCCCCTTAAAGAGAAGATCGAGTTCGGGTAAAAGTGAACAAATAATTTGTGAGCTTTTCAATTTTTTTTTTTTTTTTTTTTAATGTCAGTTTGGAAGAATATTATGGAAAAGTGTTCTCTCAAAAGAACAGCCCTTAAATTCTCTCCAGATTCGAAATGATGACGAGAAATAGCTGAAGAAAAGTTTGGACCAAACATTCATGTCATGTGTTTGTAGTCCCATATACACATTCCTGTGGGCAGTGAATGTGATCTTAGGAAAGAATGAGTCAGTTTGTTGTTATTTTGATGATTCCAAAACCTGACAGTATACACCAATTATTATGTAATACATATTCAACCTTTCCCGATTGCTTCTAGGTAGTTTCTTTCACAATGTTATGACACGGCCAGAACTCAGTTTTATCTTTAAGATATACGGAAGGCCCGGCACGTGCTGTTTTGTGCCCTACCACTGTAAAATCCGCCACCGCCATTGTCATGATTGTCTTACTGTCTGATATGATCCGAGTCGTCTGAGGGTTGATGGCGATCATGCTACCATTCGTTAATGTCACCGTCGCATTGTGAATCGTGAGAGTCGCTCCCCTCAGATCATACTCATAGATCAAGGTGATGCTAGTACGAGAATCCTCCGCCGACCAGAACAGCTTGGTGCCATACTTGCTGAGAGCGCTACCGCTCGCTGGGGTCGGGAAAACTTGGATGGTTTTATCTTCACTGCTATCTAGATTGATGACGCCTATAGCTGAATAGTTGGTATAGTAGAACAAGCGGGCTGAGGTACGAAATAGTAAAAAGAAGACACGTTACTAGGCAGAAAACATAGGGGATGTAATCTGCACAAGAGGCGTAATTATTTTGCATTCATTTTTTTGTACGATATGACTCTGAGACGCAAGTCGCAGACCCAGTCTTACGGTCGATAAATGACGTCGACTAATGACTCTTCGTGTGCAACGTTAGAGGAGAAACCAAAGTGAGTGTCTTACTAGTGTCATCCGCACATCGTTCGTTGATCATCCCCTCTGCATAGATGTCTTTCACGATTTCCTGGTTAGTGGCATTCAGCATTGCCTTGACGACTTGATTGACAATGCGTGTTGACCAGATGAGCAACCTTTAAAAAAGGAACAATGATTTTTTTTTATTGAGAATTACCAATTTATACAGTACGTATCCCCCCAAAAGTACACACTTTGAAAATATCTTCCAAAATGATAATTTTACAATATCGATATGATTTTTTTTTCTTATACAATTATGCAGGTGAGGGTCTGTTCCATCTGACAATATTTTACACTTAAGTGAGTACTGGCTACTTTTGTACAACTCGCAAAAAATGCATCAGCCTTGAATATGATTTAAGTGTCTATCAGGCAGATTTGAACAATAATTCAATCCTTAATCCTATACCTATCCGCACACACCCCCTCCCTCCCCCCCCCCCCCCCCCACACACACTCAAACGCCCCACAAAAACAGTGCAGATTATGTCTTTCTGCACACAATTCCATTTTTGACTAGAGCATGTCCACAGGATGCGAATTGCAGTGCATTACAGGAAGATGGACCTAAAATGTTCCATTTTCAGAGGGAGAGAGAAAATTTTAGTTTTGAACCTTTCATTTGGTTCCTTTCTTTGTCCCAAGCCATCTCTTCCAGCTAGGGAGATGGGAGTTTTAAAAAAAAACCTCACATCTCCCTGTTCCAACCAGTTGAGGATACTGTCTAGAGCATGACTGTCAAAAGGATGCACTGTAATCAGGGGCGGCGCTACAGGGGGGGCAGAGGGGGCGACCGCCCCCTATGATTTTTCAAGTAGTGAAAAAATGGAGAAAAAAAAGAAGAAAAAAGAAGAAAAGGAGGAAGAAAAGGGAAGAAAGAAGAGAGAGGAGTATTAAAAAGAGAGGTCTTAAACATATAACTCTATATTACCACTGTTATTTAATGGAGAAAAAATATGACGTCATCTTTAGGTCGTCTTGCCCCTCCTATCAAAATACCCTGGCGCCGCCCCTGACTGCAATGCATGATGATATATTTCACATGTACACGTTTGATTGAAGAAATGGTAAAACATTATTATATTGATAAATTTGCTTCTCTTTTAAATTCTAACTCGTCATACAAGACGTTGTTAATGAGGTCTTGTAACATTTAAGAGGAATAAGAAATTCGAAGACGAAAATATGTAAATGTTAGGGTTCTCCTCCCGTTATTGCATTCAATCTTTCCAATACTCTTCACGCAAAAATGGGTATTGATGCAAATGCTTTGCGCTGGAAAGACCAACTTTCTTCTTTATTCTTTTTTTTTTCTTCTTCTTCTTTTTTTTTTTTTTTTTGGTCAAATTTGTTTTAAAGTTTCACTACATGGTTTCTCTGATATTTTTCTTCCAATAAGGTCAACATTTTGTAAAGATTTGATTCCACATAAAACGCCTCCGATATACTATTTTTAGGGCGTCCAATGTCGGAATTACACTTCTTCATTCAAAAGTAGCTCTTAAAACTCAGATGGAAAAACGAAAACAAAAACAAAACAAAAATATCTTATCGACGTCAACCCCGTGGTGATTTAAAAGAAATTGGAACAGCTGCACATCAGATTCTGGACGCGCCCTACAGTCAAATAGGAGATGGATGAGTAAAATTGAATTTGACTTTCTTTGTTCATCCCCATCTCATAACTAGTTGATTATCTAAACATTAGATTGATATTGAACAGTTTTTGGACATAGTGAAACCTGAGGACAATGATTAACGACAAAGGAACCGAGGAGGGGGAACAAAGAGAAAATTTCACTGATACTTACCCATTGACGGGATCAACAAGGATTGAAGTAGGTTGTACAAAACTCGAATAGGCGAAGAGGTCTTCAACTGAGCTGCCATCAAGATTGGCACGAGAGATGCCCCTGCCATTATACAAGGTCCAGTAGATCTTCCCGTTCACCAGATCTAGGGCTATGTCATGTGGACCTTGGAAATAATGTAAATAATAGAACGTTTAGTGACAATGACATTTCTAACCAAAAGCGCGTATCTACTATATCCGAATAAAATAATCGTTTTCTGGGATGCTCTTTTCAGGAATGTTATCGTTACTGTTGTCTTACTATTTTACGGATTGGAAGATGAATAACTAGACTTGTAATGATTGTGGGGTTCACTAGAATATTCTAGCAATAATGATGAAGAACAGGAGAGAATTTTCCCATTGTTACAACACATTAAAACATGTGGTGTGTATGCGCCCCCAGCGTCATGTCAAGGGCAAACTTTTTTTCTGATAGTGGATATTCGACGATGGTGCTAAGGCGGGGTCCGCTCGCTATTCATAAGGACCGCTATTCATAGAAAACCGCTATTCATTTAACACGCGTTATGAATAGCGATCCTTATGAATAGTTATGAATAGTGGTCCTTATGAATGGAGGTTCTTATGAATAGCGAGGCAATTTGTCTATGGTTTGCTCGTTATTTATAAGGACCGCTATTCATACAGAACCGCTATTCATTTAGTCACGCGTCATGGATAGCGGCCCTTATGAATAAATGGTCCTTATGAATAGCGGTCCTTATTACTAGCGAGGTTACCCCGCAAAGGCAGATGTCCAAATTTATAACGTCAGTATTCTGCAAAGGAAAATTATATGTACACATTTGGGTTATTGCCTTCTTTTTCTTGTGTTGACATTTATAGATATCCCTAGATGATTAATAATTTTTTTTTCTTTTCTTTAATGGTAAGGTATTGCTATTCACTCACTGTGCGTAGGTATGATGACTTCCCGATTAGTGCCGTCAAGCTGAATCCGACTTATCTGATCATTTGTAAAGTCATTCCAGTACACCATTTCGTTTTCCGGGTCATAGTCGATGCCGCTGATTCGAGTATTATCTGGGAGAGATATCAGGGTGAAGCGCGTGTCCATGATGTCTGTATCATCCCGGGGCTTGGGCAAGGGAGCATAGAGGATGCCCGGTGCATTCGAATCACCAATAAATATCTGGGCTTCAGCTGCATGTAGAGAATAGTGTACAGTATAAAGCTCTATGATTGTTTTACGTAATATAAGAAATTCAAGAAATATATACATTCATGTAGATTGTACACTGTATATGAGCATCTTGTTATACTGTTTTGCCCTTAGGTAAAACAACTGTTAAGGATAAGTAATACAAACTTCACAGACCTCCTTATATAGTAGACAGTAAACTGACAGAAACTGACATGTCAATAACTAAAGGGCGAAAAACCAGGGCACCAAGAGCAAAGTTGGTAAATTATATAAACCTTTTAGACAAATACAAAAATACAAAAATAAATACAAAAATAAATAAATACAAAAATAATGCAACTATTTTTAGCTAGTTATTAAATTCACATGAAACTTATTATTACAAAAAGGGAATAATAATGGAAATATATTGAGAGCTGTAGGGGAATTCGTTCTGTGAGTATCCCCATCCCCCCCCCCCTTCTGGCTCTCAGCAATACTCTTCGTATTTGGGTGGGCAAATCATCTGGGGATGGGGAGGGGGAGGGGGGAGGGGCTGTCACTCTCTTGACCCAATATGGACTTTTTTGTTTTCGTTTTCCCCACAACATTATTGGCTACTATTATAACTAGACATTACTATATCCACTGCCAGTCGATCAGTTATTTTGATCTTCAACAATGATTCTTCACAGTGGTCTTCATGATGTAACTTTTAATTAATACTGTCCTCCGCAACGAAGCGGGTGAGTATTCTTCGCCCTATAAAATTGTAAGAGAGCGAAGTATACTTCGTATAAGTATACTTATAAGCAAGCTAGATATTTCACTGTGGGAGTGTATATTCCTCTTGCCAATTTTTTCGCACACCTCATGTGAGAAAAGGATTGTTTCTTTCCCTTTATGATGAGGTAATACACTGGGATGCTATCCGTTTGAATAATATTATTATTGATGCAGCTTCCCTCATTCTAATTTAAAGTTTATTTCATAATATCATATAGGTTTAAATGAATTCCTACATAAAATCAAAAAGTTAGATAACCATAATTGTATGTTCTGTTTCCAAGAACAGGAAACATTACTTCATATATTCTGTCAATGCCTTAAAACTCTTTCTTTGTGGCAAAGACTGTTTGAATTTATAGGGAAAAAGACCAAAAAGACATAGTCCTTTTCCTCATTCAGTTTGCTGTTCGGAGTATAAAACGCAAATCTTGAATTTGATTCGTGCATACATTTTTCATCCTCTGTTTAAAGCTTTATATGTATAGATGCAGATTTCAAGGATCAACTTTGGACTTTGAGAATGTTTTTAGCTTTAGTAAAATGTAATTCATAGAAACTTGAATACGTCATAGCTCAAAAAGGTCAAATTAGAGAGTCATCTGATGAAGTGGTCTCTGTTTTCTCATAATTAATCGTCTACTTTATTTATTTTTTAATGATACGTACATGTAGTCACAGACACGACTTGTATGATAGCGATTTGAGATTCAAATCATTTGATTCTGCCCCTTTTAGTTGTTTTGGCTGGCTGATCAAGTCTTAATTGCTATTTTTGTTTTATCAAGTTGCTTGCAGGATCAAATTATACCAGCATAAATTATGTTTGTATAGTCCTTCTTGCGTAATGTTTTAGTAATAATACTAATGACCTCTCCTGCAATTAAAGCCAATTAAAAAATAATAAAAGTGGCCTGACTTTACGGTAATTCTATAGAGGACATAATCTTAATTTACTGTTGCGAAGGCTACACGTATGCCCTCATTTTATATGAGGGTAGTTAATAAAGTAAAGGAGAAGTACAGTAAGCGCAATATGAGGGGATATGGGAAAAGTTTGTAGCACATGCACTGGTAAGGTTATTAAGCCACTTCGTAATTAGAATTTGCGCATGTGCAGATAAAGGCTAAAGGTCATGAGTACAATTGACCTTTATATGCTTTCGTAGTGTGCGCACCATACAGTATGATTTTACCATAGGATTTTACCATAGGATTTTACTATGGATTTTACATGTTAAACAAGATGCGCGTCCATCAAACAGATACGTGTGCGCTTACAAATTGGGGTCATTTCAGGGTCATTTGTACTATGCACTAAATTATTACAAGGTGGCTTCCACATCGGTATTAATCGGGGGCGGATCCAGAATTTTGTAAAAGAGGGGGCCGGAGCCGGAAAAGTACACAACAATAGGAGGCTTTTTTTTTTATTATTGTGTACTTATGGTATGCCAGTTGGGTTTCAGGGGGGGGGGGCGGCCCCCCGGAGTCCGCCCATGTTAATATTTGTGTCTCTACAGGTTTTCACTCCAATTTTAATATACATGTGTATTCTGATAATATTACCTAAACACTTTCTTTTTCACCTAAGGGCAGTGGCGTATTGTTCCGAAAAGTGATGGAGATGATGTACACGATTGTAATTCAGATTTATGTCATGCATATTTTGAAGAAAAAAATCGGACTCGATTTAGTACGTTTTAAATCTATTTTTAGCATTTGAATAGGATTTTACAGTATAATAATAATAATAATAATAATAATAATAATAATAATAATGATGATGATAATAATAATAAATAATAATAATCCGTTCTTATGGGCCTCGGAACCGGGGGGACGGGGGAGTCTGCAGCCCCCCCCCCCCCCCCCACTGTTTTTAGTAGGCACGTGTAATAAAACTTCGGGAAAAAAAGGTTCGAAATTGTCATTAATGAGTGAAATCAAATCAGCCCCCACCCCCCCCCCCCTTTCAAAAACACTGCTATTGTATCTGGTGCTTGCCGAATACCACTAAAGCCGCTTCCATGTTAGCTCTAGTATTTGGCTTACACGGCCATAGACATTTTCTGCAGTTATCTCCAAATACAAAATGAAAGGCATTATAAATGAGGATCAATGTAACCTATTATAAACGATTTTTTTTTCTAAGACTTTGGATATACTTGGAAGTAAGGAAATGGGACGATAATTACTTATTTCGTGCGGATCGTCTTTTTTGAAAACTGGATTTACTTTAGCTATTTTGAATAGATCAGGGAAAACACCTTATGATAACGGGTGATTAAATCTTCACATTTGTAAAATCGTCCACAAATTTTGCCGATTTTATAGTATTATAACAAAGATTGCTCATATCGGTGTGATTGGTATGCTCCTGCGACATTTGCTCCACAGTCCATATCTCGAAAGGTCAAGGTCAAGGTCACGATGCTTAGCCAACGACCCGGGTTCGATTCCTTGCGGAGACATTTTTTCAACCTTTGCACAAAATTTTAAAAGGGAGGACAGCTCTGGGGAACTTTGATTTAAGCTACGCAACCATTATTCTCTCATTTTCATATCTCACAATTATAATTATTTTCACGAGACCACGAGAGTTGCCAAAGCTGTTGTATGTTATTTCCTTACAATATATATATATTATATATATATATATATATATATGTAAAAATAAAGTTCACAACATCGTATAGAATACACAAACGAGGAGCATGTTTTTAACGTCACAAGCGCTTTCGATTTATTCTCTTCAGGGGAAGAGAATTCACACTTCACACTTCACCTGAAGAGATTAAATCGAAAGCGCTTGTGAAGTTAAAAACATGCTCCTCGTTTGTGTATTCTATACGATGTTGTGAACTTTATTTTCTACATATCTTTAACACTGCATTTCGTCGGAACTTTGTTCCTGTGAACATTTTGTGAGATATATATATCAACAATCATTATGGCATCTATAATAACAAAAAATCTTTTACCCCCTTTGCAACTTTGTCGGGTTTGCGAATATATGAAATTGAATTTGAATTAAGAGATAAAGATAGGTAATAATTACCACTGTGAAAACCCAGTACGGCGTAGACCAACACCAAAGTATGGCAAATCCTTCCACGCAAAATCTCCATTATCACTGACGATTTTGATATATCAACTTGGATAAAAAATGATATGCCGGATTCTTCTGTAGATTGCTGTGCCAACCAAGTTTGTAGACGTTTCACTGAACTATATACTTCGTTCGATTGTTCTAAAGAACGAGCTAGACAGATTTATATAATTTCTGATATTCCGCGCCTGATACAATATATTTCCCAGACGTGAACAGTTCGTGCCTATATATGGAAGGTCAGCTGCCCCGGCCATTTATTCATACATGACTTGTATTACGTTACCTGTGGTGAAGCGTCATTAAACTATACTAAAATATTTCCTTCGTTTCATGTTTATAGCTACCCTCACCTGTTATTTTTTATTTTATTATTATTATTATTATTACTGATATTTATACAGTGTAGTACATTTTCACCAAAAGTGGAGGTTTTCCAGGGCCCCGTTGCATAAAACTTATCATTAATGGTAACTATGTTTGTTATCAATGGTAACTACCATGGTAACATCACTCAACAGCCAATCAAAGGGGGTGATTCACTAACAGCTAAAATCAATTTTAAATAGGATAAAATCCCTTTTAGGATCAATATCAATCCTAAAAGCGATATGGTTTTTAGGAACTGATTCACTAAGCTATTTGGGATTGATTCCAGCCTCAAAAGGCTAGAAGCGTTCCGGATCACTCTTAACAATCACAAACGGCCACTGCGCTGCATGCCTGCCCGCCCGGCCCCTGTGTGTGACCAGTACAAGCGCTGCTCACACAGGGGATGAAAGCTTCATAGATTCGAAATTTCCTACAAACAAGCTCAAATAAAGACACCTTATACCTACAGAAAATTGTGCAATACCCGCACTGTTCCCACAAACCGTCCTGAAATTTTTATTTTTGTCTAACGCAAAATTCCGTAAGGTTTTCCTCTTAAATGTCAGGGAAATAATTATAGACGAAAAGATGAGTCACTCAGGTCAACTATCGATAACTGAAATATGTCGCGAAAGGTAGAGATTTGGGTCGGGTGACCCTATGCGGGTCGTAAATGCGCTCATAATACATGTATTTCACGATAAAATTGTTTTCAGCCTAAAAGTAAATCAGTAAGGTTGAATTGATTTTAAGCTGGGATTGATATCAATCCCAATAATTTAGTTTAGGAACGTATTGATCCCAGTTAGTGAATCACCCCCTGGAGGCCCCGTTTGATAAAAAAAAATATTAAGTAACAATATAAATTCAATACATACAGCAACAAAACAAAATACATGAAATAGTTAAATATATACGTAATTATCTGGTACTCTTAATAAATGGAATTTTTCAAAACGTATTAGTGCATATTTCTAAAATCATTGATACATGGAACACGTCAAAACTTGGACACATTCGCGCATAACGCGTTGCCATCTTATTATTTAATTGTTATTGTTCATACCTGTTCTCCACTTGATAAAGGAAGAGGCTTCCGAAAATTTGTGGTTTTGTAAATAAACTGTTGTTGGAACTAAGCATGATATTTGTTCGGATTTTGTTCTTTATTTCTTTATTCATTTTTTTCTAACACATGGAACTATATCACTACATATATATATATATATATATATATATATATATATATATATATATATATCGAAGAAATAGTAAATACTCAGGAGTTAAATAAAAACACCGCAGGAGCCAACAATTTGGACTGACTTTTCGGTCAAAGACCTTTATCAAAGATAAAGGTCTTTAACCGAAACGTCAGTACAAAGTCCTTGATAAAGGTCTTTGACCGAACGTCAGTCCAAATTGTTGGCTCCTGTGGTGTTTTTATTTAACTCCTGAGTATTTGCTCTTTCTTCGATATCTGTTAATTACACACCGACACAGAACTTTCATATTTTGTTTACTACTATATATATATATATATATATATATTATTAAAATGTGGTCATTTGGTAATTGTTTTTTAAATAAGATGAAAGGTCATCAATTACTTTTTGACATCCCCCCCCCCCCAATATAATAATATTATGAACGTTCATGAAGGAAGTAAAGAGATGACCTTGGTTAAGTATGAATCCCTACTTGCGATACCAAAAATGATATATACATATTTACATATAGTGTATATTAAAATACAGTATTGTTATTCAAACAATACTCTTTGACCATTCATATACAGCATAATAATTGAGTATATGTACAGCATAAATTCCAATGAAAGCACCAATGACTATAATGAGTGGTGTCGTTCATTCAGTTTCAAAAGCTTCATGTCATCAAAAAAAAAACAACTGAATGAGCAAGTGAATTTCATAGAGAAATGTATTAATTTTGGCAGTAGCACCCATTAATCAATATGCAGGGTAAAACGATATTCACTTGAACGTTTTCTGCAGATAGCAGAACTTTCAAGCTATGTTCAAAACTGTTCAGTGCAGTTGATTTCTTGACAGAACTTTCAAATTGGTTTCATACTCTAATTCCCGAAACCAAAGGACTGTGTTTGTATGTGTCCGTCCTAAATTTTGGTACACACAAGGCATCTTTTTCAGCTTGTCTTGTGTTGTAATCATGTAATAAACTAACATGACTTAAATCTCTCTTTAAATATGTGGGAGCCATATCATGTATACACTATGTACATCATCACTGCACGTCCAAACTGGAAACGTGTCTGAATAGGCATCCATCCTAAACGCGTGAACATGTCACTGTATGGAAGAAACATCAAATGCCTCTCCCAACACTACACGGGCAGTTCGTTTTGTAACCTTTTGTAATTTAACTGTTTGTTTTGAAATCGTCCAGACCAGATCATGAAAGTGAGTTAGAACAATGGCATTAATAAAGTTTAAGAGATCGTGTAGGAACATAGTGTTCAGCACGCTTAATCAACACTGATGTTTGTTTGAGTAGTTTTGATAATTTTTTTCTACATGTTCAGTCCAACGTAACTCTTCGTTAATCATAACACTCAGGCATTTTGCCACTTTTACTCTTTTCAAAATGCTTCCGTTTGATTTGACAGAAAAATCATTTATATATTTAACAACCGATCTTGATCCTACTAGCAAAGAGTTTGTCTTTTTAGCATTAAGGACTAAATGGTTTTTAGTTACCCATGCAAATATATTTTCTATACCTACCTCTGGTTAATTTTTCTTCTACGTCTTTAACGTTATATCTTCCTCTGACTGTTAGAGTCGTGTCATCAGCGTACATATCAACAATGCCATCATATAAGCAAACAGTGGCGTATAGGGGGGGGGGGGCAGGGGCACGTGTCCCGGGCGGCACTCGAAGGGGGCGCAAAAGACGCAAAGGAGAGAAAGAAAAAAAGGGGAAATAAAGAAAAATCATAATCCTTACGAATTATGCGCCCCCAAATCCGCAGGATAAATGTACAAGAAATCTAGTTTTCGAGGGTTTGAAAAGCAAAAATTTTTCAAAGCTCGGTCGCTTTGCTCCCTCGCATGATTAATTTCTCTCAGGATCTCGTAATTTCGCGCCCCCAGTATATAGTTCTTAAATAGCTTAAAGGGTTTGAAACACGATATCCATTCCCCAACCCGACTGTCTCCCTTCATTTTTACGAGTTTATATGCAGCAAAAGAAATAAAATGAGATAAACATCCCCCGAATTCGTTAAAAAAAAATAATAATAATAAATAACTAAACAAAATAAAAATTAAATAAATAAATAGATAAATATAATATACAGTTCATGTGCCCCAAACACGACTAATTCTATATCTACAATTGTGTGAAGACCATTGAGTGAAGTGCCTTTTCAACCCACTGGGTAAAATAGCAACTATATGATACTTCTTATTATGATTTATTTTAATTTGATATAGTGACAAACCCAAGGTAAATTTGTACAACTACCAGCATAAGTGATAGGGTCAATTCACTATTATGTAATCATGTTGAGGTTGCCATCGTATATGAAATGATATACGTGATCATTTGAAGGAGAGAATAAACTACATCTCGTTCATGCACTGGCGTTCACCCGATGCTTCCCAGGCATGCCAGGTGCGCTATTAATTCCTCCATTCCTAAGTTTCCCAGTGTACTAGTATATTGGTGGGGTAACCTCGCTAGCCATAAGGACCGCTATTCATAAGGACCACTTACTCATAAGGACCGCTATTCATAACGCGTGTTAAATGAATAGCGGTTTTGTATGAATAGCGGTTCTTATGAATAGCGAGCGGACCCGGTGTTGGTCCCTGTTCCCGCGTTTCCTGTCACTCTTATGATAATAATAATGATATTATCAATAAAAATTACACTAATGATAATAATAATAATCATAATAACGGTGATAATTGGATTTATATAGCGCCTTTTCAAAGGATACATGGCGCTGTCACTTTGTCTAAGAAAAAATAAGAAGAACTGTGAAGGTATTTTTTTCAGATTTTTTTTTTTTTTTTTTTTTTTTTTTTTGTGAAGAAGTCAGTAATGATAATAATAAATTGGATTTATAAAGCTCCTTCCTAATACCTCTAAGATGTTTCTAAGCACTTTACAGATATGTTATTACCCCGGTCATTGGATTTTGGCTTGCCCGCACACAATGTGTGCACCTTCTCCACTCCACTGGGGGAGCGTTCCAACCAGTCGCCTTTTCGACGGGCGCGCACATGCTAATCCGATCACATTGAATTTCACATCCTACCGGGTATCCACTTAACACCTGGGTGGAGAGGACCAATGTAGAATGCCTTGCTCAAGGACATAAGTGCCGTGCCGGGGATCGAACCCACGACCTTCGCATCTCCAGTCAGGTGTTTAAACCCCTCGACTACGACACCTCTACTGTCAAGTCAAGCGAGCATGGCGAGGGCAGATATAGCGCCTTTTCGATGATCGGGTAGGGAGTAGTCGTCCGGATTCAAATTTGACTCACAATGGCAGTTTCTGCTTTTCCTTCTTGAAAACAAATTCAAACAAACAACTGTCTGCTTCTGTTACACACACTCACTCTCACAGATCAAACATGCCCACACCATAGCCCTCACAAACAAACACACACCCCACATACACACACATACACGCACACAAGTTTCAGAATGATTTTAATTATTAGAGGCATTATTGTGTCTCAAAAATCAGTTACTAGCACCCCCCCCCCCCAAAAAAAAAAAAAAAATGATAAAAATAAATAAATAAAAATAAAAATAAAAAAGTCAAAAATAAAAATAATAAAAACTAAAAAATAAATTTAAATTCAAATTTTATAAAATGACTGATAATTATGATAGCAAGATTCTCAGTGACCAGCCGCGACGGGCTCCCGTTATGGCTGTGGGGGCATTTTGAATTTTTATCAAATACATGTATAGATATATTTGCGCGAACTCCTCTCCTGGATCTGCTAACTGTTAATTGCTTCCCCTACTATTAACCTACCTGACTTACTATCTTCTGCTCTTCCAGTATTCTCTCCTTTCTTCTTGTTCCACACCCTTTTAACCTTATACAATATTTACTATTTTTACTTTTTTAATCAGGTTTGCATAGTGTTACTTTATATTTCCGCTTTTTTTTTTCTTCTTCTTCTTGTTCTTTTTAAAGATACGTTTCTTCAGCTTATTGCGCTTCCTCGATTTTTTCGCCTTCCTCTTTGCTATAGTTTCATTTATTTTCATTCTCACCTATCCCTTCCCACTATTTTCTATTTCTATTTTGCTTTATGCCCCCACCGATCCAGTGTCCTCCTTTCCAAGGTTCATAGGCTATCATTATATTACCTTAAGTATAACTATTGATTTCACGAAATGAGGACATTTTTTTTTCATGCAATCAAAAGATGAAAATGTCGTGGGTACATCAGCTTATGGAAGGTATCATTTCAAGAAACATGGTTTTTAAAAAAAGTTACTGGAAAAAGCGACGCGATTTTTCAGTGAAACAAAGTCTTGACGTATAAGTGTCATCGAGGCTATGAAATTATTTCTTTTTTAAAGAAATGAAGTGTGAATAATCAAATGAAGAAATGGAGGGAATGACGGGGCCTTGCTGCCTTGATGAAAACTGGACACCAGCATCAATTGATTTCTTTTCCCGCTCCAATACATTTTGAGCGTTTCCGCCTTTCTTGCATTACGTACTCTGGTATCCAGACACTGTCACTGAGTGTGCTATGGAGAATAGTATCAGTGAGGAGCGTTGCCATGGCGATGGATCTTCGATCATCTCTCATGATCCCTTTGTTTGCCAGCCAAGTGACGCAAGTTGGAATCATTTCTGTTTTCTTCTGCGGTAGGAAGGACATATTAATCACCGTACACATTCAACCGGCTGAAGAATCGTTCATAGTATCATACTGGCACATCACACCGTTCCTCTCAGTATACCCCCCCCCCCCCTCACTCTCTCTTTCTCTCTGTTGATTTGTCTCTATCTTCCAAGTATCTCTCCTCCCCTCTCCTTTCCCACTTTCTCCCACCCTTACTATCTCTCAGCCTCTCTTTCCCTCTATCTCTTTTCTCACATACACATTGTTATTTCTCTATTTATCTGCAATGATTTTGTTAATCTTTTCTCCCCCCCCCCCCTTCCCTCTTTCTCTATCGTTTCTTCTTCTTCCCCTTTTATTGCCATCTCCAATCATTTATCCTTCCATCCTTTGTCTTCCCCTCACATTCATATTACTTCTTCCTATATATCTTTTTCTCTATTACTCTATCTCTGTCTTAGCATCAATAATTTTCATGGTACCATTTAAATTTTCTGTAAAATTTTTTACATCATCTTGTCATGTGGTTTATTATTGCAGCAAATATTGTCTGAAGCAAGTCTTCCATAAGTTTATATGACAGCCCAATAACCAACTATTTAACAACAGTGGAACCTCGTCAGGGGCGGCGCTACAGGGGGGGGCAGGGGGGCAGCCGCCTGCCCTATTATTTTTCAAGCGAGCAAAAAAAAAAACAACAAAAAGAGGAAGAAGGGGGAAAAAAGGAGAAAGAGAAGGGAAATGGAGAAGAGAAGGCTAGGCCATGCAATTATGACATAACTGTTACAGTCCTATTTGTTATTTCAAGACCCTCGACGTGCGACGTTGCTATACGCGTCATTTTGCCCCCCCCCCCCCAATTTAAATACCCTGGCGCCGCCCCTGAACCTCGTTATAACAAAATCCTTGGGACCAAGGATATTACCTCTTTATATCGAAACCTTGTTATATATCAGGGCTAAAAAACAATAAAATATAAAGAAGTGGGACCGCAAAAATGGGGTAACCTCACTAGTCATAAGGACCGCTATTCATAAGGATTGCTTATTCATAAGGACCGCTATCCATAATGCATGACTAAATGAATAGCAGCCCTTCTTAATAGTGAGCAAACCATACACAAATTACCTCGCTCTTCATAAGAACTTCCATTCACAAGGACCACTATTCATAACTATTCATAAGGACCGCTATCCATAACGCGTGTTAAATGAATAGCGGTTTTGTATGAATAGCGGTTCTTATGAATAGCGAGCAGACCCGGAAAAAATTACCTTGTTATAATGAGAGTTTGTTATAACAGTGTTCTTTATAACGAGGTTCCACTGTACATGGTATACAAATATACAATGGCACTCAAGGATCTGGCTAAAACTATTCGCATCGAAGGAACACCAAATTGTACTATTCAGTGTTCTTGAGTGCGAATAGTTTTAGCTTGTTCCGAGAATGAGTCATTGTGTATTTGTTTTATATCCGTCATCTTGAACAAAAGCTTAATTCTACTCATCTACTTGATCATCTGCACTGTAGGGTATGATAGACTGCACACGTATACACAAACAGTTTGAAGGGGTGAATTTGCGTGGATATCAAACGCGTAATGATGACATCATTACGCATGCCTAAAACAATAGATACACGCAAATGAATGTCATCCTAATGTAGTATGCGCTCAGGCTGAGCAGCTGCTTATGGGGGGGGGGGGGTCGGGAAAATGAATAGTTCGTTTTTTTCCCGCTGACGTCATCGAATAGTTCATTTTTTTCCTCTGGTGATGGGGAAAAAATGAACTATTCGATGACGTCAGCAGGAAAAACAAACTAGACGGCAAGAAACGACTTTTCTGGTAAAACTATTCATTTTCTTGTTGTGTACACTCCTAATGCAATAATCTTACGATGAGGGATATAATATTAAACATTATTTGGGCTTTGATGAATATCCATCCTAAGTATTTGGGAAATCAAGATGTGGGATTTCTTTTGGTGGATGTGGGGTCCCCCCCCCTTCCAAGTGCACTTAAAAAATGAAATATTCTATACCCAGGCAAATCTCTCAATTTTACACAGGAAATAATGATTATCCTTCCCTACATGTTTTATTTTTCAAGCATTACATTCATTTATCCCAAATAATTGACAACTTTTATGTTTTAGATGTTCTCTGTAGGTTTCCATGGTGAGTGAGTATTCACAATTGAAGGTTTTCGGTAACACCATGTGGAAGCCTTTGTGAAAAGGCTGTTGATATATTTATGTTTTACATCTAAAAATCATAATCATAATCATAATTACTGATGATGGGATCAAGGGAACAGGGTTTGAACTTGCAAAAAACTGATCTTATGGAAACCGGCCTCCCCCACATTGTTCATGTAAATGAAAGTACATTTAACATTATTTACATATCCAAACATTTACTGCATACAAAATATCCTTTTGCTTTCAATAAAAAGTGTTTATTTTATGCATGACCCTTGTTAAAAAAAATAGTAGCATGAAAATAACTTATAAATAAGATTTTTAAAGACTAAAGTTATGAAAAAAGGATAGTGATCAGGAATTTTTCATCTGGTTCTATATTAGAACAAATTTACAAATTCGTATAATTTGAATGATTGACGCATCTGATATAGAGTTATCTGAAAACATATAAAACTTAAATAATACATTTGAGGTACAGCTCTCCCCATTCAAACCATAGACCAATTTAAAGGAGAAGTCCACCCTGATATCAAGTTGGCTTTAAAAGAAGGAGAGAAATAAAAAAAAAAACCAACCCAGATCCATGGAAGTTTGAGCAAAATCTGATAAGAAATAAGAATGTTATGAAATTTTGAAGTTGTAATCAATTAAACACAAATTGGCAACTCCGTGACGTATCTTGGGAGCCCTTCTCCCATTTACCCTGTACTAAAAGATCATGAATTTCCACTTTTTCTAAAGAAAATATTTAATCTTAGATGCAACCTAGATATAATCATTGCTCATATGTTTTTACACAAAACCTGTATGAAACAAATGTTTTCCTTCACCAACATATAAGAAAACTAGAATATCACTGAAGGTGATTAATACCCCCGCCCCATGTGTGTGTCAAATTTCCTGAGCATTGCTCCAAAAATGAGGAAGTGGTTCGATCTGCAAGATTTCAACCTGATTTATTGCCATAATATGCCGTTACTGTGGCAACGCAGTTTCCGACACATTCAAAAAATATGTCTTCCATATCTTCATCCCAAAACCACTGTGTGTGGCGAATTTCACAAGCATTGCTGGAAAAATGAGGAAGTAGTTTGATGCGCAAGATTTGCAACCGACCAACACGCTGATTCCTATATACCCCCTTCAAACTTCGTTTATCGGGGTATAATGAAAATCTCTAAACTTTTCTGTACTGAGCAAATGGGAGAGGAGCTCACAAGATACGTCACCAAGTTGCCAATTTGTGTTTGATTGATTACACCTTCAAAAATTCATAACTTTCTTATATCTTGTTGGATTTTGCTCAAACTTTTCACTAATCTATTTTTCTCACATTTCTGCTTTTATTCAAATCAACTAAATACCGGAGTGGACTTTCTCTAAAGGTAATATTCAACAGTGGTCAAGGTCAAACATTTTGTGAAAATGTGTTTTTCTGGTTGGAAAGAGACTAAATAGTTATTCTATTTTCTTCATACAGCCTTGACGGCTCTAAAAGTTTAAAGGGAAAATAGGCCGTGCTTACCAACAAATAGAGGAGAGTCTATCTTTTTTTTTTTTACACACATTTACTGGTTTCTGTTTCTATAGGTGGAAGCAAGCTCATACATTTTTAGTTAAATGCTTCTATTCTTAAGTATCACCCGACATTCATCAAAAAATGGTTCATACAAGAAAACCATTGGGAACAACTACCCCCGGATCAACACCTCTCTACCCCCCCCCCCCCCCCCCCCCCCCCCCCCGGAAAAAAAAAAAGAGAGGGTGGTATCAACACATGGTTAACTGCTTTGGGAGATAGTTTTCTTAAGGGAGTAGTGCAGTGGGGAAGGTGAAGGGGGAGGGGGTAATTGTTCAAGGAGGGAGGTTAAATGTCTGGGGATTGTAGTCCAAAGGGCATGACACGGATCAGATCAGCAGGGTGGATTGCCATGGTGGTCCGGTACACATTATACGGGGAAAAGGGTGATCAGTGGATTGGTCTGAGATGGGTAGCTAGGTCTTATCTGGCATTGTCTGTCTGGTGCGATGATGTTTCCTCTGGAGGCAGAGCTCTGTCTGCTCCACCATCTTCCCTCTCATGCTCTGTCATATTCCGAGAATGTGAGGATATTTCTTCTGGAAGACCTTCATCAGCATCTTCTTTTTCTTCTTCAACTTTAACAACTGAATGGTCTTTGTTATCTATAATAAAATTAGGAACAGATAAAGTAAGATTTAAAATCCATAACAAACTCAGCAATAGCAGGAGCAGAATTATAAGTGGAGTCATTGTGATTTTTTTGCAATTCTGAAATTAACTTGTGGGACATATGTTAAGATTTTCTCCAGTGGGAAAAATTGGTGTTTGTTTTCTTGGGCCATCCAATAGACTGATTCTACATGTAATTTTTGAATAAGAATTTTATATTTCATTTTGAATAGTGAGTTTGATCTTTACTTTACTTCAAGTTTTGAATGAGATCTTTACATTTCTTTTTAAATGTTAAATGAGATCTTTACAACTCATTTTAAAAGTTAAATTAATCATTTAATAACCTTTGGTCAAAAGAATAATCCATCGTGGCCACTCACCTTGTTTAAGGAGTTGATACTGATCCGTATCAGCCTGCAACACAACATGGAATGTTGGATACTCTACAACAATTTTCCCTTTCAGATTACCTCCAAGGGTCTTGTCTAAAGCCAGGCTGTGGTACCTGATGAGAAGATTCAGAAGTGAAGCATGGTTCAGGGGGATATGATGCATGAGGATTAGCCCAAGAAGCCGGTTCTTAATAACAATTTGCACATGTGCATATAAAGGTCATTTGTACCGAGTACAATTGACCTTTACACGCTGTCATCTTGTACGCACCATGATGCGTGCACCAGTATGATTTTACACGTTAAACAAGTAACGCGTCCAGCAAAACAAATGCGCATGCACATGTAAATCAGAGTCATTTCAGGATCATTTGTACCATGTAGTAATTACAAACTGGCTTATTGACCAGGGCAAGCAAAGCAAACTTTTCTGGAGGGCAAGCATTTTTAAATGAAATTGAGGAGTCTAGACAAAGGCTTGTTCATTCTAAGGTTTTTACAAAATAAGCATTAATGCTCAACTTTAGTTATCATTACCATTACTGTAACTTGTATCATTGACACTACCACTGTCGTCACCAACATCAACACAACCATCACCACTAGCACCACCACCACCAAAACGTGCATAAATACCACTGCCACCATCATCGTCACCACCACCATCACCACCACCAACACCACGAACACAACCATTATCTCCAATACCACCACAACTACTACCATCACCACCACCATCATAACTATTATCACCACCACAACCACCATCACCCTTCACCAACACCGCTGTCATTACCACCATTGCAACCACTATTCCCCCCCTTTCCTACCCACTACCTGCCACCACCAACAGTAATTCCCCTACCTCCATTACTAACCCTAACAAGAACTATAACCTCATTAATGGAATCACGAGGGATATTACCCCATACCTGACAGTATTAGCAGGTCTGTCTTCTACTTTCATGTACACACTGATACCATCCATCCCTTTAGAACAGTATTTCTTTAACCTGTATCAGAAAAAAACAAACCAACATGACAAACAGTTTATTCCAAAATGAAAGAACATTAACAAGAGATGAAGAGCTACATCTTAACCCACTGGATATTGAGCCTGAAAAACCTTGCACTGCAGTATATCTTGAAGATTATAGATAAAGTTGAGTTCTGGTCATGAGATTGAATTGTGAAAGAATCAAAGCAATTGGGAAAGGGTAATTATATAGCACATAAGAATTGGTGCATGCTGTTCTGGAATCACCAAAATGATAAGAAATTGACTCAATCCTGCTGAGAGTCACACGCACTGCACACAGAAATGTGTATATGGGACTACACACAAATGTTTGTCCGAACATTTCAGCTGTTTCTTGTCATATTTTGAATCTTAGAGCATTTGAACAGCAATCCTTTTCAAGGGACATATCTACTATGACAATCTTCCAAACAAACAAAAAGAATGAGAAAGCTCACAAATTATATTATATCTGTTCCCAGAACTGAAGGTTGTTACTGGCTATACATGTATCAAAATCAGAGTTGAGGGGTAATGTAGCCTTTTCAAGATGGCCAAGTAAGCTGCTTCAAATTGGGGACATTCTTGCAACTGGCCTGATGCCAAGGCAATCACAGTCGACCAAGCCTTTTCTTGGACAGGAATGTCCACACTTCCCCTCAACATGATCAATATATTCGTATGACTAGGAGAAACCCAGGACAAATTTTGGGGTTTAAATCTTTACATTTTCCTAATTGAATTGAGGTCGGATCATATAGAATGCGGGAAGTTTAAGCTGCAAATGACAAGTTCCACCTCCAGGTAAAACTCTTTTGAAACATGAAATGAATATCAAGTAGCAAAGAACTGTCTCCATTTCAAACTTGACCCAAAGGGGAAGTGCAACATGATCATGTTGACCTATAGTTTGAGGTGTATCATAACTTGAGGGGTGGAATATAACATAACTGTGTCAATTCTTAAGTTGCCCCAAAAAGCTGCGCTGAGATTCGGACAAAATATTGTATTTTGAAATATGATCAGTGCTAAAGCGTTAAAACTCAGGTACACAAAAAACAAAATAGGAGAGAGAGATAGAAAGGGAAGAAATCTGGGTCTTGGAGTAGGGATCACTGTTACCCTCCCAAATAAAAACAACCACTTGACAGCTATCAAAGCTTTGTTCAAATATCCATTACACAGATTTGACAGCTTAAAGGTACATGTACTACTAGTATTTAACTACTAGTATTTGAAATATGATCAGTGCTATAATGTTAGAACTTAGATACACAAAAAAATAGAATAGGAAAGAGAAGAAACATGGGTCTTACAAAGATTGACAACTTAAAGGGTACTACTAGTAATAACCCTTACAGCGCTGAAAGCAGTTTAACCTTGCAAAATTCTAATACTGACAAAATAGAGGTATGTAAACAAAACATTAGCAACAAATACAGTACTGACGACATAGCAAAAGACAGGGGTCGGAACCAGGAAAGGGTCTACGGGGTCCAGACTCTCTCCTTTTGGGGGCTGTCATAGATGTTTGAGACATGGTGACCACCCCCTCTTTTTTTTGGGGGGGGGGGGGTTGGCTGGTCAGAGATTTTGGAAAAATTGGACCCCCTCTTTTTCCTATTTTTGCATGTCAGAAGTCTGGGGGAATTGGACACCCCCTTTTAAAAATTCCTGGATCAGTCCCTAAAAAACAAACAAACAAACAAACAAACAAACAAACAAACCTACCTTTGACGTATGACTGGGTCAGCTCTATCAGGATGAATGTATTTATGTAATGCTTCCATCAGAATGACATCTTCACTCAGCCTTGTGGGGTAAAAATATATTTCTTGTAATTTAAGTGATAACTAAGAACATTTTTGTACTCTATTTTTTTTGTAATGTCATGCTGCAAATAACACTTGTTTGAGCAGAAACAGCAAAAATTCAGAAAAGAATCTGAATCTCATTCTGTTGCATTATGGAATGCTAACAGAACAGAACACTGACAGGTAAATAAATTTGTAATTTCTAAATTCTTCAAACTGGCAACTTGACATTCAGAGGAAGTTTATAATGTCCCTGTACAAATTTTACAAGCTGCAATTCCATTGGATATTCTAGGAGTTATTTTATATATTCTATATAGTGTCTTGTCTCTTGTTATAATGATTAACTGTTGGTTTCAATTCGAACTTCTGTTTCCCTATGTATGCCTTATTTGGGTTACTGCTTTGTAGTTGTATAAACATATATTTTAACAAGTTTTCGTAATTTTGGTACAATTTTGCTTGTCCAGCCAACATCATAATACACAAGAATTTCTATATATTGGATGATCAATATGCCTCCTTCCCCAATCAAAAACAAAAAGAAATGAGTATGATGAATCAATTAAAGGGTGCTCTGCCATGAGGATATCATGTGTCGAGCAGAAGAGCCCTTATGTTTGCACGGACAACGGAAGTACATTTTGAGAATAACGCATTTTCAAGTTTTGACATCCTAGCTTGGTGCTTACACCCTTGGAAAGGTTATGCAATTTGCATTCCAGTCCATACATTGTACATTATTAACAATGATAGCGTATTACTTCTGCAATCAAAACCGAAAGGTTTATAATTTATTTTTTTTTAAAGTTTTTCATGATCTTTGTTACACACATAGCAAAGTATCCCATGAACAGCAGGGGTAGATACTTACCTTATATCTGTGAATTCAGCATTGGATTGAGAAAAGACCCACTTAACATGCCATGCTAACAGCTTCGTTCTGGGAGAACAGAAGAAAATAGATTTTTGAGTCATTTTATTCCTCTAAGGAATCCCTAAAAGATAAAACTGAGTTCTGGTCATGTGATTACATTGTGAAAGAAACTGTCTCAAATCAAGTGGGAAAGGTTGATCATGTCTGCATAAAAATTGGTGTATACTGTGAGGTTAAGGAACCAACAAAATGATAACAAATTTGACCCAGTCTCGCTGAAAAGCATGTGTACTGCACACCAAATTGGGTATATGGGACTTCACGCGCAAGTGGCATGAATGTTCAGCCCGAACATCTATGCTTTTTCTTGTCATTTTTCGAAAATGAGGGCATTTGAAGACCTATCCTTTTCAGGGGACATTTCTAGTATGAAGCTCTTCCAAACTGACATAAAAAGAATGAGAAAGCTAACAAATTATTTTTCACCTCTCCCAGAACTCGACCTTCTCTTTGATAAAAAATAAATGCCAATTCGAGTAGATTTAAAAGATTAAAGGTAATAAACAGTAGTGGTAGCAAAATGAAAGTTGGCATGAAACTGATCAAATATAGTCTCATATTGTTCAGCTTCAATAAAAAGATACATGAGTGAGATAATCCGGTATTCTATTCATGATTTCGGTGATTTTCAGTAAAATAATTCAAATGATCGAATATCAAAGGTTACCTTATACCCTCGCTAAGGACCACCTACCTCGACGCTCCCGGCTCAACGGCGCATAGCGGTTCGCACACACTTGTTACACACACTGTTTTCACATCAAATTACAAGCGTGGTACCGCGCTTGTAATTCGATATTTATTTTTGGGGACATTTTAGCCATTTCTAAACCATTTTTCTTCAAACAAACGTCACCTATGTTCGAAATTAATCATTTCACAACAGTATATGTAATAATTTCCATTCCAGCTGACAAAGTAGTTAAATATCCAAAGCGCCACCTTTCCCACTACTGTACGATACCTTTAACTTGATGTGAATCGCCGATTTACAGTTTTTTTTTTACAATGACCCAGCTTGAGAAAGGAAGCAGCCAGTTAGAATCATTTTTCCAATTGCCAAGAGCTAATTATTCCTTTGAATTTATTCTTCGCAGTTACTATTTTCTGTTGTTCATTTTTCTTGAACTTGAAGCATATAGCAATATTTCTATCACAGCATTTTTATTGAATATTAATGGATTAGTGCTCATTCAATACTGAGAAATAGAAAGCAACAGAAAGAGAGTGGTGGCCACTCACTTCTTGATAAAAGTTGTGGAGTTTTCTTTGTGTTTCGAAAAGAAATGTGGTAACAGTCTCAGCCTCACACCCCTCTCAGCTGCCTTCTTGCTTACAGTTTTCCACTGAAAGAAAGAAAGAATGAACAATAAATTCTGCAAAATTCTTGTATACTAGATCTCAACCCTCACAGTACTAACAAGTTTACTGTAAATAAAATGTTGTACAACATGTTTTCAGATCATAGCGCCATCACTCATGGTTTATTTGGCAGTATTTCAGTCAAGGCCTAGGTCAAGAACAGGAGGAAAACTTTTAAAGGGAAAGTCCACCCTGCTTACAAATTGGTCTTAGAAGAAGAAGAAAAATTAAAGAAACAGATCAGTGAAGTGAAGAATAAGAAATAAGAGAGTTATGAATTTTTGAAGTCTTAACGATCAAACATAAACTGGCAACTCTTTGATGTATCTTGCAAGCTCCTCGCCCATTTGCCCTGTACCCCAAATATCATTAATTTCCATTTTCTCTAAAGAAAAGATTCAAACATACATGTACCTTAGATATAATTATTGCTCATGTGTTTTTACACAAAACCTGTATGAAACAAATTTATTCCTTAAACAGAAACTAATGAAAATTTATGAAATTTCCTGTACTGAGCTAATGGGAGAGGAGCTCGCAAGATACTTAACAGAGTTGCCAATTTGTGTTTGCTTGATTACAACTTGAAAAATTCATAACTTTCTTATTTCTTAGCAGATTTTGCTGAAACCTTCACTGATCTGTTTCTTTAATTTTTTCTGCTTCTTTTAAAACCAACTTGTTATTAGGGTGGACTTTCCCTTTCATTGCAAACATTTAGGTTTCAGGGTCTTTCTCATTTTTCTAAAAAAAAATTATGTACTCCAAATACTTATTCTACTTTCCTGATTCTGCCTTGCAATATTTCAATTTTTGCCTTGAATGTTGACAGGTCTAATATCATTTCCATATTCATTTTGTGTTGTAATGCAGGAAAGAAATCTTTCTATTGTTATGTTATTGTATTCTATGTTTGTTCTCTATGTTTATATATGTATAATTTATACAGAGCCTCTTAGAAGAACAGTTGTGTAACTGAAAGAGTTACCCTGTTTAAACAAAACAAATAAACAAATGAATTTTAAAAGACATGAAATACCCGAGGCCAAGACAAATTTGGCTATATCACAGTTATATTGTTCTCTATTCCGCTGTACTTTCTGTATTCATTTAAGCACAAACAATAACAAATTTCAAGTTTCTACATTTTTAGCATTGATTTGAAACTCTCTCTCTGAAATTGAGGTACCCTTGGTGGAGATATTCAAATGTAGATTAATGTCTTGCCTAAGGATGTTAGTGCTGTAGAAGTTAAACAATATCAAATTCAAAGTTTCTATAATTTTGGTGTTGATTTGATACTCACTCTGAAGTTGAGGTATCCTGGCTTGTTCTTTGCATCTCCACTGGCAGCATATCGTTTTCTGTCTACATCTTCAAGTAATCGGTAATCTGTGGATGAAGAGAGGTTGAGATGAACACATATGAATGATGAAGAGGAAGAATGGGGAACAAAAGAATTGGCTTGGAAAAGAAACAGATAGATGAAAATGATTGCAAGAAAAACGGTAAGAAGGTGCAACTTTTTATGTATGAACATCTCTCTGTCTTACACAAATGACAAAGCCTACTATAAAAGTTGACATTTCACAGAACGTAATGTCTACATGTCGGAGCAATTGACCTTCAAAACTGTCAAAACCAGAGCTTAATATTTATTTCTGGGCTCCATCTTATAACGAATTATGATCGATCAACATCGATCCCATTTTATTGAGAGTGCTATCAAATGCAGCTCAGTACATAAGAGATATGCAAATGTGAGTTTGTGATTGATCAGAGAACTTGTCATCAGTTCGGATCAATTCTTTACAGGATGGGCATCTTAAACCACAATCATATAAAAAATTAATGCAGACTGAATATGAAAGAATATTCATAATGACCCGTGGCGACAGAATAATAAAAATTACTAGCGGCGCCCGTGGAAAATCCACGGGATTCGAGCGCAAAAAAAATGTAGTGAAAAATTGCACTGTTTTAAATTTTGGTTTATTAAACTTATATCGAATTCAATAAATATGTTACAATGTTTTTGTTACGAAATAATCATATGAAAACTATGTTTTATCGCAACTTTAGGGTTGTATATTGGTTAAATATTCAATCAAATCGTCACCGTTTTCACGAAGTGGCCTCGTAGTGCGCGCAGCGACAAAAGTAGATTTCGAGAAAAACGCATTTTAAAAGTTAACGTTATTCAAATTGTGATTTCGGGGGGTAAACGTACATCTTCCAGGATTTCTTTTGATATGGGCAGAATCGGTAAATTCTGTACTATGTCGTTATCAAAAGAAATCCTGAAAGATGTACGTTAACCCCCGAAATCACAATTTGAATAACGTTAACTACCGTTTTCACGAAGTGGCCTCATATAGCATGTATAGTGCGCGCAGCGACAAAAGTAAATTTGGAGAAAAACGCATTTTAAAAGTTTACGTTATTCACCTTGTGATTTCGGGGGGATAAACGTACATCTTCCAGGATTTCTTTTGATAACGACATAGTACAGAATTTACCGATTCTGCCCATATAATTTTTGTTTACAATAAATACATACTGAGCTGATAATCAAGAGGGTATGTTGTTACAAACTGTGGGGACGGTTCGTGAAAACGAAAATATGCGTATTCCATATACGCGTCGTTTTCACAAACCGTCCCCACAGTTTGTAACAGCATACCCTCTTGATTATGTATTTATTGTAAACAAAAAGTATATGGGCAGAATAGTTCAATTCTGCACTATGTCGTTATCAAAGGAAATCATGGAAAATGTACGTTAAACCCCCGAAATCACAATTTGAATAACGTTAACTTTCAAAATGCGTTTTTCTCGAAATTTACTTTTGTCGCTGCGCGCGCTACGAGGCCACTTCGTGAAAACGATGACGAAATGATAGATTAATATGTGTACATAAATACCATGTATTTTTTTTAATCAATAAGACGAATGTTTAGTAATTATGGTTCTATGGGTAAAGGTTTCTAAAAGAAAGATTTTGTAATTTTTTTTCATCTAAGTTAATTTTTAGTTCCTCTTGTATCTGCATTAAATTATTTTAGTATTGTTTTATTATGTTATTCTTACTGTAGAATATGTCACATACTTTTTTTGAAAGTTAAAAGTCAATTTTTTTTTTAATTTGTTCTTTGGGCTGAAATAATTTATTATTTTTATGTCTTATATAGAGGTGATTATGTATAATTCACTTTTGCTAATGAGAGAGATTGCATATCTACTTTTTTATGTAAGAAATAACAATATATTTATTTCAAAACTTGTTTCCACGTGAAAATCACGGGCCCAATAATACTGTGAAATTAATTTTATGTTATATGAGCTAATGCCTTTTAGCTTCCATGAAGATTGTTTAATGTTTGTGTTTTTATTAATTGAAGCAATTTTTTTACCTGTCCTTTCCCGTTCCCACAATATTACCCCAGGAGAAACGTGAGCGATGTTGCCTGATGCCTAAACATATGAAATTCTATCGTGCCATCCATTTTTTTTTTCAATGAAACATGATTTGCAAAAGTCATAATCCAATTTACCCACGTACCCCTGTAATATTTGAAACCTCAGATAAAATTGCGATCCACCACTTATAGTCCTAATATCTGTGGACACTTTGAAGGGGCGGATCCAGAATTTTGAAAAAGAGGGGGCACAGAGCCGGAAAAGTACGTACTAAAGGAGGCAATTTTTTTATTGTGTACTTAGGGTATGCCGGTTTTGTTTCAAAAGGGGGGGGGGCGTGGCCGATTCGCCCCCCCCCTGGATCCGCCCCTGGTATGGATGGTGAGTGAAGGCCCTACCATGCCCCCTCCCCTCCCTCTACCCCAGCCAATGGCGTATAGAAAGCGGGTTCCAAATTCTTTGGGGGTGATTTCATTTGTTCTATACAATGAAAAAATTAATCGATGCATTGACATATCCCCCATCCCCCAACTCCTACCCCATTCCCCCTCCTCTTTTTACGCCCATAACTCCAGTGATTTCATTTTTTCTACAATTGAAATAAAATCATTTGATGCATTCACATATCCCCCCCCCCCCCCCCCCCCCCCCCGCTATCTGTGAATATGACTCCAGTGATTTCATTTTTTTCTGCAATAATAATGAAATTAATTCATGCATTCACATATCCCCCATCGACCACCCGCCCCCGCTATCTACGCCCATGCCTTCAGCATATGAATATACTCGATTAATTCTTCAACGGATATATGTAGAATCTTCTCATACAGTAAGATGAATTTATCATCAAATTTTAACTGCAGTAATAATTAAAAAAAAGATGATAAGTAAACTGTTTCCAATCTTGAAATAAGCAGCTCAGTAAGGCATTTACTGCCGGACTCCTCCCCTGGAGTTCAGCCAGCCAACCCTTACAACAGCTCAGCCTCAGAGTGCTGGCGTTGCCGTGAAAGAGTACCGGCTTTATATTGTAGAGAAGAATCAAGAATGCCATCAGTTTTTAACTAATTACGGAGAAAATAGGGACAAACAAAGTCCACAAATACTATACTGCAACATTTTTTGTTCTCAAAAATTCTCAAAAATGTCACTCATGTCCAAAGTCAACCTTGGACATCTCCAAATAAGCAGCTCAGTTAGTCATTTACCCCTGGTCTCTCCGTGATCTCCTCCCCCGGAGTTCATATCACGCAGCCAAGGCTGCAGCGCTGATACTGCTCAGCTCACAGTGCAGCGCCGCCATGATGGAGTCTAAAAAGAGAAGAATTCCATCAGTTGTTGACTAAATACAGAGAAAATAGGTCAAAGGAAGTCCATAAATACAGTTTCTAACAGTTTTTTAGTTCTAAATAATATCACTCACGTCCAAAATCAACCTCAGAATGTACGCAGTATTCGTAAGCCCGATCGGGAAACCATAGTCAACTATGTGTGTACAGTACATACAAATTGCATGCATGCGATATGCATCGTCAATCGCGTCGCATTGCATCGCAGTACGTGGGTGCTGCTCCTATGGTGTACTGATCACAAAGTGTACGATCAAACAATTGAATACATATCTACACATACCACGGAGCTCTATGGAGCCTGTGACACCATGGGACATACCCATGCCATCATTATTTTCTTACGGGGGTTCCCCCCGGTAAGAGTAAGATTAGCAAGATGGCTAACGCGAGTCGTCTGACACGGGTCGCACAATGCAAGTTGATACTCATCGTGAACAACGTTGTTCGTCACCTGCCATGCCGTGCCTGTGAGGGGCCATATGAGGGAGGGTGCACGACCGACGACACCGCCGTCGTGCAAGGGATCCGCGCGGAAAGCAGCCGTTCCTTCGGCCTGCCCGTCCCCCTCAAATCTCCCCCAATCACGTTTAGGGACGTCGACGGCGACGACGGGGTCGGCGCGGCACGTGGAATACGGGAGACACGGGCCGTGGAATTATGCCACCGGACCCGCGCAACGGCGAGGGCGGACGCGGCGGGGGAAAAGAGTTTTTGCGACCACAAAAAACGGCCCCGAACGGATTTCAGTATTAAAAAGGAGATAAGGTTATGAGACCCTTTTTTAATGAAATGCCAGCTTCTCCAAGGAATTATTTCCAACATGTTGACAGCACTTTAATTGCCTGATTAGGCTGGTAGCTTCAAGGCACAAGGAATGATAATGAATGAATGAGAAGTAATAATAATTAGTTAATAATAACTTGGTAATATATACAAGTGAAAAGTGTATTTGATATATATCTTTTTCTGTCAGGAAAGATGCAGACCTTTTTCATTTCATTAAAGGGCAATCCAACTTTTGTAAAAAACTTATTTTTTGTGAAAGTTTGAAAGAAATTGGACAAAGAATAGTTAAGTTATGAATGTTTGAAAAATGAGATCACTACATCTATGCAAATCTCAAATTTGCATTTTGGTGAAATGATTGAAATGTATTCACGGTCAACTCTCCCATTTGTCGTACACAAATATATCATTAAATTTCGGTTTTCTCCTGAGCACCTTTTTCCCTTGGGGCAGTACTCAAAGTATATTGTAGGTAGCATATTGTTATAGGTCCTCCAAAAAGGACAATATCTTACTGAGTTATACAGTTTGAAAAATTGACATTTTTGTCATTTTATGTGTTGGAGCAAATGGGAAAGTTGACCGCCGCTACATCACAGTGACTGTACAAATACGACCAATTTGAAATTCCCATATGTATAGTCATTAGAACTTTTTAAAAATCATAACTTTCTTATTGCTTATCCGATTTTGTTCAGATTTTCACCAATCTGCTTCTCTGATTTTTCTGCTTTCACACCCAAATCAAATTATTACAAAGGTTGGATTGCTCTTTAATTCATCATGAACAAACAAATTTTTTTTTACGTCAATCGTTCCTGGGGGAAAAAAATAGGTCAAAAATAGTTGCATTTCCAATTTTGGACCATTTCCCTGGATATCCCTATTCACTCTGTTATACAATTCCATAGTTTGTTCAAAAGCATTTGCAAGCCAAACCAGCACACTTGCTTGCCCAAAGACAATGGGCAAGTACCAATACACTCACCACTCAGTAGATGGCTCTCTGTGAACTCCTTGATGGGAACAAATGCAGTCTTATCTCGGACACCTGAGCATCCTCTCTGCGTCTTGTGGTTCTTGACACAAGAGAGGCTGGAAACAGAACAGAGGTACACAAACATATACTTTTTCTTTAGAACTGTCAAATGGACTAGGGAATTACCCAGAGCAGGAGCTGATGATATAGGAAGGATCGGTTTCCATAAGTATGCATGTTAATAGGGCGTATTACCAGAAGGTGTTGTGATGATGATTGAAGTGTACTTACCGGATTGTATTGACAAATGATATCTGAAATACAGGATGGAACAAAATTATTCTGTGCTTTAAAACACATAATAAAAATCTTGAATACAA
Source organism: Heliocidaris tuberculata (assembly GCA_025618425.1). Taxonomy (NCBI): domain Eukaryota; kingdom Metazoa; phylum Echinodermata; class Echinoidea; order Camarodonta; family Echinometridae; genus Heliocidaris; species Heliocidaris tuberculata. The sequence goes on from CM046848.1 coordinate 27,354,567, forward strand.
CACAATTCTCTACAGGCAACCAGTGCAAACAAATTCCTATATTCCACACTTTTACTCTAAAGAGACTCACTGTTACAAAAGTGAAGACTGATAGATGTATGACACAGGCTCAAGTGACATTTGCTCTATTATTTTAACTACAATTACTGAATTTCTATTTTCAATCCTGGACCAAACACTTAACACAATCCTAACCCTAAACCTAAACCTAACCTAAATTCCAAACACAACCCTAGTCCTAACCCTTTATCTCTGACGTATAAAGTCCTGAGCAAATTTAGGGTCACCAATGTAGTAACCATAGTAACAAAAGTGGTAAGGATTAGAAGGAGGATCTTACCAGCACGTCTTCATCTGGCATCTTGGACAGGTGTACTTAGATGGATGATGCTCACACATCTCACAATCACTGTATGAACAAATCAGAATAAAAAGTAATTATAAATCTAAGAGAACTTTGCCACATATTCTGCTAGAATTTAAACCTGACCCTCAGTCTAAAGTCGAATCTTAGTTAAGTTATGAAGTTAGCCAGAGGTCTAAGTTTCCCTTTTGTTAAACATGACTTTAGACCGAACGTTGTGTCTTACCACGCATTACGACTTTACTATACTTTATGTGTATACACCTCAACAATTTCAAATTTTTTTCAGACGGGGGTGTGCTGCAGCCGCCCTCGAAACGGAGGTCTAAGGAACGGACTAGAAGAGAAAAACATTGGGTCATTGGAACGGTGGATTATACCCCAAAACCATATGGTCTAAGGAACTACAGCACTTAGTATGGGGATTCTACAGAGTAGATGCTGCGAAGTGCGGCCGGTAGCCGGTGTGCTGCTCGTCCATCGTCTGCGTTGCAAAGTCACTTTAAAATTGAAAATTGTGTGTGTGACATATCATAATTATGTGAGGGTGATGCGTGTGCGGCAGCACACGGGCTATCGGCCACATGCACATCTAGTGCATGCATATATGCAATTGCGCACGCAAGTGAATGGACGTACATATGCGACAGATAGGGAATGGGCCGTGCCGGAGGAAAGGAGAGAGAGAGACGTGTACCAGCTGGGTATCTTGAGAACGTGTGCGAAGGGTGTATACTGCTGTTTATGGAAATTCGGGTATCTTGAGAACGGCCATCAGCCGTCAAAGCCGTCAAAGCGGCACATACCCGTCTGTCCAATATATTGAGTGCCCCCCCCTGGGCGTATGGCTATCTCCAATAACCTCGCATAAGTGTGAGTTGGCTAGAGGCACTCATAGGCCCTTGCCTATGTGGAACTGTGTCCAACATTCACTGTTGCAGCAGTTAAAAACAGACATCAGAATTGATCTAAGTCTAAGCAAGATTTAATTTTCTTAAATTTGCTAGATTACCTGATTCAGGGACTTTTCAACTCTTACTGTGCCACAAATTTGGGGATTCAGAATTGAAAGTGAAATGTTTAATAATTATTTTCCTCTCATGGACGAATGATCTAGCCTGGAAAAGGGCCTGCTAATACACACAATAGCTATTGAAGCCTGTTCACCGATAAAAGAGCTAGTCTGGAGTACAAGGTTATCTTCAGATAAGCTTGTACATGTATAAGTGGGCTAGAGGCTAGGTTATCTCCACTCATGGGCCCTTGCCTATGTGGGACTGTATCCAACATTCACTGTTGCAGCAGTCAAAAACAGACAACAAAATTGCTCTAAGCAAGATTTAATTTTCATAAATTTGCTAGATTACCTGATTCATGGACTCTTCCACTCTTACTGTGCCACAAATTAGGGGATTCAGAATTGAAAGTAAAATTTTAAATAATTATTTTCCTCTCCTGTATGAATGATCTAGCCTGGAAAAGGGCCTGCTAATACACACAATAGCTATTGAAGCCTGTTCACCCATAAAAGAGCTAGTCTGAGTACAAGGTTATCTTCAGATAAGCTTGTACATGTATAAGTGGGTTATCTCCAATAACCTCGCATAAGTGTGAGTGGGCTAGAGGAAACCACCATTCACTCTGCACAGCTCAGAAGCACTTCATTGCATTACATAATACATGCATTGCTTTCCTCATTCCCCGTCTAAAGACTATAGACTCCGCACTTTATTTTTGTGTGCTAACGAACGCGTGGTTTCCTCAACCACAATATAGCCTAAAATGGAACTAAACTGGAGAAGATTCTTACTTTGTACCTGCGCTCCTATGACAGGCATATCATAATTATGGAAAATAAGTCTTTTCCATGTTTCAGGCTTGTCTTGAAAACATTTTGGTTTGTTGAGTAGTTTTTATTTCTATCAGTATCTTATTAAGATTAACAGCACCAAGTTCATTAAAAGCCCATATTTTGTTTGCTTATTTTTTTTCAGTAAATTATGTAAAAGTAAAGATCAGTGCACTTGCTATAAATGTTTGTTATTAAATTCCTTTTTATAGAAATGCGAGATTGCGCGAAACCAATTTCCTCGGAAAAGAACCTTCTTTGATTTCCTTGATTTTGTTTATTCTTTTCCTTTCGAGTTTCAAGATATTGAGGTATCCCAAAGGGAGCCCCCTGTCTGCACCCGAGAGACATAGGAAACTTGTTTCCGAGAAACCTTCGTACAAAACACGAGCAGGTTTGTCAGGACGGTGCCAATTTAGAACCGACGGAAAGAATTCCATATGGTACATATGGAAGTCTAGCCGAATAGAATATAATAACTTTTAGAAAAAAATACAAAAAAAAGAAGAGAGAAGTCAATTATATTATTCAAATGATTAAATTTTGTTTCAAAAAAATATATATATATATATAAAGTTGGTGATAATAATCAAAATTGACTGATTGCCATAAAACACTAATCAACAACAACAACAGCTCCTTTGATTTAAGTCTTAAATCACTTTTACCAACGTCTAATCCTATGTATGGGGCTATAATCGCAAATCTGCTGTCAAAAAACATACCGATATCTCATTACAAAACCCCAAACAAGAGTTATATATTCTTCTTATATGTAATACATACTTATTTCCATTCTTGGAAGGGATCGGCATCAATGATGTAAGGCTATTTCCCTCAGCAGTACCCATTTTTAAACGATACTCAAAAGCGACGTTACCGGTAAACAAAATCAGCTGTTTGCAATGTTAGCACGTGCGTTTTCAGCTGGCTAGCTACGTGCATGTAGTCGACGCGTATATTCGAGGTTGCATGGGTACTTTACGCTGGGTAGAGATCGATGGCGCTGTACCAGAAGGATTCAATGCAAGATACATTTGTATTAGGGGCTGCATGAGGGGGGGGGGGGGGGGGGGGGGAGGGGGGATATTATGGGAGAGGGCTGCGGCCACTGATCTCTACGTACATTTTTTTTCCCGTAGAGATCAGTGGCTGCGGCCCATGACATAATTATTTAGATCCGCCTATGGCTGACTACAGAGCCTCTTTGTTCAGTACTTACTTCAACTGAACAACTGAAAGGGTTATTCAGTCAAAATAAAATGACAAATAAATATTAAAAAGTATATGAAAGGAGGAATTGAAAGAAGGAAAAGTGTGTGAAAACTGTAACGGTAGGCCTATATGAGACGAATAATTTTGAAAATATTAATTGAAGAATTTTCTACTCATAGTGAAGGAAAAATGTAGGAGACTAGACCTAATATACGAAGGCGAACAGATAATTTGAAAAGTATCTGAAACAAGGGCAGGGATAAAAATTCAGAATTATTATTTTAAGTACATGTATATGACTTATATGAAGAGAATGACGGGTACATGAAAAGAATATAGACAATTGTATAAAAACGTAATATGTGTGAATGAAAAGAATTATGTATGAAAAACAGAAAGCACGAAATCATGGATGTGAAGAGAATGACAGACATAGAATCAGGGGTGAATCTAGGATTTTGTAAAAGAGGGGGCACAGTGCCTGAAATTTTCCTTATTGTGTACTTAAGTTTAGACCAAAAGCTTCAGTCTATCTGTATCGTCCGTTTTTCCACTGAGACTAGACGTCTGGCTCCACTAACAATAGACCGCTTCGGTAATGTATGCAAATTTTATACATACCTTTCAAACAAAGGTTGCTCTTGACAACCTGAAAGCTTGCCGGAGGCTTGCCGGACATAGCAACAGATAATGTATGCAAACTGGATTCCAAGCATTGAGGCTCATTTATAAAAAGCAGGTTAATGGAATAGCTCGTCACTAGGTGCTCAGAGAATTATGTGCATAAATTTGTACATTACAGAAGCGGTCTATTAAAGCATAGTTGGGGATTGGCCGGTTTTCCCTAGCCTCTATATAAATCCGCCATGCACCACATGAATAGAATTAAATGAAAAGAATGATATTTATACGAAAAGAATTTACAAGTCAAAAAATCATCTTGATGATTCGGGTGACTAACAGATATAATTTCTTTTCAAATGTAGTAAGAATTTCTCATATTATTTTAGGCCTACTTTAGAAACATGTTTTGGGCGGGTTTTTAAAAACTTATACATATGCAGTGGCGGCACCAGGATTTTTAAAGTGGGGGGGGGGGGGCAAATGGGGGGCAAAAGAAAATGATGGGGGGCAAGGGCGGACAAAAAAAATTTTGACACTTTTTGTAGTGAAAATGTACAGAATATTCGGCTATAAACCTACCCAGATATGAGGACATTTTGAGCATCTAGCTGAACTGCCCGATTATAAAGAGGTGTTAGTTATATACTGCGAGCGAGCAAAAATTTTGACATTTTTCGTAGTAAAAATGTACAGAAATTACATATTCGGCTATAAAACTACCCCAATATGCATGAGGACATTTGAGCATCTTGCTGCCCGATTATGAGGTGGTACATGTAGTTATTTATTGTGAACACTTTTTGTCGTGAAAATGTACAGAAATTATATTCGGCTATGAAACTACCCAGATATGAGGACATTTGAGCATCTTGCTGCCCGATAATAAGGTGGTAGTTATACATTGCGAACGGGCAAAAATTTTGAAACTTTTTGTGGTGAAAATGTACAGAAATGATTATTTGGCTATAAAACTACCCCAATATGAGGACATTTGATCATCTCGCGGCCTGATTATGTGGTGGGAGTTATAGGCCTGTATTGCGAGTGAGCGAGCGAGCAAAAATTTTGACACTATTATAGTGGAAATGTACAGAAATTATTCGGCTATAAAACTACCCAAATATGAGGATATTTACACGAGCTGAGCGAACAAATTTGCCCCATGCCCCCCCCCCCACCTTGATGCCGCCACTGCTTTCCAAGTTTCCGTTTTCTTTTTTTTTTTCCTTCTTTTCTCCATTCCTTTTTCACTTTTTTCTTTCCTTTTCTTTTCTTTTTCATTTTCCACCCTTTTATTTTTTTTTCACTCCGAAAATTATTGGGGGGGGGGGGCAAAATCATATGTATGATTTTCCTTCCTCACTTGAAGTTCAAAAACTGTGAAAAATCAATTTGTGCAGCAATTAATTAAGGTACCCGATATTCTTCTTCTTCTTCTTCTTCTTCTTCTTCTTCTTCTTCTTCTTCTTCTTCTTCTTCTTCTTCTTTCTTCTTCTTCTTTCTTCTTCTTCTTTTTCTTCTTCTTCTTCTTCTTCTTCTTCTTCTTCTTTTTCTTCTTCTTCTTCTTCTTCTTCTTCTTCTTCTTCTTCTTCTTCTTCTTCTTCTTCTTTCTTCTTCTTCTTTCTTCTTCTTCTTTCTTCTTCTTCTTTTTCTTCTTCTTCTTCTTCTTCTTCTTCTTCTTCTTTTTCTTCTTCTTCTTCTTCTTCTTCTTCTTCTTCTTCTTCTTCTTCTTCTTCTTCTTCTTCTTCTTCTTCTTCTTCTTCTTCTTCTTCTTCTTCTTCTTCTTCTTCTTCTTCTTCTTCTTCTTCTTCTTCTTCTTCTTCTTCTTCTTCTTCTTCTTCTTCTTCTTCTTCTTCTTCTTCTTCTTCATCTAGTGTATTTTGATCAAGTTTCCACCTAATCCGCCGATGTATATATAGACTAGATTTTTAAATTCCTATATACGCATTTTCAGGAATGATTATAATGTTCTCAGTGCATGAGAGAGCCGGGAGAGAGCATGCTACTCGATATGAGAGAGAGAGACGTCAAGGGGAATGTCGTAGAAGTTTAACTGTGAGGGCGTACTCTATGATGTTTACTTAGTTTCTCATAGTCACGTATATGAATTTTAAAAAAGGAAGCACTTTATTGTGACTTCATATCAGTTCGGACATAAGCGTACGAGGCGGGGGCGGGGGGAGAAGTGCCGATAATCGGGCAACCACCACATCATATTCAGGCAGCGAGGTGCCCGAATATGTAATTTCTGTGCATTTTCACTTTAAAAAAAAAAATCAGGTCTACATTTTTTCGTTCCCTTCTCATGCTCACAAAGGTCTAGACTTGAACTGGAAAGTTTGTATCGGACAAGACGCGTCAGCCCCCTCGCGGAAATGTGCCCGTATGCCTACGAGTTTTGGCATTACGAAATGAAATCATCGCACTTATTTGATTTTTGATTTGATTTGAGTTTGATTTATTTTCCTTTTCAAAATAAGCATACATATTGCATATCGATTCAAGGATTAAACATAAAACAATGTAATAACTTTGAATATATCAAACTAATAATACAAAGATAAGGGTATCGCGAAGAGTACAACAAATAATTTCCACGAGCGGATCATTATTGACCTAACATATACAATGAAACGGAGGGGCATGCTAAGAAAACAAAGCTTGTATGATGCATGCCCCGAATATTTAGTTACATAATAAAATGTAGGTCAGACAAATTATAGCAATTGGATAATAGTGGTGAAACGAATGTTACATTATGGTGATTCCTTACGTCAAGCTTGAGTTGCTAGGAGACAAAGATGTATATAAACGACTGATATTTAACTCAACTTGTCATTAACGTTTCGCAGGCCGATTTGAAATAGATTATAAGTGATTGATTTTAAGTACAGTACAGATTAGCTTTCCATTAATAGAAAGAAAAATGGTGAACTTAAATCACATTCGTCACTCTAAACATTTGCCATGATTCAATAATCCAAATATTGAAGCGGGTGGTATTATATTTAACATCTAAACAAACTAAATCAAATCAATGAAATCAAACAAAACTGCTGACGGTTCGAATTATTTTGAGGTACAGGGACATTCAGGCATAATCTCTGGATAAGAACATTATTTCATTTTACTGTAAAAGATATAACGGATTTCCTCATCAATAAAAGATGAAATTAATCAAAACGAGGGTGTATTTTATTAAATTCATTAAAAGAAAGAAAAATGGTGAACTCAAATCACATTCGTCACTCTAAACATTTTGCCATGATTCAATAATCCAAATATTGAAGCGGGTGGTATTATTTAACATCTAAGCAAACTAAATCAAATCAATTAAATCAAAGAAAACTGCTGACGGTTCGAATTATTTTGAAGTACAGGACATTTTGGCATAATCTCTGGATAAAAACATTATTTCATTTTACTGTAAAAGATATAACGGATTTCCTCATCAATAAAAGATGAAATTAATCAAAACGAGGGTGTAATTCATTAAATTCATTAAAAGAAAGAAAAATGGTGAACTCAAATCACATTCGTCACTCTAAACATTTGCCATGATTCAATAATCCAAATATTGAAGCGGGTGGTATTATTTAACATCTAAGCAAACTAAATCAAATCAATTAAATCAAAGAAAACTGCTGACGGTTCGAATTATTTTGAAGTACAGGACATTTTTGCAAAATCTCTGGATAAGAACATTATTTCATTTTACTGTATAAGATTTCCTCATTAATAGAAGATGAAATTGATCAAAACGAGGGTGTAATTCATTAAATTCATAAATGTATTCACTATCACTGTTCTCGGCTTGCTATGAGCTCTCCTTTCCGATACGTTTATATTTCTCGCCCACTCTTCTATATCTGTTTCTGGATTATCATTATATTTTTTTGGGGGGTTCTTTTTTTGTTGTCCTACTTTCATTTGTTAAAATCTCTTGTTCTGACCAGTGATCATGATGTTTATTTCGAATGTTAAAAGCAACACGAAACAAAAACAAACAAGCGAACAAGAACAAAACAAAACAAGCAAGTCCCCCCCCCCAAAAAAAAAAAAAAATCAAAAAAAAATCAGAATGCTTGTAGAGGAAAGGGCACAAGCATGTATCGACTAGGTTTTGAACCTGGGACCTTCCGCATATTAGACCTTCTATTACCGAGCAATCACGCCTCTTTGATTAAACCAAATTGATCATTTTTATGATCAACTTGTTCTCGTTGGTTTCCAAAATGTATAATTTATTTTGTTGTTTGAACAAAGATCCCAGTTGGATACCTTTTTATTATTGAAGCTGGTTGAAAAGTTTTGAACTCCCAACAACAAAATTTGAAATGACATTGTTAGTAAAAATTCTGACCCTTCTGGGTAAATATGAAAATAAAGAGCCATTTTATTTTTATCTTGCTTGTCAAAAGTTATTTCGACATTTGGTCTGAAGTCTGAAGTCGTACTTGAAATGCTCCTCATGTAACTTGAAATAATCGTTATTGCAGATACTGTGAATTTATATTTTAATGACGTATGAATAAAAACAAAACAGTACTGTACTGATGATTGTAAAAATGATATCATGCCATTGATATGGAAAATGATGTGATCATAATTGACTGAAATAATCAGACTATCTATATTCTGCATCATAATGTTTTTCTTGTAATTGTCCATATCAAATACCGCCGGTTTCATTTTTCAGATGACTGTCTGATGGTTCTGCATGGAGTAATTAACATTCCGCCTATTTATCATTTATCATTGATACATTGATGTGATGATTATGTGTGTTTGAAATAATCTTATAAAGAGTTGTGATTGATTCGAATCGATCGCAAGTCCTACAATCAATCGCAAATTTCCAATTTCCTATCTCTTAAGTATAATTATAGACTTGCGATTGATATCAATTGCAAATTATTTGCAATCAATCGCAACTCTTTATAAGACGGGGCCCAGGTTATTAATGTATAATTTTATGCATAATTATTCTTGAATAAATGTTGCTTTTAATGATCCGAAAGTTTTCAAACGATGCCTGAAATAGCAACATATAATGTATGCAAGGTGGAGTCCATGCCCACAAATGTCATCGCGCATAAGTTAATGCGTTAGCAGGGATGTTAGAATAATCCATAAAATTGAAAATACTATGATTAATAGGGGTAACCTCTCTAGTCATAAGGACCACTATTCATAAGAACCACTTATTCATAAGGACCGCTATCCATAACGCGTGACTAAATGAATAGCGGTTTTGTATGAATAGCGGTCCTTCTAAATAGCGAGCAAACCATACACAAATTATCTCGCTATTCATAAGGACTTCCATTCATAAGGACCACTATATTCAAAACTATTCATACGGACCGCTATTCATAACGCATGTTAAATGAATAGCGGTTTTCTATGAATAGCGGTCTTTATGAATAGCGAGCGGACCCGGATTAATAAACAGGTGCATTTTAATGTATTTATGAGTGACTTTGTATTGTGTTCTTCGTAAGTAAACAAAACGATTTCCATGTTGTGTAAATAGCTAAATTGACAAGTTATGGATTCCATAATTATTCCTTTTCACGCTATCTTTTTGCACCTGTACTGGCCTGTAGCTAATAAATACTAAGTGTAAAAATCGAAACTTTTGTTTGTTAATAGCTCAAAAGTTATAACTAGTATCGGACTCAGGTTTTCACATTGTAAAGTTGAAGGATGTCAAATTTATTTGGAGTAATTTTTATGAAATTTGTCACATTACTATATTCTTGAAACGACGCTCCGAACCTCACCAGCACTTGTGCTATTTTCTGGTTCCATTTCCCCATTTTTTTTTTCTTGTTTTTACCATGATCTACTTTATAACGTTTTCCTGTAAATATTGTAAATATCATAATGTATTGTATCTTGTTATTTGTAAATAAATACAATCATATCATATCATATCAGTATTCAATTTGATTCTCACTTTTTGACAAATCAAGGCCACAAAATCTATGTGTATCAGTAACCAATTCAGAGCACGATTGCCATTGTGCCATTACAGCTGAAATTCAGGACCACCTCTTTTAACCCAGATTTATGAATCATTAATGACACTGGATAGCAAAAAGGGTGGCAGAAATGCTAGATGCGATGCACAATGGCAATTGTTGTGTTTTTAATTAATTATTGACACACACAGGTTTTAAGGGTCACATTTTTTTCGAAAAGTGAAAATCTAATTAGATACTCAGAGTATTATTTTAAGAATATTAATGAAGAAAATTTCACATAATTCCAAATACATTTGACAGATTTTAATTTTACATTTTGATAACCTCAGCCTGATACGAGTTTCAACTTCTGAGTTATATTAACTATCAAAAGTGTCATTTTTTTTTCCTTTTTACATCAAGTATAGCCCAAAGGGTAACCGAAACCGCACACTCTCCGGAACGAACGTGTGCGCCAAATGGAGTTGGTAGTAATAAACAGCGCGAAGTCCAGTGAAGGCTTGATTCCACCTGGCATTTTCTATGTATACTGTGTGCACGATCAGCGGTGCATGATACCGTGCTCCGCGCCAATTGCAGTTCGTACGTGCATCCATTTGCGTGACGTCCAGTGCATCATTTACTGTGCAATGTGTGAGTCGCTGCATCATCAATCGTCTGTTTTCGTGCACTAAACCTGCTCTGTTTCCCTTCCCGGCTATTTTTGCTCTCAGTCTCGTTTTGGATACATCGACAGAGGACCGTGGAGCAACCAATTTACTCGGAAATTCAAATACACTGCTTCTGGAATGCAATCGTTGCACCTGTCTGTTCGGCATACGCCAATCTAAGCTCATCTCCGGTTGTGCCCGTCCACTGTTTAAACTGCGGGGACATGCGGCCGGCATACGGGGCGCATTATCGGTTGTTCTGAGTAATTTTACTCCCTAGCGCTCGCTGAATAGCTACAAAGATATTTCTTCGCATATGATTTAAGATCACGTTTTCAATCTGGAAACAATTATCATCGCATCTTCAGACGATATCTAATCTTCGATGAATGGATAAGCAAGGATATTACTGTGCGTAAGACACCACCAGTCACCAAACCTCTCGCCTTGTCTCGTCTAAAGAAGATACGAAATCACTCGGCTGGCGCAGATCGATACGAACTGACCTCTGCGAAGCAAGCGTTTCATCTCGAAGTACTAGATGTCCTGTCTTATTTTATTCGATCCACGCAAGCTTCTATTGACTTCTCTGTAAATACAAGTATCTCTCCTCTACGGAAATTTATGATCGAAGTTGAAAATGGCGAAGCATAAATGTGATTTTTATCGAGTACTTTCTGTGCGACTTGTAATTATTATTCTGGCTTCTTGTCTGGACACGGGATTGGCTGTATTCGTGTACAACGACAGTAGCCAGTACGCCTCACAGGTGCACCCTAGCCAGGCCGATATCGAGGCGTCGCATGCGGCCTCGGGCCTCAAGGATCTTTACTTCGGGGGTATATTTCCCATGCGAGGTGGGACATGGGATGGGGGACAGGGCTGTCTCCCTGCCACCATGTTGGGCCTAGATGACGTCAATAACAGGACTGACATACTGCCTGGTTATAATCTCAGGATGCTTTGGAATGACAGCATGGTAAGTGCACACAGATATTCATTCAACGATTTTTACATTTATTTATTCTGAAGCAGACAATGATTCTCTGACAAATATTCTTTGAAATTTGACCTAACCTCCATTATCTGTTGAAATCTTTATAAAACAGTAATGAAAAAAAAAAAAAAAGCTGTGTGGATTTAGATTCTAGTAGCCAATAACTAGAGAATATTTTTTGGTTGGTAAGAGTAAAATCATCTCAAGAAGTTCTTTCTCCTCTGCAAAAAAAAAATCAAAATATTTGTTTGCCTAAGTTTCATTTACATTTGAAATATATTTATATTAAGAGAGTAAACTATGTTTTCGTTTTAATCAGTATCTAAATTTGAATTGAAAATTAGTATGGTATATAAAGTCAGGCTGCATTGCTAAATGAATTTGTAAACATAATTATATTTTCTGCACCTTTCTATTGGAATGAAGTTGAAAGGAAATTGAATCAGTATTTCTTATTCATTTGTAGCTGATATTGTGCTTACAGAAGAGAAATCTTTAATCTTGTAGCCCAAAACATAAAACTGCTTGAAAAATAACTGAAATGGAATTAATGCATATATTCATTTGGTAGTAGATTAAACAAAAGGCTAAATTTAAAGAGATGTTTATTTTACCAAAGTTATATTTGCACGGGTAACAATAAAGAAGTAATGATAGGATACACAAACATATTTATGTAAGGTAGAGTTTATTTTATTAGATATGAACCAAATCTTGTCTGAGCCAGCAATCATTTCACTGATTTATATAAGATCAGAAGACCTCAGTGAAAGGATAAAAGGATTAAGAGCTGCCTTTTAGTAGTCCATCCAATTAGAATGGAAGCAACGGAAAGACAGAAATCCGGTCTGTCGCCACTTGAATCTTTATCATGTTTGATATGTTCTGTGCACACATCTTGGGCAAATCTTTTTCTAGCCGGACGAGTCGGTCCAACTGAAGTGTGATTGGGGGAGCGGATTGATGGCCGTTAATCAGATGAGGGTCTGGGAGATTAACCTCACACCCTTCTCTCCATCCTGGTCAAAGGTAAAATGGAAGAGATAAGCGGTGGAGGGGTGACTATAGAAGTTTTTCATGAAATATGTCCTCAGATGAGATCCAACAGGGCATTGTGATCAAGGATATTGAAATGGAAGTTATGAAGGGCTGCATGGACTAGAGATTATGAGAGGTAGAGAGTAAGAGAGAGAGAGTGGGAGAGACATAACTTTAGAGTCATAGTGAAAGTAAAGAGAGAGAGAGAGGGAGGGAGGTGAAGTCAGGTATGTAAGTACTTATTTGAATGGTAATTGAGATTCCACGATGTGTTTATCTAGTTGAATTATTGACAGAAAAGAGAATGCATCGCTTTATTGACGACTGTCAACACCAATGTCTTCACATTACCAACACCACCCTCATCGGTTATAGCATCATCACTGTCACTACCACAACAGCACAACAGCTAATACCCTACCACAACCACTAACATCATCACATTGCCAATACCATCCCAAAGTACATTCCATCACAAAGATAACTTCCAGCAACATCATCACTACCCCCACCATTATCACCACCATCATCGTTGCCATCATCATCATAATCACTACCACTACCACAGTCATCATCATAATCACAAACATCACCATCATCACCAACACCATCACCAACACCAACACTAACACCACCACTACCACCACCACCCAACACTATCCTGATGGCTATACCACCACCTGCACCATGAAACCCACCACTACCATTATCATAATCATCATCATAATCACTACCACTACCACAATCGTCATCATAATCACAACCAACACCATCATCTCCAACACCACTGCCAACACCACCAGTACCATCACCACCCAACGCTATCATGATGACTATACCACCACCTGCACCATGAAACCCACCACCACCATTATCATAATCATCATCATAATCACTACCACTACCACAATCGTCATCATAATCACAACCATCACCATCATCACCAGCACCACCACCAACACCACCACTACCATCACCACCCAACACTATCATGATGACTATACCACCACCTGCTCCATGAAACCCACCACCACCATTATCATCATCATCATCATTACCATTACTACCTCTACCACTGTCATGATCATGATCATTATCACTCCCTAACACCACTGTCGTCACTACCACTACCATCATTATCACCACCACCACCACCACCACCACCACAACCACCACCACAACCATCATCATAATGACCACCACCACCACTGCCATTGCTACACCTTTCACAACAAATCAATACCTCAAAAACACCACTGCCATCTCCAACATCAGGAGCAACAAAATACATGCATCAGAATTGTCCACAAAGTTCCATGTTATGTTGTCCATGACATTGCTTGTACTCTAGATCAGAGCTGAGAAACGGATCATTGGTCATTACACTAAGTACACCTATGGGACCAATGTTTACCTAGAATTATTCGTGCCTGTTGGACATTTCATCCTTAACAGTAAGTTCCATTTTATGAAACGTCTTTGATGAAAAAGATAAAGAGAAGAGCAAAAAGATAGAGAGAGCAATTTCCTTAATGTACATCTTTTTGTGAAGCTTAACAATAATTTCAACAAGTAGACCTATAGGGTAACATTTTGTAATGGTTTTTATTATGTGAAGAGCGAATATATATTTCGCTTTGAAAATTCCTGACAAAATTGTATCATAAGTTTAACAGAAATTTTTGTTAGTGAAATACTGTGAAGGACTATATAAAAATCCCCCGGGTATCAGACTAGCATTTCTTTTTAAGAATAGAAGTAACTTTTAAGAAACACAGTTTCATTTGACAAATTCAAGAAATGAGCAAAATGTCTTGTAGTCACAATCGCATCAACTCAAAACTTTTACAATTTCAAGGTGCCATTTTACATTAGAAATTGCATGTTGAATAATGATCGGTCGAAATGATGATGGGGAAACAAATTCATATCGTCTGTTTGGAGCCAGAAGGGTATTAACTCATGTACTTTAACAGAGTTAACACCCTTCTGGCTCTCAACAGACAGTATAGTCAATACAGAACAATGGTATGCAATTTTTTTGAAATTGCTCCTCTGGTTATAATGGTATATGATTTAGGATTAATATTTAATGAGAAAAATATTTATATAATATTGAATGGCCTTGAGTAGGATACAAGAATATAAGCTATGAGCATATTTCACGAGTCGGCAAGATGAGTGAAATATTTTCAAAGCGAGTACGATATATCCTTGTGTCCCACAAAAGAAAAGCCATTCAATATTATTATTATTAATTTTATGATACCTAGTTCCTTAATTTTCACCATTACATGTCCTTATGTTTTTGTATTGAATCGACATAAAACACAGGTAGAAAAACATTTTTGTCCTTATCCAAGCATCTTGCAAGAGCTGCACGCATACATTCATTGTCTTAACCTTTGTGTATTTAAGCGCATATTCACTTTTTTATGCGTCACGTGCACCCAAACCATGAGATATGGAGATATATTGCACTGTCGTCTGAGTACTTTTACACAAACCATGAGATATTGTTTTAAAATTGCACAGTCATCCGGGTACTTTTTGAGCAAACCATGAGATACGCCAATTTTTCTGGTCGCCTGAAAACCCTTCATACAAACAATAATTCCCTTTACCTGTGCCCTAGATATTAGACACATGTTTTTGCACATCTGTTGTATGAAAAAAGAACTATTTTTACATCAGCACTCATGAAAATGAAAAATTTAAGTATAAAGAAAATTTGAGAAGTGGAGGAAAGTCACAAAATTGCCAATTTATGTGTGATCGACTACAACTTCGAAAATTAATACCTTTTGCATTCTTAATCAAATTGTCCTTTTACTTTTACTGATTCTGTTTTTTCTGCTTTTGATTAACCAATTTACATTCAGGGTGGACTTCCCCTTTAAAGGATCCATACAAGGTTTCATTTTTCTCTCAGGTCACAGATTCATTACCTAAGTGGTTTGCTAATGAGATCCTCAAGTGAATTGGAATGCCCCATCATGTATCATTTATCAGGAAAAAAACACGCCTTCGTATTTCCAGCTCAAAATATTCACCCCTGATCAATTCTTAGCCTTCTTGCTTGTATCTCCAATCATTCACAGAAGAGTTACATTTTCCCCTTTTTTGTGTGGAATGTGGCAGGAATTGAGAGATTAAAATATATAGACACACCTGATGTATTGTTGACAATAGGCAACAAACAGAAGGGTTTTTAAAATAGTAGAACAGGTATATTAAGCATTTTCAAAGAGGCTCCTTGTTACAAGATAGATCTAAAGCTATGTTTTGTGTTTCAAGGAGGCTCGATCTTTTATAAAATCCCATGATTTTTAAATTTCAAGGTCTTATGACAAGTGTTTACGGTAACTAGAATGGGGGAATTCAATGCATTGCTAGATGTAAATATGAGAATTTGTTTTTGCTTATAATTAATCCATTCGATGCCAGAACCTTGTGTGCTGATATGTGTAGCGGTGCCGCATACATGTGCACTAGCCCGTGCTCGAGTGCCACAACTTTGTATAGTAAACTCTGCTGCCATGTACACGTTTAGTCGCATTGTTTGTTCGTGCTTACGCCCACGAAAACTTAACCCGGCACGGGTGATTCGGGGCTGGCACAATCGGGATTGGCACTGATTTGGGGGACATGGGGGCAGATTAAGGGTTAAGAAAGAGGAAAAAATTGAAAATTATAATGTTAAATGACAGTGAGAGTGAGAATGAGAGAATGAGAGAAAGAGAGGGGGAGTCAAATCTGACTTCAAAGCAAAGAATGCAAGTATACTTGTAGGAAGCAACATGGGGGACCTCCTGCTTTACATCCTAACCAAGAGACTTTGTAATGAGAATTAATGCTATACCAAAGGGTACTAATGCATTAACTTGGTTTCATATCCGGGACATCCAGGTAACAAGACCACCACTCTACCACGAGCCATATCACGCCTCTTTCAATTAGCTTGATTTATACAGGTATATTTCACCTTTCAATAAATCTCTCACAGTTAAAACGTGCCAAATGGAAGAACTAGTGGTATCTTTGAATGATATTGATTGTCTAAACATTGATATGAGCTTTGCAAACAAAGAAATTGAATCGAATCCATATATGCATATTATTTCACATACGTCACGGTACTGGCAAGTACCCTGGTATGCATTTATATCAGTTGAGTTTCTCTTATTCAATTATTTGATCTGTCTATTGTTCAAGCGTGTTGAAAATACGTCTGTCTCTGTGTGGTTGCATGTTGTTCTTTCACAAGTTCTGTCCCATCCATTGTCGACAGGCCGGTCCTGGAGTACAGATGTTTGGGGTATTGTGTCAAAGGTGTGAAGTCTTCTTGATGGTTTCTGTAACAACTCTGAAATGTTTTCCCCAAAACTTCCAGTTTTTGTTATTTTTACATATTTGCAAGCTTGCATGCTATTTTTCTTGGGAATTCCCTAATTTCTGTTAGTTCAGCTGAAACGTCTAGATTTCCATATTTTCTTGCACAAGTGTTGTTATTTGTTGGAAACATAATTTCTTCATCTACATGTATACATGTACAAAAATCAGTAAGTAAAACAGTCAGTTTTCTACAGTGCATTTTTGAAATGTACTGGTATATTAAATTTTCTTTTAAAACTGCTGATGAAATTTGATAGAGTGATTTATATCTAATGAATGTTGGTTGTATTGGATATCTTAGTTGATAAATTCTAATCCCTCATTGATCAAATTCATTGCTCCTTCAGCAGCAAATCCTGTGTGCTTTGTAGTGTAAGCAAACAAGGCCTATGTACTCTGATTTACAAGAAAAAATAAATTAAGGTTGACCTGCTTTTGTGTCCATGGAGATAGATAGCATCTTTTGAACTTGAGTAATTTATGTAGCAATCTTTATTAC
The DNA here is from genome assembly GCA_025618425.1 of Heliocidaris tuberculata. NCBI lineage: Eukaryota > Metazoa > Echinodermata > Echinoidea > Camarodonta > Echinometridae > Heliocidaris > Heliocidaris tuberculata. The sequence goes on from CM046848.1 coordinate 27,372,188, forward strand.
TTTGTATAGCAATGGAAATCGTTAATGACCTTTTGAACCCCAATAAATTTTTTGCAGTGATCTTGTCTTTTTATTATGCCTCGATCTGCCCACCAGAGGCGGTGCCGGAGGCATTATGTTTTTGGGTTGTTCGTCTGTCCCACTTTCTCAATAACATGATATCTCAAGAACCATTTGAGGTATGTACTTGAAACTTGGTGCTAGTATGTGCCACCATAGAAAGATGATCTGAATAAATTTGAGGGTACGTGGATCAAAGGTCAAAGGTCATAGAGGTCATCTGAAATTTCAGGTTTTAGCCTCATTATATCAATTGAGATATCTCAAGAACCATTCGAGCTAGATGCATTTCAAGCTTTGTATGCATTACCCTAGTGAGACAAACTGATTAGACTTTGGGGTAAATAAGTCAAAGGTCACAGGTCATAGAGGTCAGTATATGTGAAATTAATGTTTTTTTCAGTTTATCACCCTATCTCAACAATTTTAGCTGTGAACATCAAACCTTGTACTAGTATGCATCACCATAGTGAGACAAACTAATTAAATTTTGGGTTTAGTAGGTCAAAGGTCATAGAGGTTGTAATGCTTGAAATTAAAGATTTGTTAGTTTGTTATCACCCTATCTCAATTATTTTGTATGTATGACTATGAGGAAATGAAATGATCAGACTTTTAGTTTGTTAGGTCAGAGAGGTAAATTAGCAATTGTATGTGTTTTTTTTTATTCTGGTTATTACAACATTGCAAGAACAGTTTCAGCCATGAACTTAACTGAATTTAGGCAGAGGCATCTTGTTTAGACAATAACATTAATTGTAGAAAATAATATTGATTATGGGAGGATGAACTTTTCCAAGTGTTTTGTTATCTTCGAAAGGATGATAAACCTGTTAAGCAAGACTTTGGCCAAGTTATGAGTATAATAAATAGGCTAATAAATCCTTTGCCATATTAAATGCTTACATTGCATGTACACATTCAAGAAAGAACACAACCTTATATTTTGTGGGTATGTATGCCTGGTTGAAAATATTCAGTTTCCTTTTTAGCAGGGTATGAAAAATCAAAATCAATATTCATTATGAGAAATACATGTATATCTTGATACACAAATATGTTCATTAGTATGCTCTATATGTAACGTTAAAGCGAATTCTTTTATCTCAGCCTATTGTTCATATTCGCCTCAACGCACGTTCGCCTTCGCTTTAACGTCGAATTTCTATTGTGACGGAATAAACTGCATTGTTAGGATTCGCCTTAAGTAGGAAATAGGCATATATATATATATATATATTTATATATATATATATATATATATATATATATATATATATATATATATATATATATGTATATATACCTAGATTCAACTAAAAGGCGATTTTTAAAAATTTTATTGTATATACGTATATCAGCGCGAAATGACGTTACAGAGAATTAATGGATTCAAAATGTTAGTATATGTTTAGAATTAATTTGATTCAATTTGCATTTATGGCAAAAAGAATCGTATAATAACTACCTTTTGTGTGCGATAAGGTATTTTTAGTAAATCCCCAAACTTTTGATATAATCAAGAAAAACAGACATCGCCCCAAGTCCAACCTCAGGACGTTAGATCCCCAAGAGTTATACATATATAGATTTTCCACGTTATATTATACGAAAATGAGTTCTCCCTACCGAACAAAACTTTGTAGTAATATAAGTAATTTATATCGATAGAATGCCTCCTACCCCTACGGAAATGGGAAAAAAAACAGTGCCGAAAATGTTAAGGTGAATAAAAAAATTCGACTTAACTTCGGCTTCCCCTTTCCGATGAATATTTTGCAAAAAAAAAATCGCCTTAAGTAGGAATTATGTATATATATATATTTATATATATCAGTTCAGTGTAATAACTCTATTAGATTCCAATTCATTGGCACCTAAATATATCTGTGTTGCATCAGCATAATTTGTTTTATGCATGAATCGTGTGCATGGTTGTGTCTGGGAAAAAACAGAAGCAGCAGAAGCAGAAAAACAAAATAATAGTCACGCTTGTGAACTTTGATCAGTGTTTGATTGACTTAACCCGACAGGTAGGTACTTGACTTTGACGCATCCAAAAACAAATTCTATCACCCAGCCATATATGCACTGACAAGGGGGTCACATAAATTAATGATCTCCTTGTCTTCCTCTCTCACTCTCTTTCTCTCTCTCTTTCTCTCCCTTTCTCTCTCTTTCTCTCTCTCTCTCTCTCTCCCTCCCTCCTCTCTCTATTGCAATCTGCTCTATTCTTGTTAGATTTCTATATTATGGATGAACATGCTTTTGTGAAATTTGTAACGACTTGTCATACCACATTTTCATAGATGTACATCGAAAGGATAATTTCTAAGAGTAGATTCTGCTGGTTACTTGCATGTTACTAAAAACTACACATTTTGAAAGCTTTATCCCTTCTCTCTTGTTCTCTTGTAGTAAGTTATTTCAACTATTTTATGTGTTTTAGTATGTAATTGTTTGCTAAGCAAGTACTTTGATATTTAAAGATGTATTTCATAGTGAAAGCATCTATTAAGCATCTATTTGCCAGTTTATGTATATTTTATTAAGGATATGTATGTTAATGTAGCATAGTAGTGCTTCATAAATCAGTGAACTTTATTCTTAGTTAGGATTTCAACCTGAATTAGAATTTTTATGATAATTAAAAAGAATTATAAATAATTTTATTAATTCAAGTGCATTATCCTTATATAATTGTATGTTTTTATTATTGTATTGTCATGTTGTGTTGTATGTGAGGGAGCTGAATGCCCGAGGGCAACATTGATTAGATTCACTTTGTCAGCTCCCGTCAAACATTGTACCTTTTGTGTTGATTTGTGTTGATTGGAGAAATAAGATAATGATGATAACTATAATAATCAGTGCAATAGTATTGATTATAAAACGGGTTCTAGAATGTAGGCATTCTAATTGGTCATATTACACCACGTTAATGGGCATTTTTCTTTCCTGCCGTAATGACCGTGCAAAAATGTTCCCATCAAAAAGTGATAAGTGATGGCAAATAGTGATAATGCACAGATAAGGCTCAGATGAGCGTATGCATACCTCTTGCACGTACAACGCGATGAAATGCGCGTAGTTTCACAGAGGAAGACCATGGCCAGGACAATGTGATGCTCACACTAAGATGCGCATACATTTTGGCTGCGCTCAATGTGATGTCATTGAGGAAAGCAAATGGCAGCCTCCTTGACTGCGCCATTCTATGCATTTTGATGAGGTTTGTAACCAATATTTTGACTTTATATTCATATTGTTGACCCGTTTTATAAAACAAATAATTCATGTTTTGTGACTTCAGTGATAGTGACTTAACATTTGTGGAGTGCATATTTACTAATGCACTCGCAAACATGAATTATTTGTATAATACCAGTTAAAAATTATATTATTCATTCACGGGAGGACAAATCTTAGAGCAGATTATGGTGGACATCAATGTCACATGTGGATACTGCTTACGAGACAAAAATTACAAGATTGAAGACTGCCCTTTAGTGTTCATATATAATGTGTCCCTGTTGAGTACAGTGTAATTTAGTCCCCTATTACAAGGCCAAAAGGCGGTGAACCTAATAGTGCAACTCTCTTTGCGCCGGCTGCCGAGAACCTTGATGTTGATGCATTCATGTAAGCCCCTTGTGCATGTCTGGTGGAAACACGAATGATCGGTATGTCACATACTCAAAGGAGACGTACCCCTATTTAAGGAATGATGCCTCGTTCAATCTTTACTCAGCTTTGTTTAAGGCGATGTGTTTCCGTTCTTTTCTATTCAATGTTCTTTACACTGTTTAAGGAATACCTTTATGTTTCGCTTCAGATAGTTTACTCATCATTCATTTTTATATACGTGTGGTAACCTAAAAATGCAATTTTCTACATAAAACATGCCTCTGACTGACTATTGAACTATGACTTGTGATCACATGGTCGGTGCTGTGCCTGGCAAGCCTTTTCAGATTTGTAAAGAATATAATTGGGGTTTAAGTGGCAGAAATTCATCACATTCATGTATACATTAACATTCCACATTGGAAAAGAAAATATTATTGCTCATCTTTTTATGTATGCTCTCATATTTCACAATATTCTTATCAATAGTTTAATGTTTGTTAATACTCAGTAATTAGGTCTGTTTATGCTCAATGATTATATACATGTAGAATGATAACATTAAGTAAAACACAGTGTTGTCATTCATTTGAGGAATATCATGTAGCTTTTCTCCAACCCTATTTCAAACTGGGCATCATTACCAGCAAATGTTTGTGTAAGTAATACAGTCTAATGGACATTCAATGCAAATTTTATGAGAGAATTTTAGCACAACATCTACTTCAAGGCATGATATATATAAATCCCTGTTTTTTTCATTAACCATCCCACAAAGAATAATCTCCATTACATTTTCCTTCTCGTCTAGGTCATCCCACTTTGGTATCTCTCTAAGCTAAATGGAGAGAAAGGTTCTGTGACAAAGGCCTACATATTAAGCTATCACGTTAAAATTACCGGAGATCTAAATTATTATCATGTATTAAAAGGGGTCAATTCATGCAGCTCATTCCACTTCCAGTTTAAAAGCAGAAGACGGGAGCCGGCCTCTTCCTTAACACAGTTTGTCCTACGAATATCATTTGGCCTGCTGTACACCGGCACGGCTTTCGCTGCACAGCAGCATGCAGTGATGTCCGAGTGTAAGGCAGGGGCATACATGAGCAAGCATGGCTCGTTTTATGTGTATCGGCTTACTTCACCGTCTGTGTGCACTCGTGTGTGCCTGACATCCGTCCGAAGATAGCATTCAGATTTTTTCTTTAATGTTTTAGAGTTGATGAGAGCGTAGTTTAAAGGAGGTCAGTTGTTGTGGGAGATGTTGTGGTGATTGAGCTGGCCGGACAGTCATATCGTGGACGGCTGGATGGATGTGTGTGTTTGAGGGAGTAAAATGAACCGAGCATGTCACGTTTCACTTCTTCGGTTACACCAGCATCAAATTTACATGAACAATAAACAGTGTTGGTCTCTCCATCCCCCCTTTTTTTTAATTTTTCTTTCTCTCTATCTCTTCTATTCTCTTCCATCTCATCTCTTGCTATGTATGTCATCTCACCTACATGCTTTCTGTTTACTTCTCTTTTTCACTTGCGTTTTCTTTGTTTTCTTGCTGTCTCACCCTATATCTCTCTCACTCTCTCTCTATCTTTCATCTCATCCTTTTACGCTGTATCTCATCTATTGCTCTCTATCTCATCTTTTGCTCTGTATGTCATTTCACCTGCATGCTATCTGTCTATTTCTCTTTCTTGTGTTTTCTGTGTTTTCTTGCTATCTCACCCTATATCTCTCTCATTCTCTCTCTCTCTCCCTCCCTCTATCTTTAATCTCATCCTGTATGCTGTATCCCATCTATTGCTCTCTGTCTCATCTTTTGCTCTGTATGTCATTTCACCTGCATGCTCAGATCTGTCTACTTCTCTTTCTTACTTGTGTTTTCTTTGTTTTCTTGCTGTCTCCACCCTATATTTCTCACTCACTCTCTCTCTCTCTCTCTCTCCCCAGGTCATCCTTAGCGCTGTATCTCATCTATTGCTCTCTATCTTATCTCTTGCTTGTATCGTTTGTGCTCTCTCTCCTGCATGCTCTCTCGCTCTCTCTCTCTCTCTCTGACTCGCTGATTTTCTCTCTGATTCTATCTCTCTCTTGCACCTTTTTTTGTTTTTCTTGCTGACTCTTGATCCTCTCTCTCTTTCTCTGTCTTTCATTGTCATGATGTCTGTGTGTGTATATCTCTTTTTCTCACCACATCCTTCATCCTCATTTGCATTTATCCTACAATGCCTAGAATGTAGAAGGATGGGGATATATCGAGGCTGTACTTTCTATATCCAATGACAGCTCTTTAGTGTGTAGTCCATTAGCAGCACCTTTTAGATGAATGGGAAAAGTAAAAAAAGTACATGATAATTACAATCACAGCTTAGTCTCCCCTCTCTCTCTCTCTCTCTCTCCCTTGCTCCTCCCTCTCTCCCTCTCTCTCTCGCTCGCTCCCTCCCTCTCTCCATCCCTCTCCTCATCTCTACCCCCACTCCCTCAATTCTCTTTCCCACGTCATCCCTTATGAATGAATGTTTATCCCAGAATGCCTATGAAACTGGAAGATGAGATAGAGTACTGTACAGTATACCCAGGGCATTTCAATGGAGTATGCATTACACATCACCTTTTTAGATGAATGGGGAGGGTAACAGAATCAATGCATGTTAATGATAATATTAAGGAGTTCTCTCTCTCTCTCTCTCTCTTTCTCACTTTTTCGCTCTCTCTGTCTGTCTGTCTCTGTCTCTGTCTCTGTGTCTGTCTGGTTCTCTGTGTTTGTTACTCTCGGTTTGTCTGTCTGTCCATCTGTCTCTCTCTCTCTCTCTCTATCTCCCTGTCTCTCTGTTCATTTCTCTCTCTCTCACCATGTCCCCCCCCCCCCTCCTGTAAAAGAATGTAAGAAATGATGATGAATGATTTAGTGGAGCACTGTATAGTATTTCTTTATTGAAATGGAATCAATCAGGTTAACTGATTTAAAAAAAAAAACACATCGAAAATAGCAGCCATGTGGTTGAATTATATTGGATTCACAAAGGTACAAATATCAAACAAATCATGTCAGAACCAACATTCATTCATGTAAGAATGCTTATTTGGATGAAAACAAAATTAACTTGATTATGCAGTCAAGGTTGAACTTCCCTTTAATCTCTGATATCATTATGTGACAGAGACTAAATATATAATGGTGTAATGATGGGAAGAAGATGAGGGCTCCATTCATTTTCAAGGTTGCAATATGAAAGACATGTTTGATGCAACCAAGATCCACAGACTGAAGTCTGTTTGTCCTTGATATTTGCCTGTAGACAAAGGATGAATCTGTGAATTGGCTTGGTGGATTTGTGCGGAGTATTTCACTGTTTGTTTTATCTCTGGATTCTAGTACACAGATTGAGAACAGGGCAATATCACCATCAGAATATGTTTGAATAGGACAAAAGTCACTTGCTGTGTTTGCAGTGAAGAAATTCACTGTGATAGCCACGTTTTCTTTTGATTTTATTTAGAATGACAATGAATTTTCAACTTTGTCAATCAGCAATGTGATTTACATGTACAGTGCTCATTATTATGTGTAATGGCTTATACGTAAGGATTTGTGCTTAAAGGGAAAGTCCACCCTGATATCAGCTTGGTTTTAAAAGAAGCATAAAAAAGTAAAGAAATAGATCAATGAAAGTTTGAGCAAATCCCAATAAGAAATAAAGTTATGAATTTTTGAAGTTGTAATCAATCAAACACAAATTGGCAACTCAGTGACGTACCTTGCGAGCTCATCTCCCATTATCCTTATACTGAATAAAAATCGTAAATTTCAAATTTTCTTAATTTTTTTTTTTATCATACATGCACCCTAGATACAATCATAATGATTTCACTTATGTGTTTACACAAAACCTGTATGATACAAATCTATTCCCTCATTAAAAACAAAGAAAATGAAAATTTATGAATTTTTGTGTACAGAGCAAAAGCTGGCAAGATACGTCACGGAGTTGCCAACTTGTGTTTGATTGATTACACAACTTCATTGATAACTTTCTTATTTCTTATTGGATTTTGCTCAAACTTTCATTGATCTGTTTCTCTAACTTTTCTGCTTTTTAAAGAAACCAACGTGATATCAGAGTGGACTTTCCCTTTAAAAGTGTTTTAGGACAAGCCAAGGCTATTTTGTCCCATACGTTACCAACCACATCTAAGATTTCAGTATATCTGATGTCTGTATCAAGCTGATAGCCCTACAAGAGCTTGGATCAAACAAAATATCAATGTTTACTTCCATAAACAATTCCATAACACTGGGTAACATGTACCTTGGATTTGCCCTTTGAGAATCATAACAGTCCAGGAAATCAGTTAAAGTGTACCAATCACCTGAAAAAATAAATTGTGTGCAGCTAGAAAGTATAAAGTCAACCTCTAAGAACTTAATCTGGGATTCTATAGGTCAGCAGTTAAAGGAGTATGAAGGAAATAAAGGATAATATGAAAATGCTCGCGCGGAACCGAACTCCTGAGTTTGGTTCCACGTGAGCCCTTATCTTGGCGTGCATGTATGGGTGCGTTGAGAAACCTCTAATTAACATACAGAGCAAAATATTTTTTGGTGATTTATTTATTTATTTTTTATTTATTTATTCTGTGTTCTTTATACAGGGTAGTCTCTTCAGTACATAAAAACTGCTTTGCAAGAGAGCCCTGTATTACATAAAATATTAGATAAAATAAAGAATGATTGGTACTCTTTGAAAAAGGTACTGTCCTATCTCAAATGCTTTTGTTTGCAGCTAATTTCATTACTAGTGTGACTCAGCACCCATTATCTTTGTAAAATATGTACTTTGATCTTTGTTCTCATATATTCAGATGAAAACTGTGTTGTTTATACCATATCATTGTGTATGCCTTCTTGCAAAACATCTTCAAAAATATTTCCATGTGTCTACTACGTGTACACCAGAAGAGAGTCACTTATTTAAATAGGATACAGGGTTCTTGCTAATTTTTCTGATAGCAGGTAATTTATCATTCACAGGCGGTTACTCCAAAAAAGCAACAGGGGTCTGGGGGCAGTGAAGCCCCCAGCGGGGTCCAGGGGCAGCGCCCCTATCTTTTGCAAGAATTGATAAGGTAAAATCGTCCATTCTTCCAATCTTCCAGACCCTACATGTACAAGGAAATTACTTCTTTTAAATAAAGAACAAGGCAACACTAAACAGGTTTAAAATGCCAGCTCAGATGACATTGGTGTTATTTTATTTAAAATCCATGTTGTTCAGAAAGTGAATGCATGATTTTTTTTTATATCTGCAGCTATTCTTGATATCCTACAGTCATATGATTTGCACAAGTGAATGAACACAATGAACTCTCATGAATATGATCAAATTTACCACACTGCAGCGTTACAAAAAGGCTAGGATTACCGTAAATAACGTATAAACCGCTGTCGTTAAATTAAACGCACCCCCAACTTTCGACCCCCTGAGCAAAAAAATAAATAAAAAAATCATGATAAATTCAAGTCATGTTCTTATCAAAATGGCAAAATCTAGAGGCAAAAGCATAAAGAAATGATTTAGAAAAGTGTAAAACAAAATTGTACTTTAATTGGTTGTTTCCTGTTTTTTAACTCATTTTCAAAGTCGGGGAACTCTTCGAATCTGAGTCGTTGACCAAAATAAGGCTTGCTCCAAAGACGTGACAAGCCCTTATCAAAGTACAGATACGGTACAGATTCGTGATCGTATCTTAATCACTATCAATTCAAAGTGAAAGAAAACATCACAAAACACACATTAACAATACAGATAAAGGGAAACTGATACCTTGCTTAAGAAAATATTTCTAGATAAATCCAAGAACTATCACAGAAGTTTCATGTTTGAAGAGCTATGGCGCAAGGTTTTTCAACAAAATAATCGATCCCAAAACATTTGAAGTTTCCCTCATTTCATACCCATGCAGAGGTAGGTTTGCTCCCCTGCTCCAGCGGCCCAGCAAGTTTGCAAGTTCTGCTAAAATGAGAGAAACGTCTCGCACGTAGCTATTGCATAAATTAATTTGCATACTAGCTCAACCAATGCGCATTGGTTGAGCTAGTATGCAAATTAATTTATGCAGAAGCCATGTGCAGAGACTATTCTCTCATTTTAGCAGAATGTGCAAACTCTCTGGGCCGCTGGAGCAGGGGGAGCGAACCTATGGAGCGAACCTATGGAGCGAACCTACCTCTGCATGGGTATGAAATGGGGGAAACTTCATACGTTTTGGGATCGATTATTTTGTTGAAAAACCTTGCGCCATAATCTCTTCAAACATGAAACTTCTGTGATAGTTCTTGGATTTAGCTAGGAATATTTTCTAAAGCAAGGTATCAGTTTGCCTTTATCTGTATTGTTATTGTGTGTTTTGTGATGTTTTCTTTCATTTTGATGGTGATTAATAATACGATCACAAATCTTTACTTTGACAAGCGTTACGTCTCAAAGCCTTGCTTGGTCCAGTGATAACTCCTTGCTTGGTCAATGGAATTGAATTTTGGGTAGCCCTCATTGAGAGTAAAGCTGCCACCGTGGTTTAATTGTGCCGGGTTTGTGTCACGGCATGAACCTGTTTGTGGGTTGTATGTATACGCAAGTTAGGCTGTTGATTTTAACATCAAAATTAATTTGTAAAAATATGTCGTAGCATTTAGACTTACAAAACAGTAAATGAATTCTCTTTGATCATATAAACAGGACCTTAGCCCCCTAGATTATTGTCAGTTTTGGTGATATATGACTCTTCATTTGTTTTGGGCTTTTTTAAGCCCAGCATCGTGTATTACCCGCAACCCCGACTTATGCTTATTCCGCACGCGCGCTAGCGCGCTAGCCCTCGTCGAGTCAGTTTAGTTTTGTTTCTTCTTGCTTTCTCGATCTCTCGCTCATTGGCTGTGTTTAGAGCTGTTTCTTCCCGTTTCTTTACGACCGCTTTCACAACACCGCTGTGAAGCTTGTGTAAACTGAAATTTGAGATAGCGACTTGTTGAATTGAATCGAGACTGATTTTATATAATATATATATTTTTTTTTTTTGTGAGGCCACAGCCGGTTACGATCGGCGTTACAGCCGGAAAAAATAGCCGGTTACCGGCTATTAACAAGAACCCTGAGGATACACCGCAGAACAGTAGTAAAAAAAAAAATAATGGACTTGTACCTTTGCCACAAGCTCTTGTGATACTTACAGTGATATTTATTTTCATGTTACCCATAAATAGTATTGAAGAATGCAATCATATATACTATAATCATACATTGTATTCAGTCAAGTAATTTACGTAGTATATTTTTTAAGTATACCATTTCTCTATTATATGTACAGATGGAAAGAGAATGAAGGCAAAATAAACGAATAGACAAAAAACAACAATAATAAAAATAATTGATATATTGAACAAACATATATGAAAACTCAAATATTCTGCATGAATAATTCTACAATTATAAATTTAAAAAATGAATGATTGTACCACTGTTTCATATGCTATTATGCTGCCATATTTTACTAATTAAAAGTAGATCGATGTACAAAGCACTGTATTTCAAATTGAAAATATAATGAAATATGATAAAATATGAAGCAGAATGAGAGCCTATCAGAAGGATATTAGCAAGGGGATTACTAATACACAGAGCTGTTAGGAATACCCCCTGCCATCATCCTTTTGTGAGAAAGACAAATAATATGAAAGAATTATGTCTTGTATGTTTTGAACTGTCTGCAAAGAAGAAAAGTGTAGTCATTTTTTGTAACATGTATATTTTCTAAATGGTAAGCTTTCATTAATCCCTACAACATGCATCAGAGTTCTTGTTATGAAGTGACAAAAAATGTCTTCACTTAAAACTGCTATCAAGCACTATGTTATGACCCGTCCGTCTAAAAAAATATGAAAAATATCGTGCTTGGAGGCTATTATTTATTCATGTCAATGCTAACTAATTCAGTAGGTTGAGAATCAAACTGGCAAGGTACTTTAGCAGGTGGAATCTGTCATTCTGGAGATTTGGGAGGAAGAATTAGCTAAGTGGTTCAGACGAATTACACGAAAGCAGCGATAATTGATGGTTATGCACATTTATGCAGTCTATTTGTCACCAAATTCTGAATCAACGGGTTCATTTTAGTTAGCTTGCTTTCTGGTCTCCCTTCTTCTCAAATTCAAAGACTACAACTCCTTCAAAATTCTGCAGCCCGACTTGTTACACGCACGAAGAAACATGAATCAATAACTCCAGTCTTAAGAGATCTACACTGGTTGCCCATCAAGTCCCGTATCCAATTTAAAATACTTATGTTAACCTACCAATGTTTACATCAGCTGGCTCCTACTTATCTCTCTGAAGTACTAACTCCATATAAACCCGATAGAATGTTACGTTCCAGTTTCAAGTCCCTGCTCTGCGTTCCACAAATAATGACAAAATCATACGGGGAAAGGTCTTTTACACATTCTGCCGCTCTTTTGTGGAACAAGTTGCCTGAATATCTGAAAAGTATAAATTCCTATGAAAACTTCATTAATTCTCTAAAGACATACCTTTTCACCACTTTATAGTTAATCAGAATCATGAACCCAGTGCATCTTTCCTTTCTTTCCTCTCCTAAAGTGCATAGAGACATGCAATTTTGCTTATGTGTAATGCGCTATATAAAAATGTTTGATTATTATTATTATTATTTTATTTATGTGCTTTATAAAGACATTATTACCCTACATTTGCCCTCCCTGTGGCAGATTCATATAGATTATTGTATTAACTCTTACTATGCCATTGTGCGATTTGGCGCAGTCTTTACACAAAAATCCCATAGAAGAGTATTTCTGTGGCAAACGAAGAGTTAAAAGAAGAAATTTTCTGCTTTCCTGTTATATACGTTCAATAATCCATGCAGGAGATGTCATACGTGTATTTGATGAATATGCCCCAAAAGAGCCATGGATTTAGCAATAAAATTCTATTTAAAGACTGGTGCATATAGATTGTTTTAATCTACATTACTCCCAGCAGTTTGTTTTCCAATATTTGCCTGTAGCATTCTGCATTCTTTTATTAATCCAATAATTCATGTATGTATCCCATGAGTGTCACAAATGTGTCAGAATAACGTTTAGAATTCTATCCCAAAGGCTGTGATCCGAAAACACGTAGTTGGAAAAAGAAAAGAAGACATAAATCACACCTTAAATGCAGTACTTTAATAAGTAAACACCATTTTTAATCAATAATTAAATTGTACAGTACTTTTGTGGGTGGATTTTAAATTAATCAGTTGTTAACTTTTTTGAGTACTGAATTTTCTCATTCCCATAGGCTTAATACAGGGACTATCCGGTTCCAGTAGGCAAGGGGTTAAAGATTTGTTGCCCTCTCTTTGCCGTTCACTTTCCAATCTCCTCCTCTCCATCTTCCCATATGTTGTATATAGCAGGGCCCCACGGAAGATCAGCTTTTTTGTTGTTGTGGGCTGCCCTGGTGAAATATTGATAAATGAAGAAATAAAAACTAAGAAAACCCTCCCCTACCCTATCCCTTCACCTATCTCCCCTGCTTCTCCCCCTCCTTCTTTCCCCCTTTCCCCCTTTCCCCTTCCCATCACGGACGAGAGATATATAGCTTTCCTTCAAGGAATTATGTCACATTATGTATCCAGAGCGGGTTAAATCTCATAAGCACATGCTCCTTTTTACTCCCCCATCCCTGTAATTAGTGTATCCACTGCCAATACCGGCCAAGCATTCAGCCTGTGCAATAATAATGGCAATGTTTATGTTAACCAAGCCATGTGGGGATGGCCTGTTGTGTGTATATATGGATTGTACCGGGCCCTTGGTAAGATATGGGCAGCGTCTGATAAATGAAGCGTGTACCATATCTCGGTTACTATGCAAACAAGTTTGGGGGGACTGGGAATCAGTCCCGGGATGTGACAGGATTTCGACAGATGTCTATGGATTTACGGGAGAAGGAACTTGAGGTAGAATTTTGTTGGGAAGGAAGAATTCATTTTTGTGTTCCTGTCAGGGTGGATTTAGTAGAAAATGGTCCATTCCTAGGGAATAGAGAAAAATCAAGTTGTCAACAGGTTAACATTTTAACCCATTGCCTACGGGAACCAGATTGTCCCTGAATCAAGCGAATTGGAATAAGATAATCCGGTAGTTAAAGGGTTAAAGAAATTATCAACTGCATCATGCAAATGCTGAATACAATGTCTTTCTGTAGGGCTAGTCAGATCTTGTCAAATAATGTTAAAGGGACCGAAAAGTTGCCAATCGTGGTGTTTTGGAGCTTGGCCCGGCTCAGGTAATATTCAGGAATCTCCATACATCTTCGGTAAACGAGCACACAATTGCAGTGATACGTATTTGACCGAAGAAAGACGAACTGACAAACTACCCCACCGTCGATGGCAATTTTGTTCACTGCTCCAAGATTGTTGTTATGCACGGCCTTGCAATAGGGGCAAGCGAATGAAATTGAACGTACATGGATATCGAGCGGTGGCTTCTTTTAACAACTATCCATATAAATTGTTGCCAAATTGCTTAAGCATTTTCTGTGTGGAAAATGAATAGGAAATTGTTATTTTAGGTCAGACCTCACTGATATGTGCTACAGAGCCTCCCTCACTGATTTTATCTTGGAAAGAATCGCTTTGCCACCAATTTTTTCAGGACAGACATCACCGATATTTTCTGAGAGTCAATCGCTTTTGCTCCTTCAAGGTGACATTAGTTCAGAAGAAACATGTGTGCAGTGTCTGTCATGCTTGATTGACAGAACCCTGCGGATTTTATCGGTCAGGTGTAACCACTTTTATCATTATTGTTATAGGTACATTTTTAATGTGAATACATTATCATTATTGTCATCGGACAAGACTGACCAGCTCTTTAAGAAGAATCTGTTTCACTTTTTTTTTTTTACCGTAGAGAAACCGCAGAATGGAACTGATTCAAGTACCATCAAAGAATGAAATTTACTTATTTGCAAATGCCCCGAACCCATCAAATGCCAACCCTAACTACTAAAAACCTAAATAGCTAAAGTCTATATTATAATTTTATGCTGAAGGAAAAGAATTATTGGAAAAATTGTATAGAGTAATCAATTTTTCTGGGAACAGTTTAGATGCTTAAGTGAACATGTATTTAAATCGTTGAATGAAAATTATTCTAGAAATACTATAGATGAAGATTTTAAGAGTCCTATGTATACTCAAGATTACTCAGTTCTCGGTGGTCTAGTTATTTTGAACTCTGAGAGATTAAGAATTAATTCAGCCCATCTTACTCACACGTGCAATTTTGATCTAACAGTCCATTCACCTAGCCTCTAATTCACATTTACATTCATGTCAGAACAAGTTGATTCATATAGCTTTATACATGGAGTTGCATTGTGGGTACCATTCAATCATCACAAAAGTACATTTCTCCGCAGTAAGTCATTGGACTGCTGCGATGAATGATTAATGAGCCTGTAATAGCTTCTACATGGGTTATATCAGAATGAAATGACATCTTGGTGTCTATAGATTTTTCCCCGGAATGATGATGATGTGGGCTGGAGCATTCATAGGATTTCATCACCTTTTTTGTGGGTTTGTGGTTACAACTGTTTCCATGAAAGAAACTTGAGGTGTTTTTTCAATAGGAAGGCATGTTGGTAAATGGGTAAACATGGAAATGCATGCACAGGATAGTGAATAAAGAATATCATTTCCAAAATAACCAGGTATTTAAGTGAAAAGGATGGTGAGCTCGTATAAATTGCAGATGGAAATTTATATCTGTTTTTGAGGTGAACCCCATCAAAAGGCAAGATAAAGTTTCTTTTGTGTTGCCTTTTGAAATTGTCTTTTGTGTCTCTTCTTTCTTTTGTTTATCTATAAAGTATCTGAGGAAATTTTTAAAAGGAGACAGCCATTATTCCCACCTAAGGAAATTAGTTCAAACAGCTGTATAGTTCTGAATCATACCAATAGGCCATTTTTGTAATGCATTCAAATTTAATGCTTACCTCTTTGTCAAACTCCTAGTAATGAACTATTACATCCACCTGTTTACAAGTCATTGTATTTCAGTAATCAGAATGCAGATTGCATACATTAAGTGTTGCTAGGTTAGGCAAGCCAAAATGTTTGTCCAACCTAACAGCACCTAATAGGTTTTTTCAGGTGATTGTAATAGTTTGTCATTAGGCAAACGTGTATAAATTTTATTACATTATGAAAATGGCCTATTGATATATATGTCAAAGCATGCAGTCTTGATCACAAAATCAACCTCTTTCACAATCCTGTTAGAAGTGAAACATGGAGTATACGTGTATCTTAGGGCCATTCTTTGTAAAGTAAAACAAACGGTCACACACGTGACCATCTAATTTTGCTTCATTGCCGAAAAATCAGATTACATTTTATTGATTTTTTTATATCACCACTTTCTTAGATGAAAAAGATTTCACTTTCTTTCACAAGAAAAAGTAATTTCCTGACTATTCAGTTTTTCACAGAGACATATAAAAGCACCCTTTTTCGAGAGTTCACACATGTGACCTTCCCAATTTTCACCTCTAAAAGAAAAGGATGTTCAATCATTTATTGAAAATTGCTTTCAAACTGTTCAGAGCAATCCCATAATACAGCAATAAAAAGTGGAAACTTGCACTCCAAGAGAATTACGAGAAAAGTAGGTTTGAATACCAACAAGTAAGACCCCTTTTGGTGCAAGTTCACACCCGTGACTGACCTTATTTTAACCTCTGAAAGAAAATCATGTACCCTCATTTAAGAAAATCACCCTCTATCTGTTGGGGGTAAGATTGTTATTCAAATATCCAAAATGAGAGACTTTCACTACAAGACAAATACTGAAAAATTAAGTTTAGATGTATTATTTTTCAGAATTTGGGTGAGAATGGCCCCTTAAAGGTGACATAGCCTTGCAAAAGCTGACATAACATACATGTAGCACAGGGTTACAAGTCTTAATAGTGTTGTATCACTGGACGTAGCACAGCAAACAATGCATTTTATAGGCATTGAAATGGTAGAAAAGGTCATTTAGCCTGAAATCCAATAGCTAATGCTAATACGACATGCGTCATTATAAGACCAAAGCAACAACAAAAACAGTGCATAACACAACATGATCTCACATGAGGCACACATAACTTTAAAGACAAATAATTATGGATTTCATGGGGAATTCAAACAATTTCGCTATTCACACAATAACTATGATAACTATGAGGCAGTGTACACTTGACACACGAAGGATGCGAAGACGTAAAAACAGCAAAGTTTGTTCATGTTCTTCACATGTTAGTCGCATGTTCTTCGTGTATGCATGTAGACATGGCCATAGATGGACAAAACTATACACAACATCCGCACATACATGTAGAACTACAGTACGTGCAAACTGCGCATGAATGGTTTATGGCTCACTTGTCGCCGCACATTTTGGAGAAAAACTTTTTTTTACATTCGGAAACCCACTTTAACTATAGTGCACCAAAATGCTGATCAGAATTCCTCTTCTATCTTATGTACATGTATTGGAATCAACTGCAGCTGAAATTCTATCCAAGTATGGATTATGCTCCAATCCATCTTTCATCCCGCTTGAATATCTTTCTCTGAAGCGGGCAAGTACTTGCGACCCTCGGCATTTCTGTGTCCAATCCAAGCAGTTTAAAGGTACAGTTCTGAAGCTTTATGATGAAAGGTCTAAATTATCCCCTTGGTATCCAGTCTAATTTGCATTAAAGTTTAAATTTAAATAGATTTATGTGATATCTGCTAAATTATTTTGATATGAAATGCATTAATAGATTAATGTGAATACATTAGGTCTGTTAGACTCTAATATATTGTGCCTATAGCAGAAAAATTAGCAGTGAAATTCCAGATACACTAAACTACTATGAATTTCTCTTGATCCTTAAAGATAAACTTGAGTTCTGGTCATGTGATTACATTGTGAAAGAAACTGTCTCAAAGCAATGGGAAAGGTTGATCATGATAACTACACGAGAATCGGTGTATACTGTGAGGTTTTGGAATCGTCAAAATGATAAGCAATTTACCTAACTTCGCAGAAAAGCACATGCACTGCACAGAGAAAAGAGTATATGGGACTGCACACACATGTGGCATGATGTCCGGGCCAAACACTTCAGATACCATTTCTTGTCATATTTCAAATATGAGGTCAGTTGAAGAGCATTCCTTTTCAGGGGACATTTCTACAATGATGTTCTTCCAGTATGACATGAAAAGGACAGTGGCGCAAATCTATTTTGAAATTCGGGGGGGGGGGGGGGGGGGGTCATCACATGATTTAACTTTTGTACCTGTCCGACAACCAAAAAAAAAAAAAAAAAAAGGTTATCACATTCTAGTTTTCCTCCGAAATTCTGTGACAAGCAAAAAAAAAAAAGGTTATTCAAAAGCTGTCTCCCCCTGGATTTGCGCCCATGGAAAAGGATGAATAAGCTCAAATTATTTTTCACCTTCACCAGCCTTATCAACCTTCTCTTTAATCCATTCTGTTGGGTACATGCGCATTGATTGTTTTTGCCTTTCAGCGAATTCTTTTTCACCATGTTTTATTTTTCTATATACATGTATGTGTTCATATTTGCCTATCAAGGCATGCACACATTTAGGGTTAGGGTTCAGTATGACATTTTGTTTAGACTTTCTCTTCAAATACACCTGCAGTTTCCTCCAATTCCATGTGTTCATATGTAAATATTATTTTTAAACAAATTCAAATTGTATTTTCAACTTGTTCCTTTGTTGTATCTTATTATTTATGCCATTTTATTTATGTAAAGTCACATGAATTGGAAAAGAAGACCTAAGGGTTAGATAGCCATTTAATTGATCTTTTTCTTTTCCTGGCATCAGCCATGTGAGTTTCTGTAAATTTCACTGTTGATTTGTACTTACTGTTTTCATGTTCTAGCTTGTCTTTGCCCAATACAATGATAATAATAATAATAATAATGTTCATTCTCAGGATTCAAGATTCCCTTTGGCATTTTCTGCCTGTGAAGCCTAAGTCCTTCACCTTTTGTGATTATTTTTACATCAGTCTCTAGTCCCACCTATCCATGTAGAGGTTAGCAAGGATGATGGCTGAACATTAGCAGACATCAATGTGCTGCTTGCAGCGTCCTTCGGTGTTCCTTCCCTTGCATTCCCACGTCCTTCCTTCTTAATTGCATGGCTCAAGCGCTCGCTAAGCATCCAAATTTGCCAAATATTAAATATTATCGTCCTTTGATTGACGGTCATGGACAGGCACGGTGGCAACTGGGTCGGCCGTCGTGACCGAACTCATCTCCGCGTGCTCCTTTTTTTTCTGTTTCTTCCTCAGTTTGGTTGACATTGACCGGATTTAGAATGTTCAGCCGCCTTCGATTTCGATGGTGGATCTGCATATGGGAGGAAAGACGGGGCGTTGTGCATGTTTGAGAGTGCTAGAATTGCAAATTTGTTATGAGGTGCTGCATGCAGTATAGATACAGAACGGAACATGTCACTCAATTTCTTTGTAGAGAGTGTGAATTTCCAATTCATAGATGAGAATATATCTATGGTGGTTTGAAGAGACAACTTTTTCGATTAATTTGGAATGAAGTTTTCTAGGCAGCCAGCTTGATTATGCCCCTGTTTTGTGCATACAACAATATGTTTAGGTGACTGTTCCATTGCTGCATTATGTTTCTCTTAATCGATCTGATCTTTATGTATTTAAGTAATTTACTTTTAGACAAAGAATAGTACAATTTGTTCAATATTGAGTTCTGAGAAAATGCAAAAATTACTTGACAACTGAAAATAATTACTGGACAATTTGGAAATTAATGAACAGTTGTTAGTACAGTATACAATAGTAATCTGAAGTGCAAGCCAGGTGAAGACATAATCTAAATATGATGTGAAGTTCTTATGAACCACCGACTGGCTACAAAGATTATGTTGAATCCAAAGCCAAATATCATTGCATTGTAGATATGTTTTTGCTAATTTTGATTATGAAACAATGAAATATAACTAAGATATGAAACTATTGAAAGTAAAGTCACTATCCCTGCTTGTGACAAGATAAAGGTTAATGGACATATGTCATGAGACTCACATAGAAGCTAAAAAATATGCACTTATTGTCAAGTAGAACAAAAAGCTTATCACTGAAGATGAGGTCTGTTTGGACTGCAGTGAATATGTTGAGTATGTGTATTTTTGAGTGGATGTTTTAGTTTTAAAGAGGTTTTCAGACAAACTCATAATTTTGATATTAATAGTTTGCTGGTTCTAACAGTCACAAGATAAATAAAAATTTTCATTTACTTTTTGATCGCAGTTCACAATAAATTAACACGATCGCAAAGACTTTCAAGAGATCAACTCAAGAGCAATTTAGATACCTTATTGTAAATGCCTGTAGAAAACATGTTTGGATTAAGTAATGTGTCCTTTTAATGTCTACACATTTTAATATGTGATGCACAAGGCTATTGAAATTGCATTAGTTGATTTCTTGAAAATCTTTGGAATTGTGTGAATTGTAAACACCTCAAATGCAGTAGTGACACCTTTACTTTTGTAGATTCTATTCTGCAGTGTGAATGCAAAATTTTTTTCATTCAAGCAGATTGAAACAAAGGGACTATTAAGGGGTTAAGAGCTCATTTAGGAGGAACCCGTGGGTACTAACGAGGGATTATTGGGCGCCAAATGTTTTACGACCTCTGTCCTTTACATGGCAATGCTGAGCACAAATGGTAATATTGCTCATCAGGGAAGCATGTTTCGGCTTGATGCAATAACTGGTTTGAAATTGACTACGAATACTGTTCATAAATCAAATATTTGTATGTGCTTGTACATGCCTGGGGCTTCCTTGCTTATACATGAACTGGACTGATGATCCATAAGTGGTGACTTTTTTTTTTCTTTTATTATGAGATGATTATGAAGTGAAATATCTTATTTTAGTTATATGTTTGTACAATGCATGGCTCCCAAAACATTATGACATACCTCATATGCATTGAGAAGAATAGTTTTTAGCTATTGATTTTGTTAGCAAATGTGTCTGTAGACATAATGTGCCTTTTTAGACCAAGTATTTTAATGATATCAAAATGATGATAGATTAGAGTTTCTTAAGTTTCTTAATATTGATATACAGGAATTATAGAGAAATATGAAAAAGGCATAAAACATTACAGGAAGATTCACAATAAATTGTTTGAAAAATAAAAAGCAATCAAGCTTAACAGTGTATGGGCAAAGAGAATAAGAGAGATACATGTAATGGGGAGAAAGGGAGAATAAGATAGAGGAAGAAAGAATGAGAAAGAGAAAGAAAAGGAGAGAGGGAGATACAGAGACAGAGATAGAGAGAGAGAGAGAAGCAGAGAGGGATAGGGACAGGAAGAGGGAAGAGGGAAGAAGAGAGGGTATCAGACAAAGAGATAAAGAATGCACTGGGGAGAAGAAATCTTCTGACAAGCCGCCGACAAGAGGTTGTGACGTTAATGATATAAATTCATGTGACAGTAATAGGCCTGAAGGGACATCAATGGCAAAGGAACTAAATGTAGCATGTATATCCTATGCCCAATTAAGTCCAGTGTTTGTTCAACCCTGCATCCCTACATCCGAATCTAATACCTTTCAGTTTTCAGCCACTTGTATATCTAGGATGTGGCCTAATTGGAATTCAAATATCGGGGGAGCTGCGTTAATTAAAAGAAACTCACATGGTCAAACGGTTCCCGTCGATCTGTAGCTATGACGCTAATTGATTGACCCCTCGGCACACATCTAATATTCAGGAGAACCCTCTTTTACTATGGATATCCCATGAGCGCTTCCTGGATCGGAGATGTTTTTCCGTGCACTCCATCATGGCGTGGGCCTCATGAAAGTAATCACGAGGGAAGCAATTCCACACTCCCATTTGAAGAAAAAAAATGTGTGACCTTTAATTTCATCCCAAAAGGGTGTCTTTGGGAATATCTTTTGCATAATTGCGAAAATGATTCCTAATACTATAAATTGTATGTATTGCAAGAAAAGGACAAAAAAAGAATGAACATACATGTAAAAACAATTTAAGAACTATCGATAATGGTGACTTCAATCAAATACATGCACTCTTATAAATTTCTTTGATATAAACACAACAAAAAAAGTAACTCCCCCCTTAATCAAAATGGCATAACTTTTTAACGAAAAGGTTTTGAGCAAAATAACTTGGCAGGAGTGTTCCTTCACTTATTGACTAACTTTTCTGTGAAAATGAGATTGATCCATTGAGTCATGCATGAGTGAACAAACATTAAAGGCAAAATTGTCACTTTTCAAAAGTCACAAGGGTCATTTTGGGGATTCTGTGAAAGGAGATTTTAGCAAATTCAGTGTTTGGTGCATATTTATTTGTTGTTGTTGTTGTTTATCATCCATCGCTTGACCCTCTCACACCTATCCTGACACTTTTCTCATTATTGTGGTTGGGTGAGCACAAGTTAAAAAAAATTTCAACCCTCCTGAATTTGAAATTACAAAATCCATTCAGCTTATTGAAAAAAAAAATAAATCCAGATATTTTTACCAAAATATATCATCACATATTATGTGAACATAAGAGGTTGTCATTGTGTCATGGTTGAGTGAGCATACTTTAAAAATCGCGCAAGAAAATGCTAAAATGTACTGTTAATACAGCATAAAAAATGACCCTTGTGACTTTTGAAAAGTGACATTTTTGCCTTTAATATTTGCCCACTTATGCATGACTTGATGGATCAATCTCACTTTTACAGGGAAGTTAGTCAATAAGTGTAAGAACACTCCTGCCAAGTTATTTTGCTCACAACCTTTTCGTTAAGAAGTTACGCCAATTTGATTAAGGGGGGAGTTACTTTTTTTGTTGTGTTTATATGTGTTCCTACATGTACAATGTTTTAAATATGTAAATGTTGTTATTTGTAGTTCTCTGCATTATCTTCAAATGTATACATTTACATATTTTTAGTTTATTGGACACCACTGATCCAGTTGTTAAAACTGAATAGTGTAAAAATCAGTACATGTATACTTTCAACTTCTGAACTGGGCAATTCCAAATCACTTGATCATATGTCATCCCATATATAACCGAGGAGAACACTAAACATTGCAAGAGTAATTTTTCTTGATATTTTGTCTTATCCAAACTGGAGAAAAGCTATCAACTTTATACTATCATCAGGTAAGGAATTTTTTTGTGTAGTCGGAAATGTATGATACCTAATATCTTGGACTAGGTCCAATGATATTTTCTTAGTTTATTATTATATATCACAAATTCTCTATAGGTATATTGCATATGTCTTATCTTATAGGCCCTGTTGAGGCACTCTTTTAAAGTGTACCGTACCCGTGCCAAACTACCTGTACCGTGCTGCTCCAGAAGCGTGCCACAGCAGACCACCTCTCAAGGTGGTCCAGAGCATGCCAAAGCGTGCCAAAGCGAACCATACCGTTCCTCAACGAGCACCTGAATGCAGACCGTACCGAACCGGAAGTGTTAATTCAACAAGCGCGCTAAATTGCATGTTATTTCTTCACATACTGCATGAGTTTATTAGCAATACAGTGTAGAGAAGTGATTGAGAGCTCGATTGAGCGTGATGATATCAGCCGAGCCAAGGGTTGTGTTGAATAGTGTGCCAAATTCCTCACCTTTGACCGCGGTTGCTATGTAACGTATCATCCCCCCGGATTCGAGTGCTAAGCATGCCGAATACGTACCTCCGAGGTACGCTTCCCAATAAAGCGCCTGAACGCTCGCTTTCAACCACCCTGGCACGGTACGCTTTGGCGCGGCACAGTTTGGCACGGTACGCTACGGCACGGTTCGCTTCCAAAAAGCGCCTGAACAGGGCCATAGTTATCCCTTACCTTAGACAAGCTGTCCATCTTTCCTTTGTCTCCTGAAAATATCTAAATTCATAACAATATTTGTCTCCCCCAGTCAATAACCATGTAAATATGCCAAATTCAACTATCAAAATGTCCCTTATTTATGAGTACTGTGCCCCATTGCTGAACTTTACCTTCTAAATTCTGTTCTTGCCATTCTGATTGAGGAGTGCCGTCCAAGACATGCTATTAATGCACTTAAGTGCTGAATCACATTTAGGCACTTAGAAATAGTATATCTTGAAATATCTTTGGGTTAAAAATGTGTTTCCTTCAAAGGTTTTCCCATACTGATTTTTTAGTATCATAGCTTCATACCCATTGTTGTTTTTTTCTTTGTCTCTCAAATTTCACATTATATTTTATAATATAATATAGATAACTTGTTTGCCATATAATCTACTCTCCTCTTAGATGGAAAATCTCAAAAATTAATATCTTAAGTACAGCTACCTTTTCAGCAAAAGGTGATCAGAATTACACCAGATTTCTTTATCACTTTGACATTAGTGGCTACCATATTTAACCTTTACATTTGATGTTTTCAGAATCGATGTGTAAGTCTCCTGTCATGTGGTTCCTTCGTAATGTGTCTGTAAATATGTTTTTCGTGAAAAGGAGTAATCAAAGTGCAAATCACAGAATGCGGAGTGTAGTAGTTCCTCAGATAGAGGTTACAGTAATTTACTTGTGTAATGGGTATTCACATTTCCTCACACTTCTCCCACAGCTTTCATTGACACAGTTTATCTCCTTTTGCTTTTTCATCTTTTGTCATACAAAAACATGGTTATGTACACACACATTGTGATCAAACATATTCACGCCCATCTTAGCATTCAATTTTTCTAGCAGTTTATCCCCATTTTGCTATTATATTCAATTCATTTAATTCATACCAAAAAAAAAATCAGCATTATGAATTATGTTCAAACTTGAAGCTAGGTTCTGAAATTGTTTTCAGTGCCAGAAGATATGTGGGGAAATTTTTCTGTAAATTGAGATAATAGGGGTATTCTCATGGCAATAGTCAAACTTTTAGGTTAAATGATCTTCAACTGTAACTTTTGTGTTTGTGTCATACTAATCATTGATTTTGAATTTCCTGAAAGTTTGGATAGTTGAACTGACACAAAAATCTCTGCAATCTCTATGCCAGAATAATCAGTCTTAGAAGACACATATTTCTAGAGCAAACAAGACTATAGTCAGGCTCTTTTTTTTCCCCTGAGGTGTTGGTATGGGAGGGAATGAGGCATTTTGCTGGGAATTTTGATTGCACTTTTTCTTTTGCTAATTCTGTCTCATTCTTCTCCTGTAATCACCTAAATAGCAAACCACCCCCTGAGTATAATTTTCAGCCATGTAATGATTGTGTCTTGGAAGTAGGAATTATGGCTGTAATGAGGTATATGGTCATTTGGTTTTCATGAGAATATCTAGACAACATGCGGTTGTTGACTGTGTCAAATTCTTATTGACCCTGCTTGTAGCGCAGACGATACTTGCTAACAATAGGCAAAATCACCTTGTATATACTTAGAGAATTTTGTTGTTGTTGATTTGGTTAGCCTGTAGGCAGATCTTGTTCGCTGTCTTACATTCTGAGGTGTACCACATTTCTAAGCAATTCACAGCGTTTGAAAATTTAACGTCTGTTGAGATCTAGAACGGTGTTAACTCTGTGTAAAGTATATAGATGTAATTTAAAGTCCTTCTGGCTCTTACTCAACACATGGTAAGGACAGTGGGTTGAGATGACATTCTGCTGTCCATATGGTCTGGAATATCTCAGCATGCTGAAAATGCAGGGTAATTTTACATTCAGATAATGCTAAAGGAGCAAGAAAATACAGAGTCCTGCATCCTTTGTGACTTGCACAGTGCTGTAGCAAGCTGTTACAATGCTTGCAAGTAATCTCTACTCACTGCCCCTCCCTGCCTTTGCCCTCCCCCCCCCCCCCCATTTGTACTTGGTACTTGCAGACCCTCACTCAGTCTGTGGAAGCATATAGATTTCAGTAACGTTCAGGGAATAATGTGTGTACATCATTTTTTTTCTATATTTATTGTCTCTTGTTACACGGACACTGTTGTTTTTCACAAACATAGAACGCAAACAGTCGACATTAGTTCTATATTGCAAGCGTGCATGGATTGCATAATGGCCCGTCCAAGAAATAATGTTCCTGATTGAATTATCCCGATCGCCCCCAAGGAAACACGATACCCATTGACAAACGTGAGCATGATCCTGGGCATGACAAAACCAGGAATTGCGAAGTTTTCTCACGGAGTGTCTAAACCTGGGCATTTTAAGCAACCCACGTGAGCGAGAGTGCGAGAGAGGTTTGTCAACGATGACGGTGGGGTAACGCTGCGACGTGTATGTTTTAGGAATGGACCGTCATTGTTTGGTAGAGATGAGTAAACTGTGAAGATGACAGAAGCTTTCTGTCTCTCTGTCTTTCTATCTTTCTCTATCTCTCTCTCTCTGTCTATCTCTTTATCATCTGTCCTGTGTCTATCTGTGTCTCTCCCGCTGTGTCTTATTCTGTCTCTCTCTCTCTCTCTCTCTCTCTCTTGCTTTCTCTCGTTCTCTAGAGATCTAACCGTCTGTGAGATATACAGTATCGTGTAGTGAAGAGAAAAGGAATATTGGGGATAAATTAACCTGTAGCTTATGGGAGGTGATTAGTTTTTGTGATTCATCCATGAGCATGTAATAAAGTATGAAATGGTCTGTTTCATATCAGGAGGGTGTTAAAGATAAAGTTGAGTTCTGGTCATGTGATTACATTGTGAAAGAAACTGTCTTTAAGCAATTGGGAAAGGTTGATCATGTCTGCATTTTGTACTGTGAGGTTTTGGAATCATCAAAATGATAAGAAATCAACCCAAACTCGCTCAAAAGCACATGCACTGCACACAGAAATGGGTATATGGGACTGCACACAGATGAGGCATGAATATTCGGCCCAAACACTTCAGCTGTTTTTCGTCTTATTTCAAATATAAGGGCATTTGAAGAGAAAACCCTTTCAGGGGACTTTTCTACTATGATGTTCTTTCAAACTAACATAAATGTAAAAGGAATGAGAAAGCTCACAAATTATATTTCACCTTTCCCAGAACTCAACTTAAAGTGAGAGAGGTTAAACGTACCATGGAAGGGGGGATATTTCACTTGGAATTGAAAAATAAATGGATGTGTTCTGCTCTATTGCACTTCTTGAATAGATCGACTAAGCTGCATAATGGACTAATAAAGCACGTGGAATAATTGATATTGTTTTTCTATGTCTGTATCAGCCAGTGAGGCATGGAAGGCATTGTGAAATATGAAATTATTTCCAACCCTTCTCTTGTAATAATCAATTATTACATGTGACTAAATTGATATCTTATCTGAAACGTTTAATACCAATACAGGGTTTACTGTTCCATTTAATTGAAATTTTAATTGAAAACCTAAGAGGATATAAAAACTTAATTCAGTTGCCAATGAAGCATCTGTGCCAATGCTCAAAGTTACTTCCTACCCTAGATTGTTTAAAGAGCAGGCTCTAATAATTTTTCAGCCAGAGTATTAAAATATATCTTCTGTTTGAAGCCAGAAGGGCGTTAAGTCCCATCATTTGTACAGAGTTAATGCCCTTGTGGCTCCAAACAGATATGTTTTATGTAACATCAATCAAACTGACACTTTTGCTATTTATTTCCTCTTCCTTCTATTTAATATATCTGTATATCATTTGTAGATAGCAGAATAATTGTACACTTAAAAGTCAGCATTTTGCTATAAACTTTCCAGTATGTTTTGTTAACACCTTAAAGTAGATTATCTGTTTTTGTCATGTGCCCTGATGGGCAAAGGGTAAAAATGGATGCATGGAAAATGGATTTACATTTTTTGAAAAATGCGTTCTAAAGTTTTGACCATGCTTTGACTATATCTATATGCATCTTATCTCAGTCTGTGCATCATCCAAATCATCAACAGTTATATTATCACTTTAGCAATAAAAACTAAACAGTTTAGATTGTGCTAGCACCCTTGTGCAAGGCATACAACTATTTTACTGCAGGAAAAGACTTTTCAGAATGTTAAACAGTACCCCCTAATGTGCTGTAGGTTGATAGTCCGGCCCGGGTGTTATCCTTTGAGCTGGCCGGGGGGATTTGCTGCCCAAATGTTTTTCACCTAAAGAAGAATGTTTTCTTTGATTGTATATTTTGTTTGTTTAGGCTGGAGGAATGAATTAAATTTGATGAACTTATTGGAATGATATACAAGAGCATAGCTTTCATTTAGAAATTAATTGGGTAGGATGAAGGGAGAATAGAATAAAATGGGGTGAAACATGCGTCAGCTTTCAAGTTTTATTAGTAGTTTATGGGTAGCCAGCCAAGTAGGAAAGTTGCAGATTAGGTGGTCTGGTAGGGGGTATCATGAAAGTGTTCCACATCTTCTGTAGATAGCTCTTTACACAAGAATCTGTCTGCTGAGAGCAAGAAGGACGTAAAATCTACATACAGGTGCTTATGTTAATGCCCTTCTGGTTCTCAGCAGACGAAGTAGGGAGGGTGCTACCTCAATACTAATTTGTTGTTGCTGTTGTTGTTGTTATAGTTAGTATTATTTTATTTAGGGTCATTTTCTTTTCCAGCTGCCTCCCATAAGACATTATTGCTCCCCCTCTCTCTAGATCTCTCTATTTTTGTTTTCTCATGTATTGGTAATTTTTTGTGGACCATTTATCTGTCTCATAGTCTATCCATTTCTCTTTGTCTATTTCTATATATCTCTCTTTATGTATGTTTTTATTGCTATCTCTCTATTTCTCTTTCTCTCTCTCTCTCTCTCTCTCTCCCTCTCTGTCAAATGTTTTCACTTCTCACTTCTTTGTCAGTAATATAGTTTTACCCCCTTCCTCCTCATCTGTCCCTCTCTCTTTCTCTCCCACTCTTTCCCATAATATCCATCCACTGTTCAGTATTACTACATTGATGAGTGAAGTCACAACTTAGAGCATGGATTAAGCTATGGTGTCCTCAAAGGAAATGACTTCAAATTGCACATGCTAGTCAGTGAGTCCATACACGTTCCTTGCATACTGAATACAGTGACAAATCCAGAGCATGCAGCTTCTCCAATCTCGCCATGCGCTAACCTTGTCAGACCTTATGAAAGAGCCAAGAAAACAGAAGCAAGCAGAGGGATGGGGAACATTTTCCCCGAAAGCGTGGATTCTCGTTTGCGGCTGCATCTGGAAGTGACGTTGATGGCTGCTGTGAGAGAATTTGCCGAGAGACGATCAACTCGGCGTAGTCAGGGTCATGTGTGGGTGAATCAATGGATAAATGAGATGAGTCACATGATCAAATGAAGAGTCCTTGAGCTTGAGGTTGTATAAGAATCACAGTCTTCATATGGAATAGACAAAATACATCAAGACATATTGGCAAATCCAGGATTCCGTTGTGGAGATGGGATGGGGGGGGGGGGGGCACAAGTGAGCCAAGAGTTGAAGGAATTTATAACTGCTCCAAGTCAAACTCTCTATATTTTCTTTCTCTTTTCAGATGTGAGCGTAAATCATTATACTACTGTAATCAAGCTTTATAAGTGAGAATTAATTCATTTTCACTTCTTTCCTGTGTTTTTCGCATTGCATTGATCATGATATGCCAAGATTGCCTCTTCAAGTAGGAGATGAAAGCTGGTGACTATTTGAGTATTGATTTCAGTGTCTTTTCTGGGGACTACTGTACGGAAATGATTACTGGGATGTTTTTACTAAATATGTAACAAAAATGATTATTTTGCTATCAAAATTTGCATTATGAACTGGTGTCACACCAGAACCTAAGCTGACGAAGAAAACAGGTAGAAAAGTAGCAGTGCAACACAATTAAAGCACACACACATAAACAAACGGCTGCATGCATGACCGTCCTGCTGAGAATCCTGCTGAGAGTCCTTCCTACACTGTAGGAAATATCAAGGTTAAGTCTGTGATGCAACCGCCTTACTTTACACTACCTCCCTTTACCCTGGCTAGTTTGTACCAGAAACATCATCACCCGGTAATAACCCCCAAACTTTTTGTTTGCTGACATGGACGCAAAAATAGCTCGACACCCGAGGGGGGCGGAGTATGTAATTGCACATCAGCGCCACCGGGAGTTGGTATTCCACAAAGGAGGAAAAAAAAAGGGGGATGTTTGGGATTTTGCCGCTCGGAAACGGTCCGGCCATGGATTAGCGCCCAGAGCTTGAATATGTCTTGGATGGTTAGCTATGCCAAATTATGCATCAATGTCGGAGCCCCCAGGATAGGTGATTCAAATGAAATGTAGAGCTTTGGAAGAGGTACCTGCATGGCTAGAAGAAGGTCATTGTGAAGGTCATCTCCCAGCAGGAATGACGCACACTCAAAGGCGGCTCTGATGATACTTTTATGCAAATTCTTGGGTTCGAATGTGGTCAAACCTATCAGTAAGCTCCCAGAGGTGGTGTACAAATAATTCTGCATTACTGTTTGTCCTTTTTTAAAAAAAAATCCTTGCTAAGATCAACCAACATTAGCTTATATGAAAAAAGGAACAAAAAAAGGACTGTGATTTATGGCTGCCTATTGAAGAGACATTTTCTTTAAGAAATAGCCAGAACTTTTCTAATTGCTGTAGAAATTTTACATACAGTTAAATCTGCCATGTTGGCAAACCTGTATATGAAGGTATCCATTTAGGAATACACTTTCCACTAAGAAAGAAAGAAAAACTTGAATTCACAAGGTGGTCACCTCTGTATAGTGAGCAGTTTTTCTATTCCCTTTAAGGTTACCAAAATCTCTTCATTTGATACTGCATATTTTGAAGCAAGGATAACTCATTCAGTAGACAACACAAAAATTAATACAAATTATATTAAATGCCTTTTTAGTATATTTAATATACAGTGCAAATTTAAAAAACATACACACTTTGAAAATGTCCTCCAAAGCCATATTTTCACAATTTTTTCTTATGCAGTTATGGGTGAGGGTCTGTATCATGGAATGACACTACGAATATAGACAGTATTTTACGCTTGAGTGAGTACTGGCTACTTTTGTAGAACTCTCAAAAATTGGTTTGCGCAAAATTGCTTCAGTCTTGCTTTTGATAAAAGTGTAAAAGTGCGTATCAGAAAGTAATTGCATGTTCTCTGTTAACCATCAATAACTGATTTGAACAATCATTTAATCCTTAACCCTATACCTAACAGTGCACACCCACAGTGGCATATCTAGAAATGTATAAAGCGGATGGAGTTGGATGCTTCCAAGAGAGGTGTTAAATGTGTGGCTAGGTATAGGATTAACGATTAAATGATTGTTCACATCAATTACTGTTAGTTGACAGAGAACATGCAGTTACTGCCTGATAGGCACTTCGATCAAATTCAAGACCGAGGCATTTTCACACAAACCAATTTTTGCAAGTTTTACTAAAGTAGCCAGTACTCACTCAAGCGTAAAATATTGTCAATATTCATAGTGTCATCCAATGAAACAGATCTTCACCAATAATTATATAAGAAAAAAAAATCATATTAATATTGTAAAATTATGATTTTGGTGAATATTTTCATCAATGTGTGTACTTTTTTGATATGCACTGTATATGAAGCCTTGTCAGTATTTTGTTTTATACTTTTCAAAATATGAAGCAATTAAAAAGCAAAGGAATTCATTTCCTTTTGCTTATTTAGGCATAATTTTAATATCTTAATAAAATGACAGTCCTCTTCTGTTTGTGTTTGCTACATCTGCAGTGCCTATCCACAATTTAATTAATTGTTTTTAATATTGCATTCTTAAAGTTTGATTATTTTAGCTATTTGTTCATGTATAAGTTACTCTTACCATGCAAAGTTGGTTCATTTATTTATTACGGAGTAATAATGTTTTTAGTAATTTTTTTTATCAAGGAGTAACATTGGGACTCCTGTCTGCAAAAATATTTCCGCTTCTATGTGTGATTCGACTTTATTTTAGCTGCCTTTTCATGCATAAACTACCCTGACTATGCAAAGCTGGTGGATTATTTTATTATCTTAAGGAGTATACTCTTGGGGTTCCTTTCACAAAAAGATTTCCGCTTATCTGTGTGATTCGTCTTTTGCATTTCATCATTTTGACAAGACTCAGTCGTCCCTTGATTTCTCATCTCCCGATGGTCCCGGGGGTCGTTGGTTCACAGGCACCGCAGGGCAAGCTCCAGTCTAGCAGAAATCAATTTCCCCTTTTTGGGATACCCCAGGGAAAGTTCCAATTGAGCTGTTATTTTGTTCCTTTACTCTCGCCAAATTGTATTATTTTTTCTTCAAATCAGCCCCTGTTTGATGCTGTCTCGTAGCAGTCTTATGATTTTGGATGCATGTGAGGTTATGTCTTTGACCAAGCACAATATGTTTCTTTCACATGTGTAATGATATTAGATTGTTCTAGTTATAAAAAGATGTTTGGAACAACTAAATAGCATTGAAGAGAAGCATACTAAAGCTTTTGGTCTGGCACTCATCAGAGTAAACCGCAAGAATGAACAGAAAGCCGAAATCGAACAATATAAATAGAAGCTCAAGGAACAAAATTAAGGCACGAAATATAACATGCTCTGATTGGCTGTCTATACATAACGGTAAAATAGGCTTATTGCCAGCCTTTGTAATAACGGGATAATCGCTAAAAAAAAAAGTATGAGCGTCCTCACAAACTCTTTCTGTCTGCACAGAATAGGGTCAGTCAGCTGAATGTCCATGGCTTTGAGCTTGCGCAGGTGAATTAAGATTCTAACCGTAATTTAAGTTGGAGACGGCATGGTTCCAGGGGAAGGGGACACTGAGATTATATTTGGACGGGGGTGTACCAGTTTTTTGGTGCTTCAAACCACAACACATCTTTAAGGATTTGCATGCGCTTCCACTTCGTATGTGCACACTGTATATGCCAACTGAAATCAATGTGTAACATGTGAGCATTGTGTACTCCATATAGTATCAGCAGCTTGAGCAGACTACAACAGTATATTCATGTGGCATGCTCTATCTTATTTATGACTTTATACACATAGAGGTGTCGTAGTCGAGTGGTTTAAACACTTGACTGGAGATGGGAAGGTCGTGGGTTCGAACCCCGGCACGACACTACTGTCCTTTGGCATGACATTAATCTACATTTGCCACTCTCCACCCAGGTGTTAAATGGGTACCGGCAGGAATGAATTCCTTGAATGCTGTGAGCACCAAAATCGGTAGCCTAGCTAGAGCCGGGGTAATATTGGAGCGCCTTGAGCACCATTCATGGTGGATATGAGTGCTATATAAATATCCAATATTATTATTATTGTCATTATTCGTGATGAATTAATAGAAAAAGTAGGGCCAAAATCGGAATGTTTTTTAATGTGAAGGGAGAATCAATGAAACTGAGATTTATAAGGCATTGATTCTTCAAAAAAAGGGCACCTATGATTACATGACTTCTTGACATAGGTCTTCCCTGTAAAAAGTCACCTATTTTAGTGACACAACCTCTTATACCCATACATGTTCATATATGGGTCTGTGCATTGTAAACTAGACATGATCTCCTAGCTAGAACAAATATTTTTCAGTACCCTGTTTTACTGTATTCAGGCTTAAGATGATGGTTGCATGAAAATATGCTCTTGCATATTAGCTGTCGTTTAGGCAGAACCATGGGCGCAAATCCAGGGGGGGGGGAGAGGGGGCATGTCTCCCCACCTTTTTGAAGATAGGTGAATGTCCCCCCCCCCCCCCCCACCTTTTTGAATAACCTTTTTTTTTTTTTTTTTTTTTTTTTGCTTGTCAGAGAATTTTGGAGGAAAACTAGACCCCCCAAAAAAAAATGTGATAACATTTTTTTAATTTTTTTTTTTTTTTTTTTTTTTGGGGGGGGGGGGGGTTAGAGAAAATTTTCAGATATTTCGGACAGGTACAAAAGTTAAATCATGTGGTGACCCCCCCCCCCTGAATTTCAAAATTAATTTGGGCCACTGGGCAGAACTGTACAATGTATAATCCTCACAAGTACCAGCACCCTGTGGTAAGGCAATGATCCTCAATAACCAAGTCTATTGGATAGGATTTAAAGCAGTAGTTCCAATGGTTGCTTGTCTACAAACTTCAGGGGGTTGAAAGAGTTAAGTGAACTGAACTAGTTCCCTTTCTTGGATTATGGCATCTATCAGAACATCCAAAGTCCATCTCCAAAAATCATCCATTGTTCCACAAATTTTCTGTTTATGCCATATACCAGCATACAACCAATTGCACAAACCCTTGCTTTTATCTCTATATTCCACCAGAATCCTCTCTTAATCAGCATCATCGTATATATGCAATTAATTCTTCCATCCCTACTTCAATAATTCAACTGAACTTTTTCATCAATCAGCGAAGTAAATTGAAGTTCCATTGCGTGCTTTGTTAGTCTTTGCCGAGCTTACTGTCAATTCAGCGCATTAAGCCTACACTTGTCATAATTTGCTCAAAGTTAATCAATCAAGCGTCTAGTATAATACTCGGCATAGAAAGCACTTGACATAATGATGAGCGGGCCCTGATATCGTCTGTGTTTGCCATTGTAATTGGATGTATGATAACTTGATTCCTTTTCCAAGGGCAGGATGTTTAACATCAGGTTCCTGAATTTAAAAATAAAGAGACGATTTCTTCATTTTGATAATCATAGTGTGCATGACTGTACATATTGCCTACATGTAGCCAAGTCTTGTATGCTGATGTTGCCTTAAATACTGTTACAAAATAATTCCTGTCGGGCAATTTCACTACCTTATTACATTGCCTTTTGATATGTCTGTTTGTCCATTTCAATCAATGTGATTGGCTCTTATCCCTAAGTTTAGCCCATAAAAGGCAATTTTCTAATTGTGATTATGTGCATATTGTGTTAGATGACAAGACAAGAAAAGAATGATTTCTTGTATGGGTAGTTATAAAAGAAAATGCATGAATAGTAGTCTGTAAAGTGGATTATTGATACATACAACAAACAGCATGGGTCCTAGGACACTCCCCTGAGATATTCCACTTCTAGTGTACAATATTTAAAAAAAAATTTAGAATGTATTGAGAATGTAAGAGAGATACAAAATATGCCTTACATAAATTGGCAATTTGGTGAGTTGATTGTGAAATACAGTTGGACAACTCTCCTGTTTGTTGTAAACAAAAATGTTAATTTGCAGTTTTCTCTGAAGCGCCTTAACCGTCGGGGCAGTACTCAAAATATATTGTAGATAGCATATTGTTATAGGTCCTCATGAAAGAAAAGGATCCTACTGAGTAATACATTTTTAAAAAATGACATTTTAGTCATTTTGTGTGTTGGAGCAAATGGTTAGTTGTCCGCCACGACATGTACATCATAGTGACATTACCTATTCGGCCAATTTAAAATTCCCATATTTATAGTGAATTACAACTTTCAAAAATTCATAACTTTCTTATTGCTTGTTCGATTTTGTTCAGACTTTCACCAGTCTGCTCAGATTTTTTCCTGTTTTTTCAGAGCATAGATCATGTCATTAAGGTTGGAATCCCTTTAAGTGCAAAGAGCATTGCTGGAATTGAGTCCTTTCTTGTCGCATTACAAAAAGTAGTCTGTAAAACAGAATATGAGGAAAGAAATAAGCATTGAATCTTGAATTGCGATGTAATTTTCTTCCAAATTGGCAATTCTCAAACTGCATTAAGCAATATTTACTCATAGAATTTCATTATAGACACATAATATTTTGTTTCATTTCATTCTATCGATGGAAGGAAAATAGAAAGATCCCTTTTCTAAATGAGTTAAAATAACTCATTCAGGCAACATACTCTCACCCATTAAAGTCTAAGCGGGCTGATACTTGAATTCAAGCCCATCGGAAATTAACATTGAATGAAAATGAAATGGTCTCTAACAGTTTAATGGAGTTTCAACATTGCAGTTGATCTTGAAATCTACGTCCTTCAGGTTCTGTGTCTCCGGCGTGGAGTAAAAGGCTGAGGCAGTCTGCAACAATCAACGCGTTTAATTGATTGCTAGTCATATCCGAAGTGACATACCATTCAGGATAATTCACTGGGGCCATCGTAAGTGTACCGTGTATCACTCTCCGATGTAAAACATTGATTGGACTTTGAAAGAAACATATTTCTTTGGTTAAGTGTTGATTGAGTTGATTGATATGTTAGTGTTATGATGTAACATTATTAGAGAGAGAAGGGGAGAGAGATTGAGATGTAAAGAGAGAAATATGGACAGATGGAGAGACAGAAAGGAAAAGAAGAGGTTGATAAGTTGAAAAATATAGGTATGGTGGAAATTAGATTAAGTAAAAAGGAAAAGCATATGAGAGAAAAAAGAGAAGGGATAGTAGAAAATAAGATGAAGAAGGGTGAGGGGAGGGGTGTAGAGAGAGAGAGAAAGAGAGAGAGAGAGGGGATGAGAGAAAAGAGAGAGAGAGAAAGAGAAAGGAGAGAGAGAGAGAGAAAGAGAAAGGAGAGAGAGAGAGAGAAAGAGAAAGGAGAGAGAGAGAGAGAAAGAGAAAGGAGAGAGAGAGAGAAAAAGAAAGGAGAGAGAGAGAGAGAGAGAGAGGGGGAGGGGATGAGAGAAAGCAAACTTCCAACAGGAGGTGAGAGAGGGGAAGGCAAGTATGACACAAAGTAATTTAAGTAAGATATTCATTATCAAACATTTATGATTTGATCTCTAGATATTTATCAAAATGTGAATGAATATTAAGATTTTAAAGTGCATTTGCACACGTAAACCATATCTTCCTGAACTGTAAATGACCTTCAGCTTCAGAGCTTGCATGAAATCCATGTCTGACATCTGCCTGCCTTTTCCATTCCATTTTCTCATAAATTTGCAAATTTCCATGAAATGAAGATGTTCCTCCCATTGGAGTAATGACTCAATTTGACTTGATTACTCATCTAATTTTCTATTCTTATTTATTTATTTATTTATTCACGTTTTCTTTATAAAAAGCAGGGTGGTTCCACTCAGAGCTGCAGAGGGCCTGTTTTACAATGGTCCAGTGATTTGGCAAAAGAATAAAAGTAGAGTTATACTTTGACATTCTTTATTTTTGTATGTGCCATGCAGACAAAAAAAAATTGATTGCCCCCTACAACCTCATTTAGTATTGAACGATAGGATGGGGAAAGGAGAATATAGAGAAATATGTTAATGAGCTCATTTATTACATAAATATTCAAATAAGAGTAGGGGGAACTATTCAAATAAG
Organism: Heliocidaris tuberculata; assembly: GCA_025618425.1. Lineage (NCBI taxonomy): Eukaryota > Metazoa > Echinodermata > Echinoidea > Camarodonta > Echinometridae > Heliocidaris > Heliocidaris tuberculata. The sequence goes on from CM046848.1 coordinate 27,409,253, forward strand.
AGTAGGGGGAAACCCCGGTTTGGTGATACACCTGCACATCCCATTCAGTTATATCGGGAGGAGAGACCTAGGGATTACACTGATTCAGTTCGCTTTTCCCATCAACCATTTGTAGTACTTTGTTTATCTAGTTAATGCATGTTTCCTAAAGTTACGTTCACACGATGGGAGCTAAACTTTAAGTTTTGCTTGTAGTTTCAAAACTTTAAGTTTACTTGTAGTTCTAGAACCACAAGCGAGCTCGTGGTTAAGGCCAAAACCACGAGCGTGGGGTCCTCCCTCGCAGATTTGGCCCATGTGAACTAAATAAACTTAAGTTTCGCAAGCTTGGGTTACGGATGACCTCTCTGTTCATGTTGAAACTTCACGCAAATTATGAACACAGGATCTGTATGTGTACTGTACACACAATCGGTAGTATCTTCTTCCGGGGTTAACCACAACAATTGCTTGGCTTGTAGTTTCAGCTCGTTGTTTTGGGCTCGTGTGAACCCTTGCTGCGGTTAGAGAGTCGTGGTTTCGTTAACTTAAAGTTTCGAAACCACAAGTCCCGTATGAACATAGCTAATCTCTACTTGCATTTTTTTCTCTGAGAACGCACCTTCAATTTTTAATAACTTTGACCCCGATACATCTTGCTAGTTTTAAGAGACCTAGCGTATTCATCAAAGCAGAACCCTAAAGAAATTATTCCATTAAGACAGTGCAATTATTCTAACAGGTATATTTATGGTTCAGTGAGTTTAACAATTATGAAAAATGGGAAAAAAAGCAGATAGCTATCATTGCTGGGACTGCATCAACAAGACAAAAAGTGCTTTCTCATGTGAATGACTTTTGTGAATAATTGAAAGGAGAAAAAGCTGATCACTCTCATAATTCTTCAAATCCATTTGTAGTGATAACCAGCAGTGCATGCAGCTGACATTGGCAACTGCTCATTTTCTTAATCCCTTTCAGGACAGGAATTATTTAAGGGCTAAATTGATCACATTTTTTCTTCAAATTGGCATCAGTAATATTTCTCTTTTAGTACTATAATTATGGTTCTAATAAAATGTAATGTCTTTGAAAAAAATATACATCGTTAGAAACTTATTCAAAAAGTTTTAAAATTGGCTAATTTCTATAAAAAACAATGATTTTGAATCTCTCAATGTGTTGCCAATTTAAGGATTTTAAAGCGTATTTTCCTGGCATCAAACGCAATATAGTCATACAACAAAAATGGACACAATGCGTGCCAAAATTTGTGCTCCTTCTACTCATGCATCTGGTATAATTTTTAAAGTTCTAAATCAAAAGTTACTGAGCCAAACCCAAAAATGTGGTCAATTGTCTCCAAAGGTATGAGTACACTTAGTAGTGACTATTTCAGGTATTCTGATGTTATAAGGTATATATTCCCTTGAAAGCTATGTATGTTCACATCAAAGATACATCAGGGGTGGATCCAGGAGTTTGTAAAAGGGGGGGGGGGGGGTGGGGGTAACAAATGTCTAAAATTTTCTGACAAGCCAAAAAAAAAAGGGTTATCAGATTTTTTTGGGGGGGTCCAGCTGTTCTCCAGAATTTGGCCGATTCGGCCCCCATCTGGACAGCCTGAAAAAGGGGAGGGGGGGGGGGCCACAGCTGATTCGCCCCCCCCCCCCCCTGGAGCCGCCCCTGTACATTGTTTGCTGAGAGTCAGATAGGCGTTAACTGGATGTTGAGGAATACAGACAGGTTCATGCCCTTCTGGCTCCATGCAGTCAGTATGTTCAAGTGAAATATATAATAATAATAATAATAATGATAATACAACTGCTTTTATAGGGTTACCACTTCCATTGCATCTCTATGCGCTTCAAGAAAGGGAAAATAAAAGGATAGACAGATGCTATAAAATGCACAATATAGCTCATTCAAAATGCTTTTTGAACAAATAACTTTTTGAAGATGGTTTTAAACTTAGATATTGTGGATGAATCCTTCAAATGAGATGGGATAGTATTCCAAAGTGAAGGGGCAGCGTGAGCAAATGATCACTCTCCATAAAACTTGGTCTGAATAACGGGACAAAGCAAAAGATCTTTCTGAGCCGTTCTGAGACGGTGGGAGGGTACATCCTTTACCTATTTCTTTCAAACTTTCACCAACCTGTTTCTCTTATTGTTCTCCTTCCACACAAATCAGCTTTTTACAAAGGTTGAATTGCCCTTTAAGAGAAATGTGGACACTATAGATAATGGAAACTAAAGTATCCTGGCAGGCTGAGAGCCAGAAAGACATGAACTTATTTAACTTTAACATTACATGAACAGCCTTCTGGCTCAAAGCAGACAATATCGTCTGTTTGGAGCCAGAAGGGCGTTAGTCATATACTTCAACACAGAGTTAACGCCCTTCTGGCTCTCAACAGACGATATGTTCAGAGTTACATGGTTACCTCTTTATGTGCTACCCAAATAACATACCTGTGCACAGTGTATTTCTCAGGGGGGAGTTTTACCAATGTATCTACAATTTCCATTAGTTAGCAAAACGTCGTGGTGCATAACAACGAGGGAAAGACGCATATGACAAAATTATTCTATTGATGCAGAACCAATATATTAGGATGTAGAGTTAGCATCTATATCTTTGAAAACTTTTAAGCAAAATAATATGAAAACTTTTATTCATATATATGTCTGATTCTAATTCTAAAAGCCCATACAAAACTGGCAATTTTCCTCGTTGCGTCTTTCCTGTGTCTTTATGCGCTATTGCATTTCGCTAGGCTACCTTATAAAATAAGTACATACAGGGGATTAAGGATATTATCAGGTAGCCAGTTAAAACAGGAAGTGCATGGGTTATTTCACACAACTTTTGCAATGAACAGTGCAAGCCCTTTTGTTAATTGTCTCCTATTATTGTGCCGATTTGTGTGTGCGGTACACTGCTATTGTGCTGCCTGAAGGGAAATATCCACATTGCATATAACAGAAACCAAAGAACCCTCGTGTGCTGAGAACCAGAAGGGTGTTGATCCATCCAGTGGCGGATGTAGGGGGGGCAATTCGGCCCATGCCCCCTCCCCTTTTAAAAAAGAAAAGTGTACAATGTGCCCCCTCCCCTTATAGAACTTTTTTATTTCTTTTTTTTTCTTTTTTTTTTGCATGTCAGAGAATTCTGGAGGAAAAGTGGACCAAAATTTTTTCAAGGATTTGTGTTCCCCCCTTTTACAAAATTCTGGATCTGCCCCTGAATCCATCTATAACATAATACGTCAACAGCCTTCTGGCTCAAAGCACAGTATGTTCACAGTTACATGAATAATATACATTCATGTGAATGGTGTGTTTTCACTTGAACTGCCTGAACTGTCCATATTGCAGATAACAGAAACCAAAGAACCCTTGTCTGCTGAAAGCCAGAAGGGCATTAACTTATCTCCCTTTATCATATGTTTAAGAACCTTCTTTCGCCCGCCAGATAATATGTGTACTCTGTGTTCAGTTACCTATTAAATCACACTATTAGCAACACCAAACAAGCAGAGTTCCTCTAAACTTCAACTTCTCTGGGCAGTGCCAGTCTCAATTAGAAAGGGGTTGTTCTAGAAACTATTTGGATTACCTATTAATAATATCTTCATTAGTGTTTCCTCTTTAAAGAATTGAGTTGCCCTGATATAAATCTATAGGTACCCACTTGCATTTAAATTGCATAGTATGCCTTCTGTGTGAAAAGGGGCAGAGATTCCCCTTCTCAACCCCCATTTCTCCATACGTAGGACCCTTTCTTGCATTCATGTTGCACTCTCCCGGATCTATCTGTGAGAGAGTACTCACTGAAATGTAATAATTCAAGGCCGGATCAATATAAGGATATCAGTTGTACAAGTTTGAAAGTACACATAATTTAGTTTTTTTATACTTACACACACAGAAAACTGTAACCTTTGATATGAATAGAAACTTCATGCTGATTTATGAAAATGTATTCTACATTCATGGTAAAATATCCCTTTGTGAACTGCAGTGTTGTGTAAATAATTTCTACCATATTCGACTAGGTTACAGACAGATGAAAGTGATCATAATAGGACTTCGAAAGTTTAATCAATGTGCGTGTTTGCAAAGTGCCTAGCACTGCATGTTTGCTAAGTGCCTGGTACTGCATGATTTGAAGATACTAGTGGAAGAAGGGGAACTGTTATTCAGGGAATATCAGCTTTCTGTATATATTATGAAAGTGTAATTATTGCCCTGTACAGTATGTCCCAGAAAAAAATTACAATTGGACTTTCATCATCATAAGCTTTCAAAATTGTAAATCAATCTGAATATTGTTTAAGATTATGAATCTATGACTAATTATCTAAATCTTGGCAAAAATCCTATCTGACTTGGTTCAGTATTCACAAAGAAATAAGAATGTTTGTAGCATATGCCAGTAATCTCTCCCATGCAAGTTTCGACAGAACTGAGGCTCACAAAGCACATCTGCATTTGGATATCGATTACAAAAGAAATTGTTATGCACTATGAAAAGTCATACTGGATTATGAAACTACAACTATTTCTCTTCCAGTCAGTGAAGACCCTGTCTGATTTGGGCTAGTAGTAAAAAAGAAATAGGGATATTTTTAAAGCATGTCATTAGTCCCCCTTTTCCGGATTTTGTCACTTGGATGTCCTTGGCATCCATATGAATGAAAATTTTTTATTCACAATAGACAGGTTTACTTACAAGTCTTATATATTCAAATTTTATGCAAATACCACTTTAACAAAGTTAAATAATCATGCAAATAGTATCTTCCTATAAAGATCAAGACAATTCATTCACTAAGAGGTACATGATTTTATTCAATCATTTATTTTCAGTAACAAATTACCAACATCTTGAAATCTCTGAAGACTGCTTATCTTTTTTTATAGTCATAATTATTTCATTTTGGAAAAGAACATCCAAAATGCACTGTATTTTCAACAACAATAACAAGAACAATGATGATTATGATGATGAACAAAACATTCCAATAACAATTATAGCAGATAAAAAAAAAACTGTCTTTCTTTTCAAACCATTTGAAGGGAGTGGGAATTGTTCATTGTGATTTGTGAGCCTCTCAAAACTTGGATAGAAGGGACTAATGACATACATTACAAAAATCCTTATTTCCTCATAACAACTGAACTAAATCAGATGGAATTTTTGCCAAGATGGAGATAATTAGCTATTGATTTATAATCTTAAACCATATTTAGATTAATTTACAATTTTGAAAGCTATTGATGCTGAAAGTCCAATTGTACTTTTTTTCAGGGACATACTGTATAGCAGTGTTGGGTACCTCGAGATCAATCTTGATCTCGAGACCAGTCTCGAGATCGGCATCAGTAACCTTGATCTTGTTCTTGATCTCAAAGGTGTTAGTCTTGATCTTGATCTTGATCTCGGAGCTTCTGTTCTCGGAACTTTCGCTAGATCGCTCGAGATCAACATTGTTATTACGTAAATTATCAAACAAAAAAGCTTTTAAAATCGTTCACCAATCGGCAAAAACACAACTCAGAGTTGGGTACCTCGAGATTGATCTTTTTACGAGACCAGTCTCGAGATCGGCATCAGTAACCTCAATCTTGATCTTGATCTCGGACATATCTGATCTTGATCTCAGATGTTCTGATCTCGATCTTGAGCTGCGGATCTTGATCTGGATCTGGACCTCGGACTGTCTGATCTTGATCTTGGACCCTCTGGTCTTGGACCCAACACTGCTGTATAGAGCTATACACCGAATGTTTTCAGATTGAACAGTCCATCACTTGTTAGGTATACATTTCACAAACGTCTGCCATTCGATATTCTGTATTCTACGAATTATGCAATTTACAAATTTCTACTATACTCAGCAAATGTGAAATTGTAATTATATACGGCCTGTAAAGCTATACATGCTGAATACTGTGTTCAAATGGAACAGAATATCAATAGTTAAGCCCACCGCACACTATACTATCGACTGCAATCCGATGTTGGAAATAAATCGCAATAACATTATTAAAATATAGACATTTAAACAAATAATCTTCCTGATTCAGGTTTCGAACAATAATAGGAATACTAGAGTGCGGATTTGTTGCGTTATTAGCCTTCTACCTGGAATAAAGGCCAAATAAGTTTCAAATCGTAGACAGTTGTAGGACTGCTCTGACTTCACTACGATTCAGAGCCGATTTAGCCTTTCCTCTGACTAGAAGGCTTGCAGCAGGCCATAATTTTGATTTTTATATCTATATGACTATTCAGAACCTAGATCAAAAAGATTGTATGTGTTTAAATATTCTCATCAAATGCCATTACATTTTCTACCGAAATCGGATCGCAGACCGATCGTATAGTGCACGGTGGGCTTTACATATAGGTATGCATTTGACAAATTTCTTCACTTTGTACATTTAATAATCCTGTACAAATATCTACAATACACATCCATTTTGAAATTGTGATTATTGATGGTAAGACTATACACTAAATATTTTCAGATTAAAATGTATATACATAGTAATATATATTTTCTAAATTTCTAAAATTTTCTTTCATGAGAGTGATGAAAACGAACAAAGTCATCATCAGTCTCTTTTTGAGGTAGAAGATTCATCACGTCAAAAAATGTTTGCAAATTTGGCACCTCATAGTGAGATATGTGAATATTTTCTAGATTTCTGCAACTCAAGAGCGATGAGAAACCTCGGCATTAATTTTTGTTTGTTTGAAGATGGAGAAGATTCCTTTCGACAGAAAGCAGCAGCATCCACATGAACACTTGCGCGAGAGATGCTAAAATTGGGATACAGGCCAGGTCCCTGGTATATCATGTTACCGTTCATTAGTCCTGCGGCGACTCCGCAAATATCAGCCCAACCTGTGACATAAAAGAGAGTACCCCTTCTTTTCAGTCAGTACTTATATTCCATTCACAAGCCGGGGAATAGAGACAAGTCACTGCATATACTACCAGCCCCCCCTTCCTTTTTTTTTCCAGTACAAAGGAAAACACAAATTAACTCAGAGGTATAAAGAAGAGGTATACAGCTATACCTTCCCCTTCCACTTCCTTCCAGTGCAAATATAATTTTATATCCTCATACTACCAGCTCCCCCCCCCCCCACCTCTATCTTCCCGATAAAAATAACAAGGAAAATTAACTTGGAGGTATAATATAAGGGCTATACAGTGTGTGAGGTATTCCTTCTCCCTCCAGCTTTCTTTCAAGCACATTATTAGTGTAATTTAAAATCCACTCTGAAGTATGATGTTAAAGATGTATAGTTTGAGGGGACCAGTTTTCCTCTTCCCTTTTCTCCTTTCTTCCCGTACAAGTAGAAGCAAAATTATCTCCAGAAATTTTCTGATTGAACTGCTACCCTTTCTTTTTTTTTCTGTTTTTTTTCCCAAGACAAATAGATGCAAAATTCACTCTAAAAAGGTAAGTATAGGAGGGGACTACTTTCGCTCCTTCCCTTTTCTATTTTTCAGTACAAATACAAGCAAAATTGACTCCAAAGTGGTGCACTGTATGAGGGGACTACTCCATCATCCTTTTTCCCCCTTTTCTTCCAGTACAAATACAAGCAAAATGAACTCAAAAGAAATGCATAGAATAAGGGGATCATCCCCTCCAGGCCGATACGAGAAGTGCATAATGTGAACGAACACATTAATGTGGGAACGTTGGTACAAACACTTCAATGCTCAGCCCCTTTCTTATTTACCATTAAAAGTCAAATTAACTGAGAGATGAGATATATGAGGAAGGAGGCAGCAGGAAGACATGTAATGTATGCGAGGAATAAAGTAATGAGAGTAACTAGGGTGAAGGTGACAATCCATTAATGAATATTGGAAGAGAGTCTTTTTCATCTCCTTTTTGCAATTGAGAGAGAAAGAGAGAGAGAGAGAGAGAGAGAGAGAGATAGTGGGGGGGGGGGGGGGGGGAGATGGATGATCAGAGATTGTGAGAGAGGAGATACATATAGGTTTTTAGGGAGGATAGTGATGACAAACTAATGAGTAAAAAAAATAATAGATCAGAGATGGGATAGATGTATTGACAGCTATTCATATGGATAAATGGATAAATAGATGACAATGTTCACTATTGTAAGCATTACCAGTGCATTCATTTCAAGTTATTTATCTACAGAATTTTATCATCAATGGCAGTTAAAAAAAGAAGAAGAAAGAAATACTCTGATATGGAATCAAGATAGAATGTCAAAGAGAAATTTCACTGGTGAGAGAGTGGAGAGGTGTAATTGAGAAATAGAGAAAAGATAGATGGAAACAACAGATGGAACTTTTTTCATTCTTCAAGACATTTTCAACATTTGATCGTTGTCGACACCTCTCATTATACTTGCCTACCCACGTAGCCACACTCTTCAATAAGATGACCCCTCTTAGTGGGCCCAAGTGTGATGGTTTTAAAGGGAGCAGCCCCCCTCCTGCGCACCCCTCGTTTGAGTGCACGATGCCCTGCGGTCCAACTTGTATCCAATGCGTATCTATCGAAGGCTCTTAGTCCGTCCCCACAAGCGAATATCAGCTTCTGTTTCTCCTACTTCGGCATGCAGTCTCGCAAAGGGGAAACACAAACCGGGTGGTTTTGAATTGAAAATGCATCCTATGGTTACCCAAATTAACCACCTCATCAATAGTTTGCAGACCCTAACACCTTTCTCTTATTCCTTCTCCCCCCCTCTCTCTCTCTCCATCTCTCTCCATCTCTCTCCATCTCTCTCTCTCTCTCTCTATCTATCTCTGTCTATCTCTATCTCTCTCTTTCATCTTTCTGCTACCCCTAGTGCACTTCATTTTTTTGTGGCCACGCATCTTCCTTTCCCATTAACTTTCATTCTAGCCTTTCCTTTTCTAGCTGTCTCTCTGCCTTTCTGCATCTCTCAATTTAAACACCTGTTCATATCACCCTATCTCTTCTCAACTTTTAAAAAATCTCTTTGCACAGTTTTTTTTCTTCATCTTTCTCTTTTCTCTCATTCTTTGTCTCCATTTATTTGTCTCTCTGTCTGTTTTCCTAATTCTAACACACACATAGACGCACTCTTTCTCTATTTTTCTATCTCTGTCTTTCCTCTCTCTTTCTGTTGCTGAATATCCTACGTTTATTTCTCTGTACGGAGCCATAAAGGCATTAACTTGCCTCTATCTTCATATTGATATTCATGTATTTTTGTCCATTCTTAATCTTCTGTGGATGTATCTTATTTCCTCATCCACTAAATATTTCTCTTATTTTCTCATCAGCAAGTCACCTGTTGAGAGCTACAAGAACATTAATTCTCTTTTAAATGTTATGACTAAATGCCTGTATGGCTCTGGACCATACATGTACTGTATCATTCTGCTTTAATTTCTTGTCTTAGCCCGTTGCAGTTGATTGTCTTCTTTTAATTATGTTTTTGCATTATCTTTTGATCCAGAATGCTATGAGTTAGGCATAATGCATTGGCAGAAAGAGCCAAAAATACAGAACATTTTGAATTGATTTCTGGTGCAGGACATTGTGCTATTTAGGAATAATAATGATTTAATTGAAAAAAGGGCAACAGAGTCTCGAAATTTGTAACGTGGAGTGAAATTTATAATCACAAATTTTCTGGTAATTTTTGGTTGCATTTTGTAGTTTTCATTTATTTTGGTTCATTTAATTAACATTTTTATTTGTCTTACACTATGGAATCCTGAAAGATAAGAATAATTAGTGAAAATTAGGCAAAATTGAGTCATTTAGACCTGTAGAAAATTCTGAACTGGTATGGGTTAAAAATCCTCTGTGTATCAGTACACCTTGTTCTTATTCATATAGAGCCGTCATTGCTTCCTCTTCAGACATATTGTATTACAAATTGTATTCACGTAGATCGCTTTCTTTCTGACTTCCTCTTAATAGCTTTCTCTCTCCCTTCCTGTTCCGCTTCTGTTTCTTTTTCTTCCACCCACTCACTGTCTTTCTCTTTCTTTGTCTTCTTTGTCTAATTATATATCTGTATTATCCGTCTCTTGCTATCTCTGTCACTCTCTCTGTCTTTGTCTCTGCATGTGTCCATTCTCATCTCTTGTCCTTTAGTTTTCTTTCCATCTCTCTTCCACTCTTTCTCCTATCTTACCAATTTTTTTTTATCTCCCTGTCATCATCTCATTCCCTCTCCCATTAATTTATATGTTTCTTTCTCTCTCATTCTCATTCTCCCTCTCTCCCTTGTCCATTTATCTTCTTGTGTAAGCTTTTGTGCTCTCTTTCTCTTTCTCTTTCTGTCTCTCTCCTTATATTCTTGTGTAAGCTTTTGTGCTCTCTCTTTCTCTTTCTCTTATCTTGTGTAAGCTTTTGTGCTTGCTCTCTCTTTCTCTTATCTTGTGTAAGCTTTTGTGCTTGCTCTCTCTTTCTCTTTCTCTCTCTCTTTCTCTCTTTCTCTTTCTGTCTCTCTCCTTATATTCTTGTGTAAGCTTTTGTGCTCTCTTTCTCTCTCTTTCTCTTTCTCTTATCTTGTGTAAGCTTTTGTGCTCTCTTTCTCTCTCTTTCTCTTTCTCTTATCTTGTGTAAGCTTTTGTGCTTGCTCTCTCTTTCTTTCTCTCTCTTTCTCTTTCTGTCTCTCTTCTGTTCCCTTCTCTCCCCCTTCCTCAGTCTTCCTCTCTCAACTCCCCCCTCTTTCTTTCTCTTTCTCTTTGTCCGACAGTCTAACCCTCCCAAATCTCAGTCCTAAAGTTCTGTGTTCATCTCCTACTCCTGCTCAATCTTTGTTCTCACAGTATCCTCTTTCTGTTATGCATATTCAAGCTACTATAGCTATTAGCCCAGATATCACAGACTTCCTTTACTTTTACTTTCCTTTTGTTCTTTGCCCTTCCCCTTCGTGTCAATTTTGATTCATCAATACTTCACTTAGTATTAATTCCGTCTCCCGTTACCAATCACGGTTATGACTTCCTAGCTTTTAGATGATACAGTTGGAATTATTTTCATAAAAAAGGGCCCTAATTTCTAGCGTAATACTCTTTCTTTTGCCTGTCACGTACAAATCTTCTTCTCTTGCTTCACTGCTCTCTTGTAGATTTAGTATACTTCTAAGGAGCATATTGCCTTAAGGAGTTTTACAGTGAAAGTCCATCCTGATATCAACTTTGTTTTAAAAGAAGGAGGCAAATTGAAGAAACAGATCAATGAAAGTTTGAGCAAAATCCGATAAGAAATAAGAAAGTTATGAATCTTTTGAAGTTGTTATCAATCAAACACAAATTGGCAACCCTGTGACATAATTTGCGAGCTCCTCTCCCATTTGCCCTGTGCACAAACATTCATAAAATTTTCATTTTCTTTGTTTTTGATGAGGGAATAGATTTGTATCATACAGGTTTTGTGTAGAAGCATAAGTGAAATTATCATATCTAGGGTGAATGTATGATAAAATATTTTCTTTAGAGAAAAATGGAAATTCATGATTTTTTTCAGTACAGAGCAAATGGGGGAGGAGCTTGCGAGATATGTCACGGAGTTGCCAATTTGTGTTTGATTGAATACAACTTCAAAAATTAATGACTTTCTTATTTCTTATTTGATTTTGCTCACCCTTTCATTTTTCTTTTCCTTTAATTTCTCTGTTTCTTTTAAAACCAAGTTTTTATCAGGGTGGAATTCCCCTTTAAGGGGAAGATAAATTGCAAAAAGAGAAACAGAAGAGAAAAAGCATAAATATCTTTGTGTACAAGAGAAAAATGTAGAAGGCAGTATCTCTTATTCTGTGATCATTAGCTTCATATTATGTTCACCTGTAACTTCTAATTATAGTTGATACCTCCTAATATTATAAAAAATGTTTTATTTTGATTAGCACACCCCCTGAACCCCCTTCAGGTTATGCATTTGGTATTAACTTTTTTCAGAATGAAATGCATCCTTTTCTCTGTCTCAAAGGTACAGCATTGATTTAAAAAGCATTAGAGTTATGTTACAGTGGAAACTCGCTATAAAGAGCTACAGTATAACAAGGTAATTTTTGTGGTCCCAAGGTCCTCATAAAAGTGAGTTTCCACAGTATAGGGTTTGGGAGAGAAAGAGAGTAGGGAATAAACAAGATAGATAGAGAGAGAGAGAAAGGGAGAGAGGGGAGGAAAGAGAGAGAGAAGCAGAGAGAGTGAGAAAGAGTGTTAGAAAGACAGAGAGAGAGAAAGAGAGAGGGGAGGAAAGAGAGAGAGTGGGTGAATTCAAGTTCGGTGTTGAAAGCTGGTGTTGGTGTTGGGGCAAAACTAGCACCAGCCACAACACGGAACCTGAAATGAAGCTGGTGCTGGGATTTACTTCACTAGGTGTTGAGCTATCAATAATGTGATTGGTATTATTTTTATTAAACCGAATTTGGTGTTGGGGCTAGAATCAGCAGCCCAATTCAAGCTCTCAACACCAACACCAACACCAACACCAACACCGAACTTGAAATCACCCAGTGAGAGAGAGTGTGTAAGAGAGGGGGGGGGGGGGGGGGGGAGGGGGGAGAAACGAAGAAGTTGAGAAACGAAGAAGGTGTTAGGAAAGAGGCATACAGAATGATAAAGCAAATAAAGGTTATTAAAGGGTGACTAAAATAAAAAAATAATTGCCCATTTTTCATAGGAAGGAGTCATCAGGAGCCAAAAAATATCTATCACACACTTTTTTATGCATTCAGTCGTATTTCATAATCATTTGAAAAGTACGTTTTTGCTGATTTACACAGTCATAAGCCATAAGTCATAAAAAAAACCCATCGAGCGACATCATGATCACGTGATCTGTGACGTACGAGAAGTAAGGGAAAATATTCCACCAACCTATATACCGTGTGCGCCCGCAGGCCCCGGCAGGCCCAGCCCTGTGCCGAGCATGACATTCACCGCATCGACCATTTGCATCGCATATTTTCGTGTGTTTAATTCATCACAATAACTTTGATTTCGGGACACAATTTCATCAATAATGCCAAATCGGTGTATAGTTGCGGGCTGTAGCAAGACCCCTAAAGATGATGTAAGCCTACGTACATCATTTTCCTAAAGATGAAAATCTACGGAAATTGTGGGTCGCAAAGGTATGCTCACGCGGGCAGAGTGGCAAGGGCCAAGCGAGTGGAGTACAATTTGCAGTGATCACTTTTCTTCTCCAGCAGCTGCAGCAGCTTCACCCGCCGTCCCTTCCCCCGCAACCCCTTCACCATGCCCTGGCGCGTCTTCTGCGAGGGGTTCAAACATAATGGTCGAATTCCCCTTGCCACTGCACTTGAGCTTCTTCTCTTTCGGGATCGATAAATCATCTGATAAATCAGAGTTCGTATCTGGCTCAAAAAAGTCCTCCAAATCGGACTCGCGATCACTATCCATCTCTCTAAGTTACTTGAAGAATTCAGCCAAAAATCTAAGTCAGTACTACCGTAGTACATGTAAAGCGAAGTAAAAAAAGGCGAGAGTAAAAACAAACCAAACAAAAGCGTTCACCAGTCGCTTAGTACGAGGGGGAACATAGTTGGCGTACTAAAGATGTGTAGTACACTGCACAGACGCATAAAACGGCTGTGTACGCGTTTAAGACCAATGCAAAACTATCGTTCGGCAAGCTCAGATGGATGAGAACATTGTTCAAAGAAAAGTTTAAAAAAACAAAACAAGAGCTGTATATTTGGGCAAAAGTGTTCACTGATCTTAAAGAAAATATATTGATAATGATTATTCACTCCTTAGACTGTATTGATTAATTTCCCTTTTTCATAAAGTGTCCGTTCAACAGAGGGGTCAAATACCGAATTGTGTGTACAATGTTACATTGCTGCAGCCTGGAGATCTTGTGCCTCTTACTCTTCATACGTCACTTGGGGGTGTGACGTCAATTAGCCAATCAGCTCACGAGTTTTAAGGAACGGTCCCCAAACCTCTACTTTTCCCCCTTTTTCGCCAAAACGAGACATAATTTTGACAATCAATTGCCAGATTCGTGATTTGAATGCAAAAATACATGGAAACAGCACCTTTTTTCTCTCTAATTTAGTCACCCTTTAAAGATAGATATTTTGGTTAAGGCTGGGCTAAGCTGGGAAAACACAAAAGAAAAGAAAAAGAAGAGACAGAAAATGAGAGAGAGAGAGAGAGAGAGAGAGAGAGAGAGAAGAGGGAGTAGGGAGGGAGAAATATAGACAGACAGACCACTAGTGATTAATGGCAACCAGCATGATAAGTGAGATCCTGTCATTTGAGAGTCAAAAGGTGTCAACTCTGCAAGGTCTATTGAATTAAGGAACCTTTTAGTCCTCATGTTATAAACCTAAGCTGCACGGAGAGATCTCGAAATGGAGGGAGGGGGAGAGAAGGGAGAATGTGATGAGAGAGAGAAGGGATGAGGGAGAAGTGAAAAGGGAGACGGGGAGACAGAGACGGACACAGAAAGAGAGGGAGAGATGGATGGAAAGAAAGAGTGAGATTTGGGGAGAGAAGGAGCAGAAAGATGGAAAGGGAGGAGAGAGAGGTGGGTAGAAATGATGAGATGGGGAGGACAGCGGAAAAGTGAGAGAAGAGAGAGAGAGAGAGAGAGTCAAAGGAAGAGGGGGGAATAGAACGAACGTCATGAGTAGACAAAAAAAAAGAAGAGGTAACCCATGCACCTGAATCAATTCAATGTGACCTGTTTTTTGAGCCCCGTTTCTCCTAGTTTGTGATCTAGAGTCTCCAGTCGAATCTCTCTAATATTGATCCCACAGGATCACTGTTGCTGTGTGACGTAGCTTAATCTTCCCCTACGATCCGTTTGAAGGGTCACTGTCACAGAGTTGGAAATCTCTTTGGGTGATATCCAGTACCTAAAAGAGAATGAAAATGAAGAGAAAGAGTTTGATTGAGGATGGGAAGTAAAAAGAGAAGGATATCTGGGGAGGGCTGGATAGGTAATTCTGGAGTGGAAGATTTTTTTTTTTTTTTTGGGGGGGGGGGGGGAATGAGAGAAAGGGGTCAAGATATCTAAGTAGCAAAGGATCAGCCCACTGGAGCATCATATTGATATCGCTGAGAGCTAGAAGGGCGTTAAGTAATAGCACTTTATACATGGAGTTCTTAAGTGCCCTTTTGGCTCACACCAGATGATTTGTGCAGGTTGCTTCTCAGTATGTTGCACCATGTGTTAAATGGCAAAATCTCACCTGCATACATATAGTTGTATTAATATTTCTTTTTCTTCTCACTTTTCTCTCCATTTTCATGCAATCTTCTCTTGTTGTGAACGTACCTTGGTTCTGCTCTCGGTGTCTGCTAACCAACAATTAACAGGTGAGTTGACACAAGTAATAGCAAAATTATCTGAACAGCAGGGAGAGGGAGAGAGAGAAAGGGAGGGGGAAGAGAGAGGGGGAGAGGGAGTGGGGAAAGAGAGAATTAGAGGTAGAATGAGAAGGAAGGAGGAGAGAAAGTAGAGGGGGAGAGAGGGAGATGGAAAGAGGGCTAGGGAGGGAGGTAGATGGGGAGAGAAAGAGAAAGAAAGAAAGAAGGGGAGAAATGGAGAGATAGGGAGGAGCAAGTGAAAGAAGGAGAGAGAGAGGGGAGAGAGGGGGAGAGAGGACAATGACTTTAAGACATGAATAAATATAAGGTGTTAACACCTTCAATACCACCAGATTTTTGAGTAATTATCAAACATGAACTTTCAAGAGTTCAATATCAACTTTCAATAATTTTTTCCTTGAGCAATCTGGGCAAAGATATATTGCATAGGAATAAACATTATATTGAAGGCACAGGTTTCTGTATGAGGAAGAATTTTCAAGCTATTCTAAGCCCAAACGACATGTTCGACACTTAAATTTTTGGGCGGGATTCACCGCCCATGACATGGTAGGGGTTAAGATAGAATAGAAAGGTAGAGAATTAAGAGCAAAGACATGAGAAGAAGAAGAAATATTGTGATGAGCACATCAAGTGTAATTTTGCAAGGTCAAAAAAAAAAAGAAGGCAGGTGAGAGAAATGAAGACAGAGGAGATAAGAGAAGGTAAAAGAAAGAAAAGGAGAGAGAGGGAGAGAGACAGAGAGACAGAGAGAGAGAGAGGAGAGCAAAGGAGAGAGAAAAACTTAGGGAGAGAGAGAGAGAGGAGAGAAAAGGAGAGAGGGACAATTAGGGAGAGAGAGTAGAGAAAAGGAGGTGTGTCAAGGTGGGCATAGAGGGAGATAGAGAAGTATCACTCTTGAAGTAGGGCAAAGTGAAAACTGATCACCGACCTATTTCTTGTTGCCTCTCTGCCAGGAAAGGTATCCATGCTCTGCATCGATTTTTCCTTGAGGTCACTGGTTTGTCAATGAACATCAAAGCTTGACCACCGATTAATGATTTCCTTTGCCATCAACCCGTTCAGTACTACCTCCTCAGAAAGTATACTACTTTCTAAAATCTCTACATGCTTTTATCATCTTACATGGAAGAATAAGTGATTATGTTAAATCCATAGTTTTTAAACTGAAGTATTCGACTTGCTATCGGTTCGTCAATGAACATCAAAGCTTGAGCATCGATGAATGATTTCCTTTGCCATCAACTTGTTGCTAACCCACACCCCCTCAGAAAGTAGTTTGTACGTGTTTCTTTTTATCAATTTATATAGCAAATATAAGATTTTATTTAATATGGGTTTTATTTATATTTTTACCATCAACTAGTTCAGTAACCCAAACCTCCTTGTAGAGTCTGCTTCTACCTCCTACTTTCTGACAGTTTGTACATGCTTTTTTGATCAATTTTCAGAGGAAGAATAAGTGATTTCATTTAAACTGTAGTTTTTTGACCACCAAGTATTTTTCCTCTGCCATCAACCAGTTCGATAACCCACCCCTCCTCACTGTTTGAACTTGTACTTTTATATATATATATATATATATATATATATATATATATATATATATATATATATATATATATATATATATATACATAGAAAAATAAATGATTTTTCTTTCTACTGTGGTTTTTAGACTTTTGAACAGTTTGTACATGTTCTTAATCATGTTATCAATTCACATGGAAGAATGAATGATCTGATTTAATCTGTGCTTTTGAAACTAAACAGTTTGTACTTGCTATTATCAATTTACATAGAAGAATAAGGGACTTCATGAAAATCCATTGGTTTTATGGTTTTAAACTAAAGTGTGCTACTTTCCAACAGTTTGTACATGCTTTTATCAATTTACATTGTAGAGGAAAAGATTTCATTTAATCTGTGGTTTCTTAACTTTAAAGGTTATGTACATTTGTGGCTAGAGTGATTGTTAAAGGAGAATGAAACCCTGGGGAAATATCCATTTTAATGAAAAGAGTGGATAGAGAGGAGCAGTTTAAAAAAAAGCTCTATCAAAATCAGTTACGAAATGAAAAAGTTATGAAAGTTTGAAAAGTCTCAATTTACTTTCTGTGGCGATCCTCAAATTGGCAATGTTGCTTCAAAATGGCAGGTTTAGTAGTACAACTCTCAATATGTTTTGTATGCAAAATTTCATATATTTCTCCATTATCTTTAAAGATGCTGCTTGTCTTTTTGTGAACTCAACATATGTTGTGTCAAATGATATATCTTGAGCTAAGGAGACGAGCTGCACCTTGAGAGATAATGGGGAAAATATGAAATTTTGTGTACAAAACATATGGAGAGTTTTACTATTAAACCTGTCACTTTGAAGCAACATTGCCAATTTGAGGATCCCCATAGAAAGTAAATTGAGATTTTCAGACTTTCATAACTTTCTCATTTCGTAACTGATTTTGATGGAACTTTTTAAGATTGCTTCTCTCTATCCTCTCTTTTCATTAAAATTGATTTTTCCCCAGGGTTTCATTCTCTTTTAATTAACAAGGAAATTCAGTGAGACCATGTTCATTAAGAAATATATTTACCTTAAAGGCATTGATTAACTTTGCCCAGGATTGAAAAAAAAAATTACTGTTACAGCTAATGCTGTAATCATAATTGCAAACCTTTAGCTCAGACAGGAATCGCCTAAGTTTTATAAGCTGATCGGTCGTTTATATATCAAGATATTTACGATTGAACATTGATGTCGGGATAGAGTACCACCGAACCCTAAAGAACTCTTACGGTTGGCATACCTCGCTCTATCACAGAATACCGTACGGGCTGGAAACCCGCTCTGAAATCGCCAAGCGCTGGTGCTTGGTTTTTGTGACTGCAGCGCAGCGAAGAAGCCGAGCGACTTGCGCTAGCGATTGATCGCGATTTTCTCTTTTTTAGGATAGTAAACGGGTTCCATTTTCTCTCATACTTTCACATATCCTTAATTATATATGTAGTTAGAGGACTGCAAACAATTCACTGGCATTTGAGCTGATTTTACAATTTTTCACAAAGTTAATCAATCACTTTAAAATTCAGCATTAGGTATAAATACAAAGGAAAATAAAGGGTAATTTAGTCATGTTCGATAATGTAAATTTTAAAAACTTTTTCTTTCCTATCATTATTCCACTTAATGAGAAAGGTGGGCATCTTGACCAGCTATTTAAAGAAGAATTATGAAATGTACACTGGGGTTTCCCAAACTTTACGTAATCATCATCACGTGAAATGTTTAGAACTAATCTCATCATTTCAAACTGTCTCTTTCTTTCCTCCCCTTCTGTCTTGGTTTCTGTTTCTCCTTTCACTCTGTTGAGAAACAATAAAAGCAGTAAGGAACCAAAATGAGTCCAAAATAGTGTGGAAACAAGAACAAAACAAAAGTAGTGCTGTTTACCCCTCTCACTGTGTCAGGTAGTGTGGCCCCTACTTTCCGCAGGGCAGTGCAGACATGTTATGAATCCACTTAGCCCACCTCCTGAAGTGAGATTCCCCGAAAGCGACCAAAGGTCGTGTATACCCAAACTCTCTGTGTTCTGTCGACTTTTCACAAGTTCACAGCCAATTCTCAAGAGGCTTGTTTATCAAAGGTGTTGGCAGGAAGTTTTCCTCGTTATCCTGGGCTATTTGATCTCGATCTTCAGTTTTCAATTACCAGAGTCAACCTCATCAACGATGTCCCATTGCTCTTCACAAGGGGTTCTGCTTCATCTGCTGTGGCTTGTTCTTCTTTGCCATGGTCTTTTTGGCTTTTCTTTTTGTTATGATACTTTTTAGGCCTCATATATCTTTTTAATAGTTCTTAGGTCTTGTCTTGCATTGGGATAAGTTTTAGGGCTTGCATTTCCTTGTTATCCTGTGCTATTTGATCCAGATCTTCAGTCTTCAATTACCAGAGTCAACCTCATTAACGATGTCTCTCTGCTCTTTACGAGAGGTCCTGCTTCATCTGCTCCAGCTTGTTGTTTATTGCCATATTTTAGGGCTTTTCCTTTCTTCATGATACTTTTTAGGCCTCGTAGATCTTTGCAATAGTCTTTGGGGCTCTTCTTTTGGGGGATAGTTCAGCCACTTCTGTCTTTATGATAGTCTTTGGAGCTCTTCTTTCTTTGGGATAGTTTTTTAGGGTGCTTCTGTCTTTGGGATAGTATTTAGGCCTCATAGCTCTTTTCAATAGGGTCACCTTTTGGGGCTCTCCTATTGATGGGATAGTCTTCAGGGCTCATTTTTATTTATAATAGTTTTCAGTGCTTTTCTTTCCTTTATGATAGATCTTTGACCTCCTGATCCTTTGTTATATAAATCCTCATAGTTATTTCATTATATAGTATATTATACATAACACAAGCACACATAGATGATTGTTGTCATTAGTAATGCTCTTATTTCACTCTCTTTTGTCCTATGGTAGTTTTGCCTGCGTGTTATTCTTAGGGATATCCTCACCTCAGGCATTATGATTTAACAACAAACAGGAAAAGTCATCATCATTTGATATTCATGATTGCTGAGGCAGCCATGGGATTAGATCATATCACCCCTATGCTTTGTTACCTATTAGAATAGTGTAAGTTCAAGTATTAAGCATATGACTGTGAAACCACTGTTTCAAAAAAAAAAATCCAGGTATATTTATATTCTTGTTTTGCTTGTGCAGTCTTTCATTGTTAAACTTGCCCTATATTAGCAACCACCTGTATATAAACACCATCTGACAATAAAGACCATGCCTATAATATTTCTGTATGGTATAGAGAGTGGGAATGCTCAGTTTGTTGTAATCCAGAGCTATGAGAGCAAAGTGCCCAACAGCATTGGGTCCATAGGTGTCAATTAGGTCAAAGAAGTTGAGGGGGGCTGGAGCCTATCATAGCCCCTTCTTCTTAGGAACATTAGGTCATGAACTTCTGGCTGTTCTTGGATTGCTTTTCAATTTGTACTCTTCAAATTTTTTGAATGTGTTAAAGAGAGAGCAGTGAAATATGATGTTGAGGGTTTTCCTTCATATCAACTAGCTTTTAATGGATAAACATTAGCTGAGTTTCCAAAGTGCCATTTTGGTTTTCCCTTTCTCTATGCTTACATCTTATGGAAGTTGTAGTAAAATTCCCCTTCTGGCAGTTCTCCTTTTTCATTTTAGTCATTACGCTTTAAATTTGAAATGTGTCAAATAAACAGCATTAACGCGTAATGTGGAGGGTTTCCTCATTTTCAGTTAGCTTTTAATGGACAAATTAGAGCTATGCTTTAAGTAGCATTTGTTGTGTTCACCTTTATGTATCTAATGGAAAATTTTAATGAAATTACTACTGGCAACTCATGTCTATCATTTGAGTTGTTTCTCTGTAAATCTGAAATGTGTTAAATAGACAGAAATGAAGTGAAATGTCTTTTGGTTTTTTTTAGCTAGCTTTTAATGGAAAATATAAGCCTGGCATCAAGTACCTTATTTCTACTTCAAATGTACAGTAACTGGCCAGATTTTTAATGTTAGGATGGTGTTTTCCATCACTTCTACTCCTCTCTAATGGACCCCCCCCCCCCTCCCAAACAATGCTAGAAACATCATTTGCCTGAATCCACTTTTTTTTGCAGGCTGGTAGTATGCTCTAATATACGGAAGAATGTGCAAATTAAAAATGTTTTAACTTTGGCGGTTGAACTCACCTTTCTGATAGCTATAGATTATCTGGAGGAACCATATTGGCTATATGGTTAAACTGGCCATCACGGATGTTCAAGTTTTGGAACCAGAGAACTTAGCATAGGAGTGCCCTTGTGTAAGACATTAATCTTCTTAAAGACTTAAAAAATCCCTCCTGACCAATTATCCTCCTTCTAGCTTCAAATATGTACTTAATGTCTTCATGTGAAACATCTTAACACCAGATTTATAGGTAATTTAGAAATACATACTTAGATTAGGCTTATAGACTTAAGGTGGTCTTTTGGTACTTCTCCATCCCCCCCCCCCCTTACACCAGCTGTTGCTTTGTCAAGAAAGTCTCAAACAAACTCTATAGCTGTATAATGCAGTGGTTTAGGCAGTGAGATATACATTGAAGATGATACTAGACCAGGAAAACTGAGCTTCCGACATTCCATCAGACACCCCATCAGATACCCCATCAGATACCCCAAATCCCAAATTAATCAAGGATAAAAGAGGAAGGTTGGATTGGCCGATATTTTGAAGCAACAATGTGATTTCAATGTGAATTGCCATTTAATTTGTTTGTCGAATCTCAAGAGCTGCCCAAATATTTATTCTACATATCATGCAGCTTCTCGTCAGAGGGGGGCCGTATCTCGAACGCAGCCCCGGCAAATTGACAAGAAATCGATGGGAATGTTGCAGCGAGTGTCCCGCTTCATTTCCTCACTGTTGAGATAACACATTTCGAAAGTGAATCCTTGCCCTTATTTGTCCGTCGATTGCGGACATTGTTATTACTTTACAGATGTTATGATGGAACTTTTCTGAGGCATGCAACTGGTGGAAAATTTTATGAAAAGATGTCATGAGGACACTACAAGGTGTCCAGAAAAAATACATTTCTCAATTTGACCATCAAGTAAGGACATTGTTATTACTTTATAGATATTTGATGGAACTATTCTGAGGCATGCGACCGATGGAAAATTTTATGAAAAAGTGTCAGGAGGACTCTACAAGGTGTCCAGAAAAAAATGAATTTCTCAAATTTGACCATCAAGTAAGTACATTGTTAGTATTTTATAGGTGTTATGATGAATCTCTTTTGAGGCATGTGACTGGTGGAAAATTTTTATGAAAAGGTGTCATGAGGACACTACAAGGTGTCCAGAAAAGAAATGCATTTCTCAATTCGAACACCAAGTGAGAACATTGTTATTACTTCAGATTATGTTATGATGGACCTATTTTGAGGCATATGACTGGTGGAAAAATTTTTATGAAAAGGTGTCATGAGGACAATACAAGGTGTCCGGAAAAAAAACATACAAAGCCCAAACTTTAACACTGATTCCAACCCGATCCAATCCACAACATATTTATCTGGCACCTTTTCTTTTCAGTTACAAGGAGCTTCACAGTTTGCTTCAACTGTACGTTATTTGGGTCACTAAGGCAGTGATAGGACAAATAACTGAGAACATACTCTGTAGATGTTTTCATTGAACTTGTTTAACCTATTGCCCATAGTATTAACCAGATGGGTCCTGTATTAAACCTGTGGGAATAAGAGATTCCAGTAGTCAACAGGTTGAGACTCAACTAAGGTTCTAGGTATTCTAAATCGTAGCTGAATGATGTCATATTTTTAAAAAAACGACACAATCCAATTTTTCGGGGTATATTGTATAATTGCTTGCAGAATTTAAATGATTTCAAATGAAGTATAATATTTATCGAAATAAAACCCCATGTTGTGGACTGTTACGCTTCTCACAATGACTTTTCTCTTCAAGACAGTTGTATTTGAGGAAAGAAAAAAAAGGGGAGAAAAGAAACCACATGTGGACGTATAAATTACCAATGACTTGTAATATGCGTCATGTGGGCATTTTAACATGCATTAAACCGCAGTCTCCAGTGTGGTATTGATTTTGTTGCATTTTTAGTCTCCTTATCGGTCACTGACCATTTCAATCATGAGTCAGGGCTTAGCATGTTCCGATTGGACATATGAACGTTTTGGAAAATGTTTTAATCATGATGTGATGTAGATGATTTTAGGGAAAAGTTTTGTTGCATTTTTGTTCCCCTTATTGGTCACTGACCATGTCAAACATGAGTCAGGGCTTAGCATGTTCCGATTGGACATATGAACGTTTTGGAAAATGTTTTAATCATGAAGTGATGTAGATGTTTTTAGGGGATAGTTTTGTTGCATTTTTGTTCCCCGTATTGGTCACTCACCATTTCAAGTATGAGTCAGGGCTGGGAGTGTTCAGATTAGACATATGACCATGTTGTATAATGTTTTGGTTATCAAGTGAAGTAGACGATCAAGGGAAAAGTTTTGTTGCATTTGGGGTCCCCTTATCGATCACTGACCATTTCCATCATGAGTCGAGGCTAGGCATGTTCAGATCAGACTTATGATGGTTTTGCAAAATGTTTTAATCTAGTTGTGATGTAGATAGGGAAAGTGCATTATTCTGTATAATGCCCTTGCTTTTTATTATCAGTCACTTCTCTTGTGAATTTGTGCTGGGCACATTTAGATGAGACGTATAAATGTTTTGTAAAATGTTCCAATCCAATTGTCATGGAGATAGGGAAAGTACAATTCCCTTTGCTTTTGATGATCAGTCACTGACCATTTCTCACATGGGTTTCTCCTTGGCATGTTTAGATCAGTTATATTTTAACTTTTAGCAAAATATTCTAATCCAGTTATGTTGTCGAGAGGGAAAGTACAATGTTCTACATATATTTTCCCAAGGTTGGTTATGGTCACTGAGGTAAATTGCCATTTGGTCCAATACCATTTGGTCTATTTGTTACCTGGTCTAACATCATTTGGTCTAATATCATTTTGTCCATTAACATTTCGTCCAATGACCATTAAGTCCAATAATCATTTGATCCAATAATCAGTTTGTCCAATAATCATTTTGTCCAATGACCAGTTAGTCTATAACCATTTCGTCTAAAAACCATTTGGTCTAATAATCATTTGGTCTAAATCCACTTAGTCAAAATACCACTTGGTCTAATTATCAGTTCATCCAATATTCATTTGGTCCAATACCCATTTTGGCTAATCCCAGTTGGTCTGATATCCACATGATCTAATCATCAATTCGTCCAATTACCGTTTCTTCTAATCATTATTTCGTCCATCAACCAATTGGTCCAAGTCTCAGTTCATCTAATGACCATTTGGTCTATTACTCATTTGGTCCAATAGCCATTTGGTCTTATACAACAACAAATATGTTCTTCATACAGATTACTGTGTGCCTACTTTTTTTGTTTTGTTTGAAATGATATATGCCTATATGCTGAAACAATAGGCCTATTAAATAATGATAGTATACTGTAGCCTAATGATTAAAGTAATAATAAGCCTACTATTTGAATTATCAAAATGATACAAAGGCTACATTGTAATAATAAAATTCTTAAAAATGATAATAGGAGCATTATCATTAAGAATAATAATTATTATTACAATTGAAATATTCTAATGTCTGTGGTATGAAAGGCAATTTTTCCAAGTTTAGTGGAAACACCTCCACTAAATGTAAATGATCTAGATGCTAGCTATAGATACAAATTAACTGCAGAAACTTAAACTGATTATCGTACAAAATCTGGATCTTAAATTTAAAACAATGCAGCTCTAGGGTCATAGATGACTAGCTTTGGCCCCTTGTTTATTGTTAGACCGATTGGTTATTAGACCAAATGATGATTAGACCAAATGGTTATTGGACCAAATGGTTGTTGGACCAAGCGCTAAATAGACCAAGTGGCTTTAAGACGAAATGGGTTAGGAGGAAATGATATAAGACCAAATGAAGTTAGATCAACTGAAATATGAACAAAATGGATATTGGGTTTAGACCATTTGATGATTAGACCAAATGGTAATTGGACCAATTGATAATGGACCGTATGGTAATTGGACCAATTGGCCAAAAAAATTATTATACCAAATGGCTATTAGACCAAATGGTTATAGACGATATGGCTATTGGCCCTACTGGTTATTGGACAAAACGCTGATTGGATGATATGTTGATTAGACCACATGTATATTGGATCAACTGATATTAGACCGAACGATGTTAGACCATATGATGATTGGACCAAATGGCAATAAACCGTCACTAACTCTACCATTATTATTGGTCTCTTGTGTGTTTGTGCCGGGCACATTTACATCAGACATCTTAATGTAATACTGGCTACAGCCCATGAAACCGACAGCCCACGAGGCTGACATGTTTCATGGGCCTTCTGAAAAGTTGTCAGAAGGCCCATGAGACTGACATGTTGGTCTCGCGGGCCTTCTTACAACTTTTCTAAGGGTTCACCAGACCGACATTGTCTGTCTTGAAGGCTGTTGATCTGCTAGGATGACCCATTTTAACCCAGTTGTGATGTAGATACAAAAAGTGCACTACCCTTATTTTTTTTTTATTATCAGTCACTGACCATTTCTCCAGAGATTTGCAGTGATGAACACTTTTTATCATAGGATAGGAAGTTTTTCATCGTGAAACAGAAACAAATAAATAGATTATGAAATATGGCCTCATGGTATATATTCCAAGACCAGTTCAATAATTAAAATTCTGAATATGACTTGTGCAAGTGTATCTAAGTAATTATAAGTGATGGTTTCGCGAACTGATGTACCTGCATAGGATTAAGCATTGCACTCACATTGGTTTGTGAAACCAGCAGAGAAGTATTGGGAAACCTCCTTGTCCAGTTCACGGGGTTAAAATTTTGATGTTGTGAAGTGACTAAAGTATCTTGTCATTATCTTTTACTCCTGGGAATATATAGATTATATTTTTTAAACAAAACTTTTGATGCCTTCTTATAATTCTTCCACTTTTTTCTACTAGTTTCTTTTTCATCAGTGATATTTCTGCTCCATTTAGGTGTCAGAGTGGACATGATGTGATTAGTGGCGTAGCGTGAGACCAACCATGTAGGGGGCACTGGGATCATGGGGGGAGGGCATCGGTCTTACTCGGAAAATGAACTGTGCATTTACAATGCCATGGTTTAGGGGGAGGGTGTGGGAGGATACATGTCATGTCATCTTCTTTTCTCATCGTTTCCCCCTTCTTTCTTTCCCTTTCCTCTCTTTTCCTCCTTTCCCTTCTTTTTTCTTTCTCTTATTTTTTCTTTCTCTCATCTTCATTCAATTGAGGGGGGAGGCATGCGCCCCCACTGCCCCCTGTAGCTATGCCACTGATTGTGGTTAATGGCTCGTAAACTTAGACAATGGAGTAGGTTAATGATTCTTCTTCATGCTCCTATTACCTTTGAATCACTAGGTCCAGACATGACTGATAATTCCAATCTCACTATCACGTTTCACCCATGCAGGCCACCACAGGTGTGAATGTGCCCTATAAATGTCAAATTAGAACATGAATCTAAAATCGACTGGAAAGTTCAGTGATATAACCATCTGTATGATCTTTTCAGGAGATTGAAACTAAAGGACTTAATTGACTTGTACTTAAACTCCTATTGATAATAACAATGTAGCTTTTGCTGCAAGCATGGTCCAATCCATGATAGGAAAAAACGGTAATGAATGGATGGAAAAAAATATGATTTTTATGTATTGATGCATCCTGTTATGGTCTTCTAGTGGAATATGTCTGGAGAAAAGAGTTTTTAGTAGTTAATACAAAACATTGAGTTACTTTTGATTCATGATTGTCTTCTTCATAATTATTCCCATGGCCTCTCAAACCTGTAGGGTCTACAGATGACAGATAATTCCAAGTTGGCTATCCTATTTCCCCCATGCTTGTCACTACATGAGTGAGTATGCCCTATAAATGACATATTAGAACATGAATCTTTCCAGGAGATTGGATCAGGCCCAAAAGAATCCACTTTTACATGGACCCCTATTAAAAAATTATCTATTGCTGCACCTAGCTGAAAGCCTGTTCCACTTGATAGAAAAAGAATTGAATGGATAGAAAATTGTGATTTGTACTGATGCATTCCTCTTTGATTTTCCTGTAGATTATGCCTGAAAAAAAGGAGCTAATCATTGAGTTACTTTTGTTTTCATGATTTCTTCTTGATTTTCCCACAGCTTCTGATTCCTTAAGGTCTACAGATGACTGATAATTCCAATTTGGCTATCTCATTTCACCCATGCATGCTAATACAGGTGTGAATTTGTGCTATGAATGACAAATTAGAACATAAATCTTTCCAGAAGATTGGATTATACCCCAAAGAATCCACTTTTACATGGATCCCTATCGATATTTAGTTTTTGCTGTTGGCATGTTCCATTCCATGATAGGAAAAAAAGAAATGAATGAATGAATGAAAAATTATGATTTGAACTGATGCATTCCTCTATGATTTTCCTGATTTTCATTTCACCCATGCATGCTAATACAGGTGTGAATATGTGCAGTATAATTAGAAAATGGATCATTCCCTGAGATTGTAACCAGTCAACTTGTACAGTGGCGTAATTACATGGGGTACAGGGGACATGTGTCCACCCCCCCCCCCCCTCAATCAGATGGTTAAAAAGAAAAGGAAAATGTAGAAAAAGAGGGGAAAAGGGAGAGGAGAAAAGGGAACCTGAAAAAAGACACATACCTCAATCTCAATTCAATTTTATTTCACCTAAGCAATAATAATTATTATGCAGTAGAAATACATACATATACATACATACATGGAATATATACCTTGGTGCAGTAAAATAAAACGTTGTTTGGTAGGTAGCAGCCAGAAAGGAAGTGACCCTTATGAGTGGCCAACCTTAGAAAAGATATAATTAAACTTTACATGTATGTACCAGCTCATTAGAATTAGCTGTTAGAATGTTCCACACAAATTAATGGTGAAGGGAAATGGTGAATGAATAAGAATGAAAATAATCAAAAGAATGAAACTGGGAAATAAGAGATAATCAGTATGAGATATCATCATGTAATGGTAAAAAGGCTTTTGACAAGCAATCAAGCAAAAACAAAACAACATAATAATCAACTATCACCTTTTTCAGATACATTTTTTGTTTTAAAAACATTGAAGGGGGGCACTTTTCACTTTTTGGTTGTGTATCTAAGGTATACTGATCCACGGTGAAAATGGGGGTATGGGCGTATGGCTGGTTGCTCCCCCCCCCTCCCATCATACAGCGTTAAAAAATAATATAAAGGTATATTGAGATGAAAAAAATCTATTTTGAAGTTCAGTTTCAGGCAGCTCAGGTGTAATAGGGTTATGAATACAAATGGGTAATTATCAAAATGAACGCGAACTGCCATTGCAGATGATACTGTTACATAAAACTGCCATTTAGCTCTAGGTGCATTCTTA
This sequence comes from Heliocidaris tuberculata, assembly GCA_025618425.1. NCBI lineage: Eukaryota > Metazoa > Echinodermata > Echinoidea > Camarodonta > Echinometridae > Heliocidaris > Heliocidaris tuberculata. The sequence goes on from CM046848.1 coordinate 27,437,704, forward strand.
GTTCGGGAATTGGCATAAGGTTACTGTATAAGTTTATCCCCCCAGGGTGATTAAAATTGGATTAACAGATTGAGTGAATGTGTGACATCATCGGTTCACTCATTTGCATACCGGCCATATAATGCATATGACTGTTTCATGAAATAATGCAAAACTTCAAAATGCCGTAACATTCTTACTTTACATTCGATTTCAGTGAAATTTTCACTGTTATGCTTGTTTAATTTTACTCTGTTTATTCAAATCAACTTGATATTAGTGTGGACTTGGCCTTTAATGTAAAATCTTCTGGCCAAATTTAGCCTATTGTTTCCTTACTTTTTTTCGTTCTGGTTGCCCATAGCTGCTACTCCATAAAAGTGAAAAAGGTTGTTATCTTTATTGGGGAAGACGGCAGGCATTTTTTCTGATACAAATGGTGAGCTTAATTCCATTAGGTGCCTCGGCAAATCAATACAAACATATGCAGACGGAAATCTCTGTCTTCGCTTATTCCTGATCGTTTTCTTCTAGTCGTGTTACGTTTCGCGGGCACGTGGCTTTAAACATCCAGCTGCATCATGAATCCCTATCACAGACATCTCCTACACCAATAGGATACTTCCAACTATCAACAAAAAATCCATGATTTTATCTTCAGGGATCTGTCTCACGTTTTCTTGGTTCTGTAACACGATTGCCTCTTTGTGTTGTTGGAAGCATAAATAGAAGTAGTGTACATCACTAGAATGTGAAGGCAAAATGATCGATACCATACCAAGAGTTTTTTTTTGGAAAAAGAAAAATGAAGAGAAGTTTAATAGTTAGAAATTCAGTGGTAGAAAAAGTGCAAGTAATGGAGAAATAGTTTGTGTACATGGTAAAACAGAACATAAACAAGATATTGGAAGATATTTGAAGAGGAACACGTTAATTGAGGTCAAACAAGCGATGTATTAAAGAAGAAATACTCTGAGCAGTTTGAGAAAGAGTGAAAGCATGGGAGAGAGAGAGAGAGAGATGGAGAGAGGGAGAGAGAGAGAGAGAGGAGAGAGTGATGGAGAGGGATAGAGAGGAGAGAGAGAGAGAGAATGATGGAGAGAGAGAATGATGGAGAGAGAGAGAGAATGATGGAGAGAGAGAGAGAGAGAGAAGGGAAAGAGAATGAGATAATACAAATTTAGGGTAATTGAATGTCAGAGGAGGGGGGGGGGGGGTGGCAGGGGAAGGACACTATTAATGGAGTATGCGTGATATATTTTACAGTATTAAGTGAAAGTGGATAATCAAAGCCGAGAAACGCCAGGAAGAGAGAAAGAGGCTTTATCCTTTTAGATGTAATCAGCAATATTTCTTTCATAAAATCAGGCAGAGTGATCGTCGGATTTAATGTCCATTAAAGGGAGAAAGCAATTGCTATCAAAACCACAAATTTACACCGACATCACATCCACATTTTGTAGGTAATTGAGGATAATGTGCATTCTAGATATCACCCCTTTGAGATGGTAAAGATAGAGGATGAGAATGGTTGCCAAGGACAAGGATGATGATCATCATGACAGGTAATACCTCGATGCCCTTGGCTACAACGACCTTCTTTACTACAAACGTGAGAAGGAGGATCCAGGGCAATATGCACTCATGTTTTGAGAGTGCGTTTTAGTCTTGTAGATTATCTTGGATTGATTATGCTAAGACCTCATCAGGCAAATGTACCTGTAGGTTCTTAAAAGCACTAAATCCAATATCCATCTCGTCCGTTTACAGCCAGAAGGACGCTGACTCTGTGTAGAGTGATGGTAGCTCACGCCCTTCTGGCGCTGAGCTGACGATGTCTGCTTTTAGGTCGAGAAGCAGACATGGGCGTTGGAAATACATCTAGATGCGGTTATTAGATTTTCTGACAGCTTAGTTCATGGAAGCGGCAAAAGGCACCAATCGCATTGATCTCGGGGAAAAAATGCATGCGATTGCTTGTGCTAGATCTGTCTGTTGCTTTGGCTAGAGTGGTTGTTTATTCGACGTCGTAGGAATGCAGTTATCAGTTTTAGCCTGGAGGAATGGATACGAGAGTGACCTCCAGCCAATATGCATTTGTTGGCACGGCTGAACTCTAAGTTTGCTTGTACGGATGAAATTCGTGTCCATGCTTCTGATAGATGTTAAAGGGGTGGGTTTGGTTGAGGGATGTATTGAAAATATGTGGACATGGAAAGGATAATGACATTCAGCTGAATTGTTATATCATTTGCAACAAAAATGGAGATTGTAATTAAAGACTCCAAATTTAAAAAAAAATGTTTTATGGCATGAGAACTGAACTCTAAGTATGATTGTATAGATGAAATTCATGTCCATGCTTCTGATAGACTTTAAAGGGATGCATTTGGTTAATGGGTACATTGAAAATATGTGGAGCTGGAAAGGGATGTTATGAGACATTCAGCCAAATTTTGATATCACTTATGACAGAAGTGGAGATTGTTATTACTTCCAAGTAGAAATGAATTTTGGATAAGAGTGAATTTTAACTCTTTATGTGCTGTGGACTGAAAACCTAGACTGCCACCTTGTTTTGAGTGTATATGTTCTGTATACATTGTATGTGTGACAAAAGTCAACTGTGGCAGTCCACTGTTGGATCTACTAGTTGACAAAAGCAGACAAAGAGTTAAAGAGTTTTCTGTCACCCACTTCTCTACACCCTCCCCCGCCACAAAGTTATTTTAAAGAAAATAAGAAAGACAGGTCAGTGGCATCTCTTTAAGCCAAAGTTGTTTTGTAAATCTTCAAGTGAAATCCACATTTATTAGTTTTGCCGCATCCAAGGTTTTTAGTAAATTCAAAACGTCCATCAACTCTCTTTCAAGTTCAAGAATTCAAATCATTTTTGATACAACATATCTTTTGTAAATTCTCACAAATTAGTGTGATGGATTTTTTGATTTCAGTAAGTGGACCAAAGTTATTAAGCTGCATTATTTCTATCCTGCTACATTTATAAAGGCCTCTGTTTGTTTTAATACTGCGGATAATGATACTATGTATATATCATACTAAAAGAAAATGTCAAATATTTGCCAAGGAGGTAAAGGAGAAAAATGAACACAACATTACATTAGAAGTTTCTGTCACTTCATCTTTTTTTCTTCATTCTTTTCAATTCTCTAGAGCTAGGTTTTCTATCATTCTTTCTATTATGTCTCATCTTAAGATATTTTCTGTGTGTCATTGTTTCTCAACATAAGTTTTGTTGTCCTTTGTAGCCCTCCTTTTCTTCTTTACATTTAACTTTCTGTTTCACCTTCTCTCTCTCTCTCTCTCTCCCTCCCTCTCTCCCTCTCCCTCTCTATCCCCTCTCTATCCTCTCTCTCTCTCTCTCTATCTCCCTCTCTCTCTATCTCCCCCCTCTCTCTCTCTCTATCTCTCTCTCTCTCTCTCTCTCTCTCTCTCTCTCTCTATATATATATATATATATCTATCTACCTTCCTATGTCCCTGTCTTTTTGTCCCCGCCGAACGAAGTTCGCGAGGGGACTATGAAACGGGCTCCGTTCGTGTGTGCGTGTGTGTGTGTGTCCGTCCGTCCGTCCGTCTGTCTGTCCGTGTGTGCTCAAATGTTAGAAAATGCTACTTCTCCGTCATTTCTTGGCCGATTTTGATTCCGATTGTTTTATCTGATAGGGCTAGGTGGGGGCTTCCAAACTTCTACACAGAATTTTGAAATTCATTAATTATGCAAATTTATGCAAATTTATTCAAAATTGACGAAAAATGCTACTTCTCCTCTATTTCACATCGGATTTTGATTCCGATTGTTTTATCTGATAGGGCTGGGTGGGGGCTTCCAAATTTCTACACAGAATTTTGAAATTCATTATTCATGCAAATTTATGCCAATTTATTCAAAATGGCTGAAGGTTCATAATGTTTTCATGTTTTATATTTCAGTTGTATACATGCATTGTTGGTATTCTCTTCTTTTGCATGCAGTAACATTATTATTTTATTCACTAAAGTTTTTCACTGAAGTTTTAAGGTTCAGGCTAGTTAATTTCCACAGATCTGCACTTCCGGCAGGGACATTTATTACGCATTGCGTAATTTACTCATTCACTTGTTCTTTTTCAGTCCATCTTTCTGTCTTTTTTGGTTGCTCATGCACTCACTCCTTGAACCCTTATCACTATCATGGCCTCAATTAACTCTTCTTTCCATCTCCATTCTTTAAACAATTTGTCACTCTCCTTAACTCTTTCCATTGCCTCTTCAATCATTCTCCCTGCCCCCCTGCTCTCTCCCTCTCTCCCAATCCCTTTCTAGCTCTTTCCCTCTCTTCCCCTCTTCCTATCTCCCCCTTTTCCCTCTCCCCCTCTCCCCCTGTGTCCCTCTCTCTCCCCCTCTCTTCCCCTCTCCCCTCTTTTCCCTCTCCCCCTGTGTCCCTCTCTCCCCTCTCTTCCCCTCTCCCCCTCTCCCCCTGTGCCCCTCTCTCTCTCCCTCTCTTCCTCTCTCCCTATCTCCCCCCTTTCCCCCTCTCCCCTGTCTCTCTCTTTCCCTGTGTCCCTATATCCCTCTATCCCCCTTGCTCTCTTCCACTCACACCCACACAATTCCTCCATGTAGCTGAGTTGACCGTGAGGCCTCTATTTCTGTCACACATCGGAATTCATGTTTGGGGACAAAAAGCATCTTCAATTTCCAGATATGAGATGCATAATTCATGTTCCTGCACTTTTATGTGGGATGAATGTACCTTTTGTGATTCAGCACATCTTGGGTTGCATATCTTCTTTCCATTTAAGAGAAGATTGATATCCAATGAAGATAGAAACTAATTTGAGAGCTCTCTCATTTTTTTTTATTCCCATGTTATGTAAAAGAATAATACAGTAGCAATGTCTCATGGAAAGGATTCATATTGCTATCTTATTTCAAATATTATTTCAAATATCATGAGAGACTTCTGATGTCCTTTGCTAGCTAGTCTTCATTTACTTTGGTAGAACATAACATTGTGATTCTTGATTTATTGATATGGGAGAACATTTATTTCATAGAGGGGAACCGACTATACACATATTTCCAGATGCTATTGGGGGGGGGGGGTAGAATTATGAGAAAATATTCACTTTGGAGAAAAGAGAAAGGGATAGAGTTCCTAATTTGTGAAGTAATCTTTGAAACTTAAAATTCAGAACCCATTTCATTCTTATCAGGCTTTATCTGAAAACTTTCACAGACCTGTTCCTGTCATTTTTTTTTCAGTATTCAAATAAATTCAATGTCAGGGAGAACTTTCTCTTTAAACATTGGTCGATAACATCATGGTTGCTTTATAACGCCACAAATCTTGCTGCGTCATGAGAAAAGATGCTCGATTGCATTAGGCGGGACTTCACCTTACAGATATTCAATATTTTTACTGGTCCAAAAATGTGGATCAATATTTCAAGTTGTCTGTAAATGTCATTCACTTTGTACAAAGGTACAATGCAGTACATTAACTGATTTGATGTATATTGTAACAATATGACCAGGGGCCTGTTTTATAATAACACTATTTCAATGGATGAAATGATTTTATGTAAATTGTAACAATGCTAGTTATTTACAAAAAGTTTTTTTAAACAGAGTTCACCTTAATTGGATTTGTTTTAAATGAACTTTGCATTGATTTTCCATTTCTCTTTTCAAATAGTAAGGTTTCTTCTTTTGAGAGGAGAGGGCTGGGGGTTGTATATGATTTATGTCCAAGATCACTGGTGGAGTCACATGCTTTGTACAAGGTATAATTTCACTATAGTCACCATTTTAGCCTGCTTTTCTTTGTAAGCAAAATGGTGTTGGGATTTCTTGAAAATTATGTCCTAAATAAGTGTACGCATATTTCCATTTCATGATTGAAGGAGGCTGGCAAAATCATTTTTATGCAGTGTATTGCCAATTTAGCTGGTTGAAATTAGATGCAGCTGCCGCTTCTGCTACTAATTTTAGTTCATTAACCTACTGAGCTGGGTGGTAATAGAAGTGTGTGTATGTTGATAGATTATTCTTCTACTGCTGCATGGTCAGACATATGCTCTGTCTTTGTTTCATCAAAGATATAGGATTAGGGTTAGGGTTGCAATAAGCCAGTTCATAATTACTTCATGATACAAATGACCCTGAAATGACCCCAAATTGTACGCGCATGTGCATCTGTTTTGGTGTCCGCATCATGTTGCGCCGAAATGACAGCGTGTAAAGGTAAATTATACTCGGTACAAATGACCTTTGTCTGCACATGTCCAAATTTTAATTATGAACTGGCTTATTGGGTTTTAGTTTCGGTTTAGAGTAAGGATGAGGTGCAGTGTAAAGTCCAGATTGAAGTTAGGAATTTGTTTTAGTGTTGCAAATTGACCATGGAGCAATTGTCGCTGAAGCGTGTGTTGTAGAACAGGGGTTCCATGACATTTGCTCCTGTGACAATTGCTCCGGTCTAACTTGCCATGTTATTCCCAAACCTATAACCCTAACCCTAACCCTAACCCTAACCCTAACCCTAACCCTAACCCTAACCCTAACCCTTACCCTTACCCTAATTCTAATCTTCACATTGTCCTGAATAAAAAAACAAATCATGACCTTGACCTTAACCTTTGACCTTTGGAAATATGGACGGAGGAGCAAATGTCGCAGGAGCAAATGTTGTGTCACCAGAACAGGGCCTTGTTTCACAAAACTTGTTATCAATAACAAGTTACAATAACTGTTATAAGCTACTGAAATCCTTGCATCTGATTGGCTGAGAGCAAATTTGTCATAGAAATTAGCAGTTGTCATTGATTACAAGTTTATGAAATGGGGCCCTGATTCTACTAGCCTTGTGTTGATTAATTTTAAAGTAGTAATCATCTTATAAATACAGTTTTAGGATAATGGACACAATGGATATTGGTGGTACAGAATCAGACAAAAAGAGAGGAAGAGAGAGAGGGAGAGAGAGAGGGAGGGAGGGAGGGGAAAGAGAAAGGGATGGATGGAGAGAGAGAGAGAGAAAGACAGAGAAGAAGCGTAATGCAGATAGAAGATCAAGAGAGAGCTATAAACAGATGACATTGTATGAAGAGAAGAGAGAATATTAGTTACACAATGTGTTCCTAATGCAATTTTACTCAATTTGATCTAAATACTGAATATCTTTTACAGAACAAGCAAATGTATGATCAATGTATGAAGGTAAATATATGGAAAGAATTTAACAAAAGAATTTGTATCTCAACATGATACACAAATATGTGTTTGGAGTAACACTAAATAACTAATGCCAATATTTTTCTTTTATATCCCCTTCATGGCATCTACCTTTGATGTGAACACCTCTTGGCTGATCTCTGTATTATGTCTACATTGCATCTATATAGGTGAGTTTACACTGACACTGTTAGGATATTGCATAATTCATGATATAGTGTGTGTTTGTATGTGTGTTTTTGACTTCTCCGTTTATTTCCGATGGTATTGTTCATGACATCTAGACCTGATGTGAACTCCTTCTGGTCCATCTACGTATGATATATACCTTGCATCATATGTAGGGAGTTCACACACGAGTGCAGGTCTTAGGCTGGAGAGGATGTGTTTATGTGTGAAGGTACACATGGGTGTATGAAAGCACCCCGAAGTCTGTTATGTAATTAGATACCACCCACCAAAGGTATTGTTGGTAGTAAGTATGCCCTACGGTACAAACTTCACGTCGGTCTAGTTCCCGCTCAGCCACATTCATGCATAATTTTCTGCTGAGTATACTGCTTACAAACTTCACATCGGTCTAGTTCCCGCTCAGCCACATTCATGCATAATTTTCTGCTGAGTATACTGCTTACAAACTTCACATCGGTCTAGTTCCCGCTCAGCCACATTCATGCATAATTTTCTGCTGAGTGTGCTGCTTACATGAACATAGCAAGAGCAGATATTCTGGGTGGGAACCCATGGCCAACTGTTACTATGCCAACTAAAGAGAAAGTTGAGTACTGGTAAAGAGCTTTCCCATTCTCTTTATTACTGTGAGGATAAATATAGGAGCATTATCATATGAAAGGGATTGCCTAAGAAGTGTTCTCATATTTCAAATATTACTTTAAAAAGTTAAAGAAGTTAGACCAAACTTTGAACCATTATGCTTGTGAAGTCCCACATACACAAATCTTCGTTCAGTTCTTGTCACAGTTTGTGTGACTTTCAGCAAGATTCAGTAAATTTTATCAAATGTTCATTGATTCCAATTCCTCACAAATACACAATTTTTCCTTTTTAAGGAATCAACCTTTCCCAATTGCTTCTAGACAGTTTCTTTAACAATGTAATCACTTTACCAGTAAAGCTAATAGGGTTTATGAGATTGAAGTAATCAGTTTTCCATTTTCAATTTCAATTTAATTTATTTGTATTAAACATGATAAACATACAAGCAAATAGGTACGATATACAAAGCAAAAAACAACAATAGAATATTACATACATGTACCCAGTTTAAATGAGTGAGGGGATAAAGTAGAGATTAAACAACCCTGGTTATTTTGCCCCCCCCCCCTCCCGATTAGCTAGTTAAAAGGGTTTTATATTAGACAGGGGCATTCTCTTTGCCTGTAGCAGCATGTTGGTTAATCTGCCCTCGGTATCTAGTTGGAGGTTGTTTATAAACTATGACAGTCTTTTGAAATTTAATCACTGTGATATATATAAAATTAGATCAGTGAAGGATACCTTTCTCAGAACAAAGCTCTTCATGGCGCCCTTGATGTTGATGGGTCATTGCAATAATATATACCGGGGTTGTCCATCTATTCTGACCAAAACAGTGGAGTTGGGTTGCATCTTTTTAGTTTCAAGGATGCCGTTCATGTCCGGCTCTTGACTTAGTTTCTCAAGCTTTCCATCATGGCATACAATCAACTTGTTTGGCTTGGCCAAGATAAATCTTCCGCTAAGTAATGTTTGAGGAAGTGGAGTACTAGTGACTTACCTGTATTTCATTAGAACAGGTTAAGTATAACGACCATGATATATTTATTTTGTATAATGATGATAATGATGATGATAATAATGATCAAGAAGAAAAAGAAGAAGTTTACAACACGTAGACAAGTCTTCAAAAGAAATTAGGGCAAGTTCCTCAGATTTAGTTGATTGTACTTACATTATTGAAGTAGAGTGTATTTTGATTTAAAACAGACATGTGTCTAGATTGAATGAATTAGAGTGCACTGGATATCTTCAATCACGATATATCTAATTTGAATAAAGGATGATTTTTAACAACATACTTTTTTTTCTTCAATTTGTTCTACTTTTTATAAGCGTAATGTTGTAGATGCTTAAATAACTTTAGGCACTTTGTTGACTTGATTGAACTAAGAAAAAAAGGTCTTCTCTATTTTTTTGTATCTTACATGCATTGAGAATGCTGAAGTATTTCTTACTTTAGGGGTTATGCATTTTACGTTTAATTCGCCAACTTCATATGAGGTTATATGTAACAATTCGAAATATTACTTCGTAATTTAATTTTGTGTAGATAAAGATTGAAATAATTGTTTTCCTAAATGTATAAGCTGTTGACAATAGTGGCCTGATATTTGTACTTAAACAAGCCTGCCTTGATATTCATAAACCTATGTCATTTTTAGGATGAGGAAGATATGGAGAAGAAGAGAAGTAGAAGAAGGAGGAAGAATGAGAGAGGAGGAGGAGATAAAGAGATAGTAGTAGAAGAACTTTATGATTCCATTGTTTTGCTTTAACCCTTTCAGGACAGGAATTATTCTAGGGCTAAATTGATCACATTTTGTTCTTCAAATTGGCAACAAAAATATTTTTCTTTTAATGCTACAAGGTTCTAATAAAATGTAATGTCTTTGAAAACAGCATACATTATTAAGAACTTTGTTGAAAAGTTGAAAAAATTGCCAATTTTGTCAAAAAACAATGATTTTGAACCTCTCAATGTGTTGCCAATTTAAGGATTTTAAAGCTTATTCTCCTTTAAAAAATTCCTGGCATCAAACGCAATATGGTCAAGCAACAAAAATGGACACAGTGTGTGCAGAAATTTTTGCTCTTTCTACTCATGCATCTGGTATATTTTTTAGGGCTCTGAATCAAAAGTTATTCAACCAAACCACAAAATGTGGTCAATTGTCTTGAAAGGGTTAAGGTGAAAATAGTTCAAGCCTATTAAGTATTATCTAGACAAATCTATGAGCACATCGTATTGTCAGTGTGATTTGATCCACATTTAAGCTAATTAAAAGCTTGAAAGAACATTCCACTACTGAAACTAGACATGATAAGTGCATGGGAACTATATATATTGCCAACATCTGTATATTGTATGACTAAATTGAAAGAAGTGTGATGTGTGTGTCTACATCTGTGTGAAAAACAAATAATGCATAAAATTACGTTGTCAGACTATGAACCTCGATTTAACTCAACTGCACATATGAAGTTATTTAGTGGTGGACATGTTTCATTGGTATTACTCATAGTTTGAGTTAATTTCCGTATCTTTAGTTGGCAGATGGGGGTTGTTATCTAATTATCTACATTTATCTGAAGATCTATCTGAAAATTGCTCGAGTGATTGTAATTGTCTAGTCTTTCTTGAAATACATTTAAGTGTGTTGAATTACATACATTTTAGAATTTAAAAATACCCCGGGGTACCAATTTTGCTGTTCATGTTCATTTCCCCATTTTAATGACTTTTACTATTCTCTCCCTCTCTCTCTCTCTCTCTCTCTCTCTCCATCTTTCTCTTGCTGTCTGTCTCTATTCCTTATTTTTTTCCTTTTAAAAAATTGTTGTCTGTTTTTTATTCCTTTTATATCTCTTTTTTCTCCACATATACATTGCTTTGATCTTTTTACCCTCTTCTCTTCGGTGCTGTTCTTGGTATAAACTAACTTTTGATTGTACATATTCTTCTCTGTAATATTCTGATCATTTTTTCTGATCAATTTTTTTCTGTCAGTCATTCAGCTCTGCACTATTTTGTCCCATTTGTACATTTATTGACGTCTACTTTCATCAGTTCATTCACCAACTCTTAGAAGTGCAGTACGATAACCCCATGTACAAATGTACATGTACATCTAATGTTTACATTAATGATGCCCTATGCTACCTGCTCCAAACCCCTAGGGCCACCTTTTCATCGATACTCATTCTCAGATCCCATCCAAGCACCCTCGGGCAGGAACCCTCCGTACCCGTCGAATGAGTCCAGATGTCCCCATTTTGACGATTATGCCGGGTCACGGGGGTAATATTCAGTGAGAACTGTGTCAACTGATGTCGTGCGTAATTGCTTTCGTTGGCCTATTTTAGAGGGTTACTGGAGAGTAAGTGTCTAATGATGAGCACGCTTTAGGTGATCGCGCCGCATCTTAATGACAGGGAGAGAAGAGAGAATAGTTTCAGGATTGCCTGTGTTCCTAGAATGATAAGGTTAGGAGGAGGTTGAGGTGATCTGCTGCTTCTTAAATAATGATGACAAGAGAAGGCAAAATAGGCCCAGGTAGTTGGTCTGTGGGGATTAATGGAATGAGAAGAGGAAGGAGGAGTGTTAGTAGGGGGTGGGAGGAGGGAGGGAGGTTGGTTGGGCAGATGACTTTCTGCATCTTAATGACAGTCAGAGAAGACAAAATAGGTTCAGGGGAGCATTTCATCAAAGTTTTGTCAGTGATTTTTACTGACAAATTTGCTCTCAGCCAATCAGATGCAAGGATTTCGGTAGCTTATAACAGTTGTCAGTAGCTTATAACAGTTGTCAGTAAAAATCACTGACAAAACGCTTGATGAAACGCTCCCCAGGTAGTTTCCTGTGGGAAGGGAATGAGAATAGGATGGGGTGAGAGGGGCAGGTGGTGGGGGATTAGGTGATTTACTGCTTCTATGACAACGAGAGAAAACGGAATAGGTTCCGGCCGTTGCCTGTGGGAACAAACTAAGAAGGGGGAGAGGGGCAGGGGTAGGGGATCTCCTGCTTCTTAATCTTAATGACGATGAGAGAAGACAAAATAGGTTCAGGTAGGTGCCCGTGGTACTGGAGTAAGATGAGAAGGGGGAGGTGGGAGGGGGCAGGGAGGATTGGATGGCAGGGAGTTGCCTGTGGGAATGGAATATGAAGGGGGAGAGGGGTGGGGGCAGGGGATCTCCTGCTTCTTAATCTTAATGACAATGAGAGAAGACAAAATAGGTTCAGATAGGTGCCAGTGGTACTGGAGTAAGATGAGAAGGGGGAGGTGGGAGGGGGCAGGGAGGATTGGGTGGTAGGGAGTTGCCTGTGGGAATGGAATATGAAGGGGGAGAGGGGTGGGGGCAAGGGATCTCCTGCTTCTTAATCTTAATGACAATGAGAGATTTAACCTGGAATGAAATTGACAAAGTGGGGAGGGAATGAAACAAACTTGGGGATGAAACAAACTTGGCCATGAGAAAGCTCCAACACTGAATTAACAAGGGAAGAGAAAGGGGAACAAATGTTAGTAGAAAGAGAGAAAAGTAACTGAAACAGAAAAGTATAAAAGAGATTTATAGGACAGAATGAAGGAGAAAGTTGAAAATCCAAACAAGGTAACCTGAAAACAGAAAAAAAAAAAAAATTACAAGAAAGCCTGTGGAAGCAGCCTCATGGAATTCAAACAAGTGGAATAGAATAAGGGATTCACAGATTGTAATGTCTTAAGAGCCAAATGGAATTGACTCTCCCATGTTTTACATTGATCAGTTTTTACCTTTGGATGCTAGAAGCCTTTAGTGTGTAAGTGAGGACAAACAAAATCTGTAGGATTTCATGAACTTCCAATCTGATATAATCTTTGCACTTCTTTCTCCTTCCAATCAATGTATTTCTGTAGAATCTTTTAGAATGACCTTTTTCATTTTCTGCCTGTGTTTAGTATTAACTTTTTTTCTTATGCCATCAAAAAAATTCTTGTTACTAAATGAAAGTAACTTTCAAAAAGAAAAAAATTGTAGGCTTGCCATGTGGTGAAAATTATACATCCTGAATTTGGTTTTACCAGAAAGAAAAGAAAAAAATAATGATGTAACTTAAACCAGTTAAGTTTTTCAGGATATTCTAGTTGAATATCATTTTATTGGAAAATTCTTAATCAACATCATTGAAGCCATTATTTCTTCATTTAACTTTATAAAAAGTATAATTAGCAATGGTTTATTCATTTTTATGACATTCAAAATCAGAGAAGATCATGGCCAGAAGATGATAATTTTTAACCTGAATAAAATCTAACAGCAGCATGAGAATTTTGATGAGAAAGACCTCGGAATCCTTTGAGCTAGTATGAGATTTTGATGACTTAGTTTAGATGGGGAGAGACAAGTTGCGTCTCCATCAGCCCATGTTGGGTTCAAGCTCGAGATTCTAGCTAGATCAGCGCTACTCGAGAGAAAAATTCAGGGTTTGAAAAATCAAAGTTTGAAAAACCCTGTCTCCGTCAGCCTGTCCTAGCTTGAGCTTGTAATTTTAGCTCAAACTATGGAGCACGAGCTGTTCTAAATACCGTTTCGCAAACATATTAACCCGAGTCAAAACCCGAGTGCGTCTTCATTTGCGAAATCAAAAAAACTGAGTTGCTTAGGTTTGTAAGCGTGAGCATGAGACCACGAAATAGTTCACTAATTCCGTCTTCATTACAAATTAGCTCCAGCTAGTGATCGGGTGAGTTTTCCACCATAAAGGTTGGATCAGAATTAGCGGAAAAACTTGGGCTGATGAATACAGGGATACGGTAAATAGTCTTTGTAGGCTTTCACACAATGACCTTTAGTGGCATTTCAGGTTCAATACCTTGCATCAAAATGGTGAAAATGCAGGGCAAAAATTCATAGGATTTCATCTATTTTCCAATTTGGCTGCTACCTTCATAAATAGCTTTTATGATCCGAGGGGAAATTTTACATACAGGTTGCGGGAGAAAGGAAAGGGCAAGTGACTTTGGATGATTTTCATTTGTTTTCCAATTTGGCTTCACTCTTTTTTGCTTTTGTCGGGCCTATGATGAAATTTTGCAGACATTTGGATTGCTGTGTATGTGTTCTAGAAGACTTGACAAGCTCAACATACACAGAAAGTAGTTTATTGTTCCTATTTCTGCTATTAAATTTTTTTTTTAAAGAAATACTTCTCTGTATGCGTGCAGTTGTAAACAGATAATGATATTGGCCTCATCTAGAATATGCATTATGATGAGATCCTTTTTATTGTTAATACAAAATGTCATCCTTCCAAGGTCGGTACTTGCTTCATGCACACTGATGTAAGCTATATTGCTATGCAGGAACTGTGAGAATGTTATTGTTTTTTCTGGTCAGAGAGGGACCATTACACGGGGTGATGACATAGAGATGGGATTCTTCACCATGCTGTTTGTTATGATTATGTTGTGTGTAAAGGGCAGTGGGTGGGTGAGAGGAATTAAAGGCAGTCTTGAATTTGAGTGGTGACAAAATTACATGAAATTTTCATAGAATCCGATAAAAATGTACACTGATCTTAGAAACTAATTTCTATTGTGACAGAATCAACCGCATTGTTTGGATTCTCCTTAAGTAGGAAATAGGTATATATATACACTGATTATTTCCTACGTTAGGGGGAATCCTATCAATGCGGTTTATTTCGTCACAATAGAAATTCGACGTTACGGCGAAAGCGACCGTGCGTTAAGCGAATGATAACAATAGGCTGAGATAAAAGGATTCCCCTAAACGCTGGCATAAAATTAAGAGTTATATATATATATATATATATATATATATATACATATATATGTGACCCGGCACCACAAAACCACCAAAAAGTCGCAACCCGTGATTTTGTGTAAACAGCTGAAATGGAAATTTGGGTTGGAAATTTTTATTTTGGGATTTTTGGTTTTTCTGAAAGATCGTTCTTTTCTGTACCTTATATCAAAATCTGGAAGCTTAAAACACAGTAGAAGATGAATTTTTTAACAGTTTTTCTAGACCAGTTTTTTTCGCACGGCTTCGGTTTCTTCCTAATTCTTCGCCTTCCTGTATGATCTTTTTGTAATGGGTACCGCTCACCCTCGTAAAATCCCTGCAATCTCACGGCCCTTAAATTACCTTTTCCCTAATAATTTTTATACTGATAGAAAGAATAAACTCTCAGCAATCTCATCATACTGATATTACAGTTCACCAATAGTCGCGAAAGCAAGTTACAAAGCAGTTTTAAGTTCCATTTTGATGACGAAACGGAGTCTGAAAAAGGACGAATGATCAAGTTTATTAATGTGAGTAAGGAAAGAGTATATATGACTATGACATATCGTTGATATCATTGTATGGACCTAATCACGACAATGTTGATTTTTATGCAGATATTGAAAGAATTGCTCTTGAATTTGATAATCCACTAACAATTTTATGCGGGGATTGGAACTTGGTCCAAGATTTTGATAAAGATACATATAATTATATTCGTCTGAATAACCCCAATGCCAAGAAAAAAGTAGACTTAATGAAGAACGATTTAAATTTGGTAGACCCATGGAGAGAATTACATGCCCATGAAAAAATGTTTACATGGCGTCAACCTACTCCATTTAAGGCAGCTAGATTAGACTATTTTTTGGTCTCCACTGAATTACTGTCGCTCGTTAACAAAATAGAGATTTTACCGGGATACAGATCCGATCATTCCCTGGTGAAATTATCTTTGAATTTAAATAATCGTAGAGTAGGCCCAAGTTACTGGAAATTCAACAATTCATTGTTAAGGGATGATAGTTATGTAGAACAAATTAAAGATGTTATTAAACAAACTATTGAGACCTATTCAGTCCAACATGATAACAATTCAAGTAGATTTGAGGCAGAAGGACGAGATATACTATATGAGTTTGCTGTTAGTGATCAATTATTTTTTGATACGTTGTTGACAATAATCAGAGGTGAAACAATTTTATATGCAACTAGAAAAAAGAAAAGATTGGTAAATTTGGAATATGATTTAGAGAAAGAAATTGTAGACTTGGAAAAGACATTGATATCAAAAACAGACAAAGATAGGGAGTTAGTTATATTGAATGAGAAGAAAGCTCAGTTGGAATCATTAAGAAAAGATAAAATGGAAGGAATAAAGATGAGATCTAAAATCAAATGGATGGAATACGGCGAGTAACCATCAAAATATTTTTGGAATTTAGAAAAAAAAAATGCTGTTAATAAACGGATATGCAAACTGGTCACTACCGAAAACAAGGAGATCACAGCACAGGACGATATTGCATCAGAAATTGTATCATTCTATTCTAAATTGTATAAAAACAATCCGGTTGTAGATGTAGACCTAAACACAATATTAAATGATGTAGGTATAAATAAATTAACCAATTCGATGTCACAGAAGCTAGAAGGAGAGCTCTCTATTGATGAGGTTTATCAAGCTCTTAAAAAAATGAAAAATAATAAATCCCCAGGTCTAGATGGATTCACTGTCGAATTTTTAAACATTTTTGGAAAGAACTACACATATTTTTAGTTAGATATCTGAATTCTGCATATTCATCCGGAATGTCCTTTACACAAAAGTTAGGGGTTATCTCTTTAATTCCCAAAGGAAATAAAGACAGACATTACTTGAAAAATTGGAGACCCATATCTTTACTAAATGTAGTATATAAATTAGGTTCCACTTGTATAGCAAATAGATTGAAGAATGTACTTTCTTTTCTTATACATGAGAATCAGAAAGGTTTTATGTCAGGACGCTTCATTGGAGAAAATATCCGTTTGTTATATGATATATTATTGTACACTGACCTCAATGATATTCCTGGTTTATTGCTACTTATAGATTTTGAAAAGGCATTTGATTCAATTTCTCACGACTTTATTAGAAAAGTATTACACTTCTTTAAGTTTGGTCCCTCTATTGTAAAATGGTTTAATGTATTCTATGAAAATGCTCAATCCTGTGTACTGATCAATGGACACCTGTCTCCAAGATTCTCAATAGAGCGGGGATGTCGTCAAGGAGATCCCTTGTCTCCATATATTTTTCTATTATGCGCCGAAATACTCGGTCTTTTGTTTAGACAATCCAATTCGATTGTTGGTTTGAGCTTACCTACAGATAAACATCTTAAAATAATTCAGTATGCAGACGATACTCTTCTAACATTGAATGGATCAGTAAGGGAATTAATCAGTGCATTAAACATTTTAGATGAATATAACACAATGTCGGGTTCGAAGATTAATATACATAAGACACATGCGATATGGATTGGAGGATATAAAAACAAGAAGGATGGTGTTCTTTTGAACAGAAATCTAAACTGGGTATTCGATGATTATTTCAGATATTTAGGTATAGACTTTTGTACGGATTTGCACAAAATGACAATTCAAAATTATAATGAAAAATTTAAAGAGATTAAAAGTCAAATGACATCATGGTTAAGAAGATACTTAACTGTCCTGGAAGAGTCACAGTTGTCAAATCATTGTTGGTATCTAAATTAAACTACCTTATTTTGTCTCTCCCAAATCCAGGTGAAATTTTTTTGAAAGATATAAACGCTCAGTTTTATAGATTTATTTGGGGGGAGAAACCTGATAAAATAAGTAGAAATCAAATGTCGCAAAGTTACTCAGACGGAGGGGTCAAAATGATAGATATAAACATACACTGCCAATCATTGAAAATTTCCTGGATTAAGAAATTGGTAAATGGCTCAATAGATAGTAATATCCTCTGTCTTTTACAATCTTTTTTGCCTGGACTTCAAGACTTTAAATTATATATGGGAAATAATTATTTTCGAGAACTGGCAAGTAAAACAGAGAACCTTTTTTGGAAAGAAATGTTCACGGCTTATAGTACACTCTTATCCATGCACTATGATACCATTTCTTGCCAACCCTTATGGAATAATGATTACATTAAACTAGGTAATAGCTCAATTTATAACAAAACATTGTGTAAAAAGGGAATCCGTTTTGTCAATGATGTTTTAGAGTCAAATGGTCATTTTCTCTCTCTGAAAGACCTCCAAGAAAAGTATAATGTTCAAATAAACTTTCTTTTTTATCGTGGATTATGTGATGCAATTAGAGAAGGATACAAATGTACTACTTTTAACAGGGTGCAGCAACCCTTTTTCCCAGATACAATGGCACTTGTTATGAAACGTATTAAAGGTTGCGCACACATCTATGCAGTTTTATTGAAGAAAAGGAAATTAGAATGCAAAAGCTTTCTTAAATGGAAATGTATCTTTGATTTGAATGACAAGAACTGGGAAACATATTGTTCTATCGCATTTAATTGTACGATGGATGTGGGATTACGATGGTTCCAGTTTAAGATATTGCAACGTATATTATATACAAATGATTTACTGTTTAAAATGAATTTAGTCCCAAGAAAAGAATGTACATTTTGTAATGAACAGAGTGAAACAGTTATCCATCTGCTATGTGAATGTACACATGTTAAACATATTTGGGATAGGTTGGAACACTGGATATACACTGGAACCGGAAATAGAATGATATTCTCACTACAAGATAGATTGTTTGGTTTAAGAGGTTCAAATAATTCTGCATTGAATTGTATACTTATAGTGGTGAGACAGATGGTATATACTTGCAAAATAAAGAAACAACTGCTCGATTTTGATAATATTAAAGTTTCGCTTATAAATTATTTCAAAAATGAAAAGTACATAGCAGATTCGAATTGTAGAAATGATAAATTTGCAAGAAAATGGTTTCAATTCAGAAATTTGTTTACATGACGATACATCTTTAAGGTTTCGAATATCTCATATATACAGTGCCAGTTGGCTTTCTTTGTGGGCATGTTCGCGTTGTTCGGCCGGAACAATGTGGTTGGTGGACCATTTTATTGTTGTTCTAAGCTGAATAGTGCGAACGGGTGATCGGAGGTGCCGACTAATAACTAATAGTGGTCAAAAATAAGTAATTGTATACCCCAATATTCAAATGATGATACATGTATGTGTTTGTATTGTTTCGTGGTTTTTTGTTTTTTCCCCCCCATGGATTCCATGAATGCTCTATTGAAAATGGAGTATTCATGGAATTCGTGTGAACCTGACAGTTCAAGAAACATTTGTATTCTGAATTATTTTGAGTTATTATTGTATTATGTATTTACATTATAAATGTGATTTACCTTGAATATGTTTGTTAATTTGTTGTGACTGAAAATCAATAAAATCCCTGTGGAGGGAAAAATACTTGGAAAAAAAAAAAAAAAGGAAAGAGTATGTTCTACGTAAAACAAATTGCATAGGTTAATCAATGTGAACAAGAAAAAGAGTAGGTCCTATTCAAGTTAATTATAGGCTAAATTACAAGTTCAATGTATGATAACAGAAGGACTACACAGGTAACAAACTAGTATTATGTAACAGGGAACAAAGAAAGACATCCCAAAGGAGTGAATAGGCATTGTCTAGTGCAGGTGTCAGGCCACCGAGGTGCGCTTAATCTCCCATTAGAACACTCCCATTTGCATCATAATAACTTTCGAACAACTAAAGTTCACAATTTGAAGTCTTGGCAATAGAATGAATAAAATATGTTTAACACTCCTACGAAATATCAACCTAATCCGACAATTCATTCATAGTGGGTGCTATGGCCTTTTGATTCACTCTCCATTAATTTTCTCTCTTGTTTTCTTACTCCTCACGCTTGAATAGGCCTCAACTTTTGAGCTCATTTCCTCCCTATTCAATACCAGCAAATCTCTCTTACAAGCTCCTTTCATTCGCTGAATTAAAAGGGTTAGAGAGTTTCAATTATAATGAGTCATATATCATTTTAAAGTAGATATTCAAAGCAAATCACAAATATGCTCAATAATGTATCTCTAGAAACTAGAAAGCTTGCAGATGGTAATCGTATAAGTTTTACGTTAACTGCGTGTTTGATGATTAAAAAAATAACACAAATAAAAACACTTCTCAGCATCTGGGATATCTGAGCGATTCGCCAGAAATATACCGATGTTTTCGTGACGTCACATCAGGTGCCAATCCTGCCTAAGCAGACGACGTCCTATATCAAGTGAACGTAACTGCAATGCAATTATTTTTAAATTATAAAGAGTTTGGTTTGTTTCACCATGACCGTATTTCACATCATTCTAAAAGGGAAGTGAAACCGTTTCTAGTAACTAAAATCTTTTGTTTGTAAAAAGTCATGATAAAGGTCAATGATCAATCAAAGAAATCACACTTTCGAATTGTAAAGCCCGCTGAATTATAGCATGGATGGTATTCGTTCCCTCTTGAAACGCCGACATGCCGCGGTGCATGCAGCTGAAAATACAATAGCATCTTTTTTGGTTTACAAGCGATTGATTCCTTTATTTTTTTTAACGCTGCATTTTTCATCAAAATAATACCATGCAGGAAATTTAGAGTGAGGCAACAAATAAGCATTTATACTGACGCTAGTGAAGTAAGAGAAATAAGTGAAGATGAGATGACAAAACAGGCACTGAAAATGTATAAGATGTTATGGGGCATCATCTGCTTAGGAAGGATTGCTCCCCGGTATGACGTCACATATCTCAGCAGCATTCAAAGAGCTCTATAGGTGCTATAGCGGGGCTGTGTTATATCATTTTATAATTGATAATAATCATTACTTCAAATGTTTCCAAGCGTTGAATTTTGATAACCTTGTTCAATCTAAGCTTCACCTATGCAATAATAAAAATTAAATCAATATTCAAAATCAATGAAATTCTACTTTAAAGCTGAGATTTTGTTCTATCCAAATATGATAAAATCAGAAAAATTATTTTCTGCGACTTTTTGGTGGTTTTGTGGTGTAATTCCTACTTAAGGCGATTTTTTGGGCAAAATATTCGACGGAAGGGGGAGGCCGACGTTAAGTCAAATTTTTCAATTCGCCTAAACGTTTTTGGCACTATTTTTTCCCATTTCCGTTGGGGTAGGAGGCATTCTATCGATATAAACGTAGAGGGGGCCAAATTACTTATATTACTACAAAGTTTTGTTTGGTAGGGAGAACTCATTTTCGTATAATATAACGTGGAAAATCTATATATGTATAACTCTTGGGGACCTAATGTCCTGAGTTTGGACTTACGGCAATGTCTGTTTTTCTTGATTATTTGGGGATTTACTAAAAATACCTTATTGCACACAAAAGGTATTTATTAGACGATTCTTTTTGCCATAAATGCAAATTGAATCAAATTAATTCTAAACATATACTAACATTTTGAATCCATTAATTCTCCGTAACGTCATTTCGCCCTGATATACGTATATACCATTAAAAAAAATAAAATTAGCCTTTTAGTAGAATCTAGGTATATATATATATATATATATATATATATATATATACATATATATATATATACACACACACACACACACATTACAAAAATATAGATACAAATATTTAGAGTGTATAACAGAAGTATACCATATGTCAAATTGAAGGTAAGTACAAAAATAATACAATTGAGAATATGAACAGTGAGTTCATAATAATTTAGGATAGTAAAAAGATATTATATTAAGTTATACATGCATATCTACTGAAAATGTACACACAAAGCTTTGATAATGAATTGTTTGTTACTGCTACAAAGTTATCATTTATCTGAAGATGTAAAATTAGCACTATTCAAGGACAGGCACTCACTAATTCAGACAGTAAATCACTCCCAATAACTGCTGTCATTTGTAGGATAGCTTGATTCAGAAAATGAACTTCTACGTACAAATTTACTATTCGATTCACACTTCTTGAAAAGTGCAAAAACGGCATATTCAAGGACAACTGTTCAAGTGTAGATCCAATAGATTTATAGAAATGTAATCCTTCTCTCTCTTCAGTATCAAAACTTTCTTTTCTCTATTGTCTACAATACTTACCTTCTGCAGAAATACAATTCTTCTTTCTCCTTGACTTCTTATACGTTTTCATAATTTAGTATCATGCAATATTAAATAATAAGTAGTGAAGTAACCAACATTCACTTATATATACAATAATAATGCTTTTTTACAACAGTTTTATGTATATTTCAAGCCCTTTTCATGTTAACTCTTAGTGTGCCAAGGGTTTTAGCTCTCTTCAAAATTTTACAAAAATATGATCAATGCTTACTTTTCAAATGTCTGCACTTTATTAACCATCTATTATTTCACAAAATATTGTGTACAAAACTTGTAGGAAATTTATTACCATTTCTTATGAAACCAAACATTATTACTTTACCCAACTTCATGCATAATAATTATTGAAAATTACATTTGAGTTTCTTTTTCGGCCATTATTTTTTGGTTTCTCATTTGTTTACTGTTGTTTAATGTTGAAATAAGGTAATATCTTTTTAAAAATCTGCAATTTCTCTGAAAATTTCTGTGGTAGCATATAATTATAATGATATATTTAGAATGCTTGATTTATTCTCAAAATTATGATATACATTGACCACCATATACTTTTCCTGTGGTCGAGCAGTTGGTGAATGAAAATGACAAGTCTATTTGTCACATATACGTGACATCGGCACTGGAAGAGTTAATTTACAAACTTTTCATATACTATTTTATATGTTTGATTACTTGCACTTTGTAGTAATGTTGTATTTCAATCGTTGTAAAACCTGTACAATTCAGGCTGTGTACTGCTAATCATGTTTTAATAAATATTTATTGAATTGAATAGCACTTCCCTGGAACAGACAAAGTAAATCACTCCGAATATCTGCTGACATTTGTAGAATAGCTTGATAGGTAAAACAAACTTTTATGCTTCAAATTTACTATCCATCTTTTCTTTTAAAAAAATGTAAAATTAGCACTTTTCAAGGACAGGTATTCAAATAGATATCCAAAGATAGACTTATACACTTCCCTTGTTACGGACAAAGAAAATCACTCACAGTAACAGATGACATTTGTAGGATAGCTAGATAGAGAGAAGATGTTTTTGCTACAAATTTTTTTTGGCTGTTTTTTTCTAAAGAGTGTTGAAGTGACAGTGAAATTAGATCTGTAGCCCCAGGATGGAGTCATTGTAATGTTATACTCCCGGTAGGGTTACGCAATGTTCATCCATTAGAAGCCATCCTACGTCTTTTTTGTAATGCCGTCTCTCGAAGCTAAAATATGCTGTTAATGCAGACTCATTCCCTTTTTTAAGGTTAGTTAATTCTGTCGGGTGCATCGATATCAACTTACCCATTATACGATATTTCCTGCTTTTTTAAAACCGATCTATCCATCATCTACTAGTTTGATTTTATTCAAAAGGAGTTGAGGGTTGAGGGTATATGTTATCATTCTTTATACTTGAATTATCCCTGAAAAGAACTGTGGTACAGCTGCAAAGTAATGTATACATGTGATGGACTGCCTGATTTGCTACTTAACAACCTTTTTGTTGATTGTTGGATTTGACTACCCTTGAATACAGTGTTAACATTTGATTTGATATGTACTGAATGATTTTATCTTTTGTTCACCACTTAAGTTTGTTTTTTTAAATTCAAAGCTGATCTTTTGAATTTTTGAATTTTTAAAATTTGATTTGATATGTACTAAGTGATTTCATTTTTGTTAACTACTTAAGTTTTATTTTTAATTCAAAGCTGATCTTTTGAATTTTTGAATTTTTAAAATTTGATTTGATGTGTACTAAGTGATTTTTTTTTTGAAATTCAAAGCTGATCTTTTGAATTTAGGATACATGTATGGAACCCAAAATATCTGGAGCAAAATTGGTTTAGGTTATAGGTCCCTTTTGAAAAAAAATTCATTTTGATTGGTTAGTGTAAAATATTGAACGATTCAATTTCTTGGTAACTTTAGGATAAAAGCAGGAACGTTGGCAAACTTTTGAAATACACACGATGCTCCCTTGACAACATGCTCATAGCTAGTTACCTTAAGGTGCTTAAAGGGTACAAATTTCTTGTTAACTTTAGGATAAAAGCAGGAACGTTGGCAAACTTTTGAAATACACACGATGCTCCCTTGACAACATGCACATAGCTAGTTACCTTAAGGTGCTTAAAGGGTACAAATCACCAAAGCATATTTTGCTCTGGCTTGATGTTCATGTCGCTGTTCTATATTCAAAATATGAGCTTCGAATATTACTTATTTAAAGAGATACTGCGAGTTCAATATAATATACTCTCAATAAACATAAAAGCAACCAGTGAGTAGACTAGTCCACCCACCAAGATTGCATACATTAGGTTTTATGTTATCCTTTATTTTCTTAACGGTTAATTCTCATTTATTTTATGTCAGTTTGGATGAACATCATAAAAGAAATGTCCCCTGAAAAAGAGATTGCTCTTCAAATGCCCTCATATTCGAAATATGACAAAAAATAGCTGAAGTGACTTGTGTCTGCGGCTCTGCGCAGTCCAGTATACCCATTTCTGTGCAGTGCATGTGCTTTGCAGTGAGATTGGGTCAACTTCTTCATTTTGGTGAATCCAAAACCTCACAGTATATAACCAATTCTTATGTAGACATGATCAATCTTTCCCAGTGACTTTGAGTTTCTTTAACAGCACTCAACCAGCACTCAACTTTATCTTTAATTTCATGTTTAATATCATTTCAAGTAGTGCATGCACAAGTTGAACAGTCCCTCCGACGTAGCTACTTTTCACATTTGATTCCATTTTGCAATCAAGTTCCTCAGCATTTTCTTCATTTACAGCAAACATTCACCTTGGTTTGACTTCTGCTTGAGAGGTCTCGGGGGACGCGGAAAAGTCGCTGTATTTTTTTTGAGTGGTGGCATCAACATCGTACTTGAAAATAGAGAAGAGAGACACAAAATAGTAAATAATCTGTTCAGAAGCAGAAAGGTGTTGACTCTATGTAAAGTGCTAAATTAGTTAATGCCCTTCTAGCTCTCAGCAACAAGATTTTGCACAGTCGCTCTATAATGATGGAAAATACAGAATGCTAGTGGAATTTTGCATCTTGTTAACCCTTTCGAGACAATTGACCACTTTTTTTTTTGTTTGGCTCAATAACTTTTGATTCAGGGCCCTAAAAATTAGACCAGATGCATGAGTAGAAAGGGCAAAAATTTCTGCACACATTGTGTCCACTTTTGTTGCATAACCATATCGTGTTTGATGCCAGGAATTTTGAAAAGGAGAATAAGCTTTAAAATTTTCAAATTGGCAACAGAGAGGTTCAAAGTCATTGTTTTTGTCACCATTGGCAATTTTTTCAGCTTTTCGACAAAGTTTCTAACCATGTAAGTTATTTCAGAGACATTACACTTTATTAGAACCATGCAGCATGAAATGAAAATTATTTTTGTTGCCAATTTGAAGAATGAAATATCAATTTAGCCCTTAAATAATTCCTTTCATAAAAGGGTTAAGAGACACCTGACCATATGATAGTACATTCTTTCTGCATTTGTGCTATATCTGTTGAGATATAGGAGTTATCGCCCTTCTGGCTCTTAGCAGATGATATATATAATATACATATATATATATATATATATATATATATATATATGTATATATATATATATATGTATATATGAATCATCTTAGTGAAAGGCTCACATTAACATATATATTGTTGATATTTGAAGAGCTTAAGAACAAGTACACATATAAATACATCTTAAGAAATTGATGATTTGAAAAAAAATTATATACTGTTTTGTATATCATTAAATCAAATCCCTAAACTTCACAGGCCTGTGAAATCTTTTAGGAGCAGAGGAATTATTGTTTGCTTTTATCAAATCCTTTGTAGATAGGAGTGTATCTTTAAGCATGAAGTAAAATAACATTCATGTAAGTGCATGCTAATGCATCTTAATCTTGAACAATTAAGTTGACACCCACGTTTTAAATGCAACGTCCTGAAAAGAAAGTTACCCCATCCATGCTGTGGGCAGCTGATTCCATCCAAGAAATTGAGTGTTAAAGGTACTTCATCTCTTTTGCAGGCTTAAATTGTGAAGTTGTGTCAGTATATATGCAATAAATTACAAAAGAATTATAATTGGAAAAACTAGTGTGGAAGTAAAAGAATTATAATTTTCTTTTAAGTAACTAATAACAACAGTTTGCTAATGTCACAATATTCATTTAGACATTAAAAAAACTGCATAATTTTTAAAATTATTTTTTGATGTACTAGTTTACATGCACTCGCGTTGATTTCTGACTAGCTCCCTCAGTGACAAAAGCAAGTTTTTCATTTCTAACAAAGGGGTTACATGTATAGAACTTGTGACCTTGAAATTTCATAGGCAGTATCTACAGGATGTTTACTAAACCTGTGAAAAGTTTCGCAGGATTTTGGTCAGTCTGCAAAAGGGATGAAGTCCCGGGGGGGGGGGGGGGGGGGGGGGCACTCACGTATATTGGTGGTACGGGGACGTGCCGCTTTGATGACCCCCTTTTTCAGACCCCGATTTCCGTTCTCTAGATACTCAGTTCCGCTCAGGAGCCACTCAGCCCCGCTCTGAAGACCCCCGTTATGAAACATATCCGTTCGCATGCGGCCGGCCGGGAACGTGGCGGAGGCAGTGGTCGCTCGACCTGGTCTCGCGCCCTAGGCCCTTTCATCGCGCGAGCCTTGAAAACTGCTCCAGCTAGCTAGCTACTAGCGCTACACGGCGCGGGCGCGGCCCGTCCCGAGATCCTGCGATAGCGAAGGTGTACCGCCGATAAAGTGCGTGCGTATATTAATTTAAGATCTTTCATATTCCTTTAATGTAGTTTTGGTTTTAAAATTAATGTACTGTATAGTGGATTGCACAGAGAACAAAACAAAATGTCAATCATTTTCATATCAAACCTTTCATTTCTCAGTAAAATTAGTTTACCATCATCACAGTTTGGTACAGTTATCAGTTCCAAGGTCCTTGCTAGTTTTCGGCCCCTACATATATGCAGTTCTCAAGACCCCCTATTTTCACTCTGCCGGTTAGTTTTGTAGTTCCCTAGACCCTGTTTTTCACTCTGCCCAATAGATCATAGTTCCCAAGACCCCGTATTTTACACCTTGAAGTCAGTTCCTTAGACCCCCTTTTCGGGGATTCGTGAGGCACACCCCGTCAAAATATAATTCGAGTGCCCCCCCCCCCCCCCCCCCCCCCCCCCCCCCCCAGGGGATGAAGTACCTTTAATGGGGTCTACATTCTCCTTCCAGAAGCAGAAAGAGTTCTCTCTGTTATGCAGTTGATATCTATGGAAGATATTTTATGCCCCATGTATCAATGAAAGAAAGTATTTCTGGCAAATTTTCTCAAAGTGCATCAACATACTGCCTCTGCCACTGCCATCACCACCACCATCACCACCACCACCACTACCACCACTACCACTGATGATGCCACCACAAATACCACTACTCCCTCTGCTGCTGCTGCTGCTGCTGCTGCTGTTGCTGCTGCTGCTATTACTACGTACATGCACTGCCTTTGAACTTCTGTTGCTTCATAAAGAGATCCAGTGCTTGTTATTTAAACCATTATTTTAAATTAGGCAGAGCATAAAGAAAAGGTCGTGTCCTGGGAGAGGTAAAAAAATAATTTGTAAATAATGTTTCTCATTCGTTATATGGCAGTTTAGAAGAACATTTTAGTAGATAACTCCCCTGAAAAGCTCTTCAAATGCCATCATATTGAAATATGACGAACTATAGCTGAAATGTTTGGGCAGAATACATTCATGCCACTTGGGTGTGCAGTCCCATTTACCCATTTCTTTGTGCAGTAAATGTGCTTTTCAGGGAGATCGGGTCAATTTTTAAATCATTTTGATAAGTCCAAAATCTCACAGTATAAAACAATTCTTATGTAGACATGATCAACCTTCCCCAATTGCTTTGAGACAGTTTCTTTCACAATGTAATTACATGACAAGAACCCTACTTTATTTATAAGGGCAAGTAATAAATTTTGAGAAAAACATTTGTTATGTTAACATATTGACTATGGAAACCAGATGTCCTCTATATTAAGCCAATTGGAATGAAAGAATTTGGTAGTCATCCGGTTGAATGTAGCTTTTTTAAAATTCATTATCAGCAAACTTCTGTGAGGTGATATGTAATCTTTTGACAGCATTGGAATTAATGCTTGCTTTTATGAAGAGAAAAAAGGAAGTATAGTTATTTCAAGGCTTAACATAATAAACAAGATTCATTTAAATGCTAATGTATCTGACTACATATGATGAGTCGTCGAGGTACTCAAGATCCATTTCCACTTTATTTTCAACTAAGTGAATATAAAAAAAAATCATTTGAAATAAAACATAACTATCATAACATCCCCCCTTCCAGACATACCATGTTATTCATGTGATGTATGGATATACGACGTAGGGATATACGATGTATTGATATGAGAGCATTCAGACACAACTTATTGTTATACAATAATTTTGTGGCGGCATTCAGACCTTGTACACTGTCAGGTTTCATGGGAAGCTCATGAATATGTACGAGTCTCTCCCATGCGCAGTACGAACTTTGCGCGGGCTTTGCACATTGTGTTTATATAAGCCCCGCCAACTTATACGATGTATGGTTATGAGAGCATTCAGACACAAATATACGTCATATGAATATAGGTTCATCGTACAGAACGATGCTAAATATACAACGTATGAGATACGACATATCAATATAAGAGCATTCAGACACATAAAAACGTCCTATATCCATACAAAAACTCTCTAGTCTGAAAGAGGGGATAGATACCCCGGGGGGGGGGGCACTCACGATATTGGTGGTTACGGGGACGTGCCGTTTTGATGACCCCCATTTTTTCAGACCCGATTTCCGTATCTTTATTTTTTTGTTACTCAGTTGCTCAGGAGCGCTCAGCCCATTCTCTGAAGACCCCCGTTATGAAACATATCCGTTCGCATGCGGCCGGGAGCGTGGCGGAGGCAGTGGTCGCTCGACCTGTCTCGCGCTCTAGGCCCTTTCGTCGCGCGAGCCTTGAAAACTGCTCCAGCTAGCTAGTACTAGCGCTACGCGGCGCTGGGCGCGGCCCCGGGCGGCCCGTCCCGAGATCCTGCGATAGCGAAGTTTGTACCGCGTAAAGCGAGGTTAGTTTTGTAGTTCCCTTAGACCCTGTTTTTCACTCTGCCCAATAGATCATAGTTCCCAAGACCCCGTATTTTACACTTGAAGTCAGTTCCTTAGACCCCCTTTTCGGGGATTCGTGAGGCACACCCCGTCAAAATATAATTCGAGTGCCCCCCAGGGATAGATACATTCTCATGTTCACTGCTTCATGCTTGTCAACTTTTCAAATGTGTTTGTTTTATTATTTTCAATTTGAACATGTATCATTATTATTTATTGATCCTGGTGGGTGCTGTAGTAATCACCCATTCTATGAATAGATAACACATGCATATGTACACCACTGCTTTCAACCCTCATATAGTGAGTACATGTGCAACTCTCTAATAAAGGCTTGTTCATATATGGGGGGTTTTGAGCATAATGAGCTTCACATATTTGTATCTGAAAAGACACAGATAGGATGCATGGGAAGGACGTTTGTTGCACACAGCTTCCTTTTTCATCCCCACTTGCCATCATTCACACTTAAGAAAAGAAACGCTGCAGTTTCTCATATCATATGCAAACAAGCCTTTGCTGACATACATCATAGCAGGTCAGCCGGCTTGTGGTCAGCTAAATACCCCATTTTATTAATCACAGAGGATAAGTGAAATTGACTGTAAATCGTCCCCCATCCTCTCTCCCTCCTTCTCCTCTTCTTGGTCTCCTTTTAATCCTTTTGATATTTCTCATGATTGATTGAAATGGACACTCCTAAATGTCAAAATTGCCAACTCCAATATTCCGGCTCTTGTCTTCAACAAATATTTTCTTCTGTATGTGCAGTCCATTAGCGATTAAAGGGGCCAATCAGGCCTCTTTGGAAGGCATTAAAGAATTAAGAGCCCCATTTGTTGCATGAGCAGACATATGCCTTGAAGGTGTCTGCCATATTTAACAAAAAAACCAATGTTTCGTAGATTCTTTAGCCTACGGTATTGCTATGGTAGCATAATCAATGCAAGAGCCTATATGTTGTTGGTGATGATGATGATATTATACCTGACTGCTAAGAGAGCAATTGTATACATGAAGATAAGCAACCAATGAACGTACAGCTGGTAAGTCCTATCCTAGGGACTTGGTAATTACAGACAAATGCCTTACCAAAGGGCACTAGTGCAGTGACTTAGTTTAGAACATGGGAACTCTCATTCATCAGACCAGTGCTCTGCCATTGAGCTATCAAGCCTCTTATAAATCCCCAACTAGTTGAAATGCAATCAGGCTTTGAGCAAACTACTTCTAATCAAGGGTTGCCTTCAAGCAAGTGAATGTGTCATTTATAGGTCAGCAACCAGGGAACCTACAGCCTGAAGTTTTATCCAGGGGACTAGGTAATTGAGGACTCAATGCCTTACCCAAGTGTACACCAGGTACCTTTCAGTTCCAAGTCTGCTACTTTAAATCTTTTATTGCTGTAGCCCATTTGAGCCTCAATTCTCACGTTGTACCTAATGTTAGTGGAGAAAGAAAAGCTTACAGTATTTTATAATAAAATTCAAAATGAGTTCATGAATTATGAAATATGATATCAGTATGAAGATGGGCAATGAAATAAGAACAATGATTGAAATTGTTTCTCGTGACATTTACTTTGCCATGTTTTAAAAAAACAAACAAACTTGTTGGCACCATGAGGGTTAAACACTGAACAGTTATGCCTCTGTCCATCATTCTCCATATGGACAAAGATGCGTCCTGTGCCCTGTAACACAAAGCTTAGCAATTGACCATGCAATTAATTTTTGTGATTATTTGCATAATCTCAAACATCAATCGTACTATCAGTTGCCTGAGCTATGTATTACGGGAGCCCTGGTGCTAAAACTCACAGTGGGGGTTAAGGTACAGGTCACCTTGCTTGAAAGTGGTATTGCATCTATAATATCCCCACAATGGCATGAAAACCTCATCATGAAGCAATTTCATGTCTGCCCTTGCTTTCATTGCAAATGACTAAAATATGAGCCCTGGGGAAGGATGGGGGAATGCAATGATGATGCACCTTCCTGCTTTGAGTACCTGAGATGATAGGGTGGAGATGAAGAGAGGGGGAGGTGGGAGGGTCGTGCTGTGCCGGAGAAGGACCCAATTTCCTCTCCATTGATTCTTTCTCCTTGGTTCCCGATGGTTGTTATTACTGTCGGCCATCTATTGCCTTTGCCACTGACATTTTCGTCTGGGGCTCTCTCTTTCTTTCTCGCCTGCTACTTCATGTCAGGAAGACGTAGCCTGCAAATTACCAAGCATTTTATCCGCGGGTGCACTGACAATGTTGTAATTATCTCCTTGTTATTGTAGACTATATTGGCTGACCTCAGGAGGGAGTATAGGCCCATCCTCATTATCCTGAGTTTTCAAAATAGCCTGCCAAGTCTGGCCTGGGGAAATGAGCCAGATCACAACTAGCTCTAGGCAATTTGCAGCGAAGATGTAAATAGTGGACTATTTCACCCTTCAGCTTTGGATATAGCTTTAGCTATTATCTTTAATGTTTATGGAGGGCTTTGGATATAGCTTTAGCTATTATCCAAAGCCAAATAGGGCTTGTTCATGAAATAAGCTATTATCACCAGCTAATTCACCAGTGGAGTTGGACTCTGACTTTTATCTGCAATATAGCGTGAGCTAATTCTTTGAGCGTGCATGATGGATAGTGGAAACAGAAAACTTTGAACTTGCACTGTTTCCTTGAGAAGAGCTGATCACTCTAATATCTCAGACTGGAGCCTGTTCGGGCTAATGGGGATGCACCTCGTGAGTGAGGGTGGGTGTGAGGGTGGGTGTGTGGGGGGGAGGTGGGGTGAAAGATGAGTAGATAATAACGAGCAATAGAGCAGAAGTGAAAATATTACAAGGGCAGAAAGGAGAAGAGAGTTGAAGTGCAGGGAAACAGGTGAAACAGTGATAAATGTCAAAGAAATGGACAGATGAAGAGAGTGAAATCAAAAGTTGAAAGGGTACCAATCACCCAAAGTATTTTGCTCTGCTAAGGGTTTCATGTCACTGTACTGTATTCAAAATATGAGCTTCAACCATTTCTTCCTTAAAAAGATTTTGCAATAAACTATACTCTCCATGAACATTAAAGTAACTTGTGAGTAAACTAGTTGACGCATTCGTATGCGCTTGCAGTAGAATAGGGTGCACGGAACCCAAGTCTGACTTGGGTCCTGTGCAGAAGGTTTTTCCTTTGTTCTTTATTTTCTTCATACTCCTTAAAGAAAGGCCATGTAAAGACTTTAGGAGTTGATTTTATATATATATATACTAGCTGTACACAAATATTTCTCGAGGTGATTGGTACCCTTTATAGCAGAGAGACAAAATTTTTCCTGAAAAACAATGAGGTCTCAAGTCCATTTTGGAAGGTACAAAGATACTCATACCATCATATAAATCTCTCTTTTTTTTTTTAATGGTATTTGTTTAAATCTTTTTTTGCTTAGATCCATATCATGACATTTGAGCTATGCAGAATTAGAAAAGTTAAATATCCTTTACTCTTAGCAACTTATTTGTTTGATAAAACAGTAGGCTTTTAGTTTCATACTGTTTGTTTTATCATGTAATTTTGAAACAGAAGGCCTCTGATGCTCCAAGCTAAGTTCATTTTGTTCTCTATGTTTTATTTAAGGATAACTGAAATGACTTAACACACTGGTTGTCAGCTACCCCCCCCCCCAAAAAAAAAACAACGTCAAAATTAGAGGAAAGAGAAATAGAAAGAACGATTACTAATAAATTAGGATATGATGAAAAATAATTATGCACACATGAAGCTACTTAATTGTAAACATGGATTATTGTATCTCTGACCTAAACACTAATGTATCTTATTTCTCTGTCTCTCTCTTTACATATACTTGATGTTCACTTTGCCGTGCTGTGGTAAATGGTCCTCACTATTGGTACATCTCATGTACAGGTAAGTTTATTATTGAATGATTATGAGTTTTAATTGAAGATTGTGGAGGGTAGGAAAACATTGAAGAGTATTAAAGAAGACATATAGAAAAGTAATACAGAGAGAGAAAGGGAGAGAAAATAGACAGAGAGAAAGAGAGAGAGAGAGAGAGAGGGAGAGAGAGTGTGAGGGAGAGAAATAGAGGGTGATAGAAAAAGAGAGGAAGCAGATAGTAAAAGAGCTACATGTAGATCACTCAAGAGTGAAGTGATTATGGTAAGAGACAGAGAGGAGAAGATTAAAGAGCAGAAATGGTTTAGCACAAGGAGTGGGTGGACTATTTCTCAAGGAGATAGAGAGAGAGAGAGAGAGAGAGAGAGAGAGAGAGAGAGAGAGAGGATATATATAAATATATATATATAGAGAGAGAGAGAGAGAGAGAGAGAGAGAGAGAGGAATACATAAAGAGAGAAAGAGAGAGAGAAAGGGGAGGGAGGTAGAGAGAGCCAGAGAGAGAGATTTCCAAAGACATGGAGAAGAAGACAATTTCAAATATTGCATGATCATCAGTGAAAGGGATACATTTATATTGTGTTGACCAAGTGCATGTTGTTGACTGAGCAGATTATTACAATGTTATCCCGCCCCCTCAATAAGCGTATTTCTAATGACCCTGGGATCTCGTATGATTCAGCCAAATATATCACATTTTTGTATCTTCTCATTATGCCAACGTAGTTTACTCTTATTCTAGTGTAATTTGAGCATCACGTTCCGTCAACAATGTGAATCAAGAAGGGAAGAATCATACATCAACTCTTCTTGACTGTTGTTCGAAAATGGCTACTTGCATCTACTGCAAAAGATTGTAATAATGTCATAATGAAGTTTTTATGTACACACAATTCATTTTTAGATTGCTTGCTATATTCAGGTGCTTTGGAACAATTTCGTTCTGCAGTTGTTGAGGCTTTGGTTGAAGAAGGCTTTGAAAGTTTTCAGTTTGCAAAATAGGTGAAACAAGGAAAGATATTTCCAAGTTAGAATGGATATAGATAACAAGAAAACTTGGTTGCCTGTCTGGTCCTTAAAATGTGTGTAGTAAAATAAAAAATCTACCAAATGTTATATATATATTTCAAAATATATCTTGATTAATTGATTGATTGGTTCATGGTGTTGAAATGCACAAAAATCAGAAGTATGGGCTTTGCCCAGCCTCATCACATCAACTGAGCAAGTTTGAACAAAACCTTGGGAGGAAGATGATGGGACATTGATACACCGAAGGTGCTAATTGCCTAGGAGTGGAGCTTACTTTTTGTACTGCAAATGGGCAATTTCGAACAAAGCCTTTGGAGGAAGAAAATGGGGCCATTGATACACCAAAGGTGCTAATTGCCAGGAGTGGAGCTTTCGTTTCTCATTGCAAATGGACAAATTTTAAAATAAAGAATTTAGAGGTAGATATGGGGGCATTGAAACACCAAAGTTGCTAATTGCCTGAGAGTGGAGCTTTCTTTTTTCATTGCAAATGAGCAAATTTGAACAAAGCCCTCAGAATAAGATGACTGGGGGGGGGGGGGGGGGGGCATTGATATGCCACAAGTCCAAATTGCCCTGGAGCAAATGCAAATGGGTAAGTTTGAACAAAGCCTGACTGTGGAAGATGAATTGGATGTTGATAAGCAAAAGCTCAAAGTGCCCTTAAGCAGAGTTTTTCTTTTCTTACTTCAAATGGGTAAGTTTGAGCAAAGCCTGATTGCTGGAGGACGTGATACACCAAGGGTGCTAATTGCCTAGGAGTTTAGCTTTCTCGTCTCATTGCAAATGGACGAGTTTGAACCAGGGCATTGCTACATGAAAGTTGCGTGGGAGCGGAGTAGAGATCTCATGTCCTCCTTGACACTGTCCTCCAGAATACTGTTACACTTCTGAAATCTCACCAGACACAAACCAAGCCAGAAGGGATGCCAAGAGACCTTCGGGTAAAACTATCATTCCTTGCAGGTATTGTTGCAAATGCTTTTAACACAATCGCAGAGCCCTTCAAAAACAATTAAATCTTTCAATGAGGCAATTTCAGTACATCATCTTTCGAAATGTGCAGACATTACAATGACATATTACATAATCCAAACAAGATTTCTACAGGCAATACAATAGGATATTGCAATTGTCCTATAGATGATTTAGAAAGTAATTGTTATCAAGTTTTTTTTTAATTGAGGAAGTAATATTTCAATCTGATATTTTGGATAGAGGATACAAGCAGGAAGAGTGGGTGGCTGAAAAGCATGTACACTTAAGAAAAGGGGAATAGATTGTGTTTGTTCATTTGTTTTTGTTTTGTTGTTGTTGTTTTTTGTGTTTTTTTTTTTGGGGGGGTTACCTTCTTATGCTGGGCTCTGCTACCATGCCTTTCATAATTATCTGTTCTAGGTTGTCTGTCATATAAATGGTCCTCTTGAATGGAAACACTTAATCTCCTAAACTTATGTCACACTGATGCAGATTTATCAAGATGAACTTCAATTCTGTGGTCTTGCTTTGTTATGAATTTGATGGCTAAGTTATAACTTCAATATGTATTCACAGAAGCTAGTTCCATAGACTAGCATGCAAGCAGCTGGTGCCACTGGTGTGACAGTCTTTTCCTGTATTGAGACGTAGACCTAGTCTTAAAGACCACTGCTATTGTCATGAAGTAAGTCAAGATGTTGGTAGAAACATACAAAGCCTTCATTCTTATGAAACAGCTTAAGTAGTCTTGGCTCTGGATCAACTTTTAAAGATAAAGTTATGTTCTGGTCATGCGAATACATTGCAAAAGAAAATGTCTCAAAGCAATAGGGGAAGGCTGATCATATCTACAGAAGAATTGGTTATATACTGTGAGGTTTTGGAATCCTCAAAATGATAAGAAATTGACACAATCTCACTGAAAAAGCACATGCACTGTACACAGAAATGGGTATATGGGACTGCACACACATGTAGCATGAATGTTCAGCCCTAACACTTCAGCTATTTCTCATCATATTTCGAATGTGAGGGCATTTATAGAGCAATAAGTTTTAGGGGACATTTCTTTTATGACTGTTCTTCCAAACTGATTTAGAAGGAATGAGAAAGCTCACAAATTATTTTTCAGCTTTCCCAGAACTCACCCTTCTCTTTAACCACATTTAACCACATTCAGAATGAATTCCTTGTGGTTTTTCTCTTGTCACCACCCTATCCCAGCATTACGTTACCAAGCCCCAAAGATGCAAAAAGTTTGGTTAGAGAATGTGTAGGGCAAGCAAACCCCTTCCAGGGAGAGTTATGATTGTGGGAGGGAGAGAATGGATTTTGAAATTTATGATCGATTCATGCACGATTCTTGTTTTATGTAAATATGTAAATAATGCCTTCAGTCAATCTAGCACTTATTGTTAGGCTTGTAAAGGCTTGTAACTTACAAGCACATTTTCCCCTAAATTGTATAATAATTTTTTGCACATTTCATATTTTAGATGAAAATATAAATTTATGACATCAAGTAGCTTAGCACTCTGCGACACTTGTTTAACTTCTGCGACAACATTTTTATTTGGGTGGAATCCTTCACCTTTTAAAAATCATTTTAGTTAAGGGCATGCTCAGTTTATATTAATAATTGCTTATTTTGTGAAAATATGAATAAACCCCTTTAATAAATTTAGCACACACCATTTCTTCCTGAGCATATTTTACAACTAAATAGGATATGATATTGGTTCGTTCACCAACCACTTGAGTAATTGCCTGAGAAATATGAGAATGGTATACAAATCTTTGAAACCACAACATATGTTCTAAAAAAAAAATAACTGGTAGTACTGTATTTAAGCCATCTAAATCAATATGAACATGCCGGGAAGATTGTGGTAGTATTTTACAGTTTGATCCAATTACATTTCGAAGTTATTTTGCTAGGAAAATGAGTCCTGTCTTATTCCATTTGTCCTTTCTGTGATGTTGTATAAGACAAGTATAAACCTCCTGTAAAAGGAAAATATTGCACAATACAAGCTTATTTCACTTCCCTTTGCACATTCAGTTCATGCCCATGAATCCAACTGCACACTATTCAATCAACTGTGATCCAATTTTGAAAATAAATTGCATTAGCATTCAATATGGACATTTGAGCAAATAAAGTCTTTCTGATTCAGGTTTTGAACTATGATACGAATAATAAACGTAGGAAGTTGGTGCTTTGTCAGCCTTCTACCAGGAACAAGGGCCAAATCACTTTCAAATTGTAGGCAGTCATAGGACTGCTTTGACCTCACTACAATTTGCAGTTGATTTGGCCTTTCCTCTGACTTAGAGGGCTCACAGTAGGCCGTAATTTCGATTTCACTATCTATATGACTATTTCAAACCTCAATCAAAAATATTTTAAGTCTTTAAATATTTATATCAAATGATATATATTCCATTTTCTTAATAGAATTTGATAGCAGACTGATTTTATAGTGCACAGTGGGCTTTAGCAGATTATATTTTTTCAATATCAGCCTTCAGGGTCCAAGTTGTGAGAGGCGTATTTTATTCAAATTATCTAACTCTGATATGAAATTACTAGGAGGAATGTGATAGTATTTTGAAATTTAATACACTTATAATTGAAGTTATTTCCCGAGATTGATGAAATTCATATCTCTTTTATCCCTGTATGATAGTATACTATTAATACATGGTTGGGAGTGCGTTAGTGCGATCTGGCAACACAAAGGTTTTTATCGTGGTGTACTAACACACGAGGCGTAGTTAGTTAGACACCACGATAAAAACCTGCGTGTTGCTGGATCGCACTAACGCACGAACTCACAACCATGTATTAATAGTTTTATAAAACGGGTCTACAATTTTAGTGTTTTCTTACAATCTTAGTGTTTGATCCGGATTAGCCGTGCGTTAGTCCCCTCGCCGTGCGTTATCACTTTTTTTTTGCACGGTCACGTGATGTTATTTGACCAATCAGGATGGCTACATTCTTGAACCTGTTTTATAATGATCAGCGGCATCTTTGTAACGGCCTTAGGACAAATGTAATTTATTTGTCTAAATTAGATATGAACTTACCGAGAGAAAATAATGTATAACTAATATTCCTGTTTAACCTCAATATATTTGGTTATCTTTTTACTCCTCCATACAGTGAGATTCCTCTGTTTCCATATCAAAGTTTTGGAGGCAAATTTTAAAGATTTTTTATTCACTTAATCTCACTGTGATATGAACATACTGTTCCAGGAACAAAATGGCAATATTTGCACTTAAATCCATTTTCACTTGGACTTGCAGTTTTAAGGCTGTTGCACTTCAAATGCTCTAGAAAGATGAGATTAGTGCCAACTCTTGCAGTGATAAGAAAAAAACCACCCAAAATGACAGTGTGATAGAGGTTTGACCTAAGTACACAGTTTTGTCTGAAAGCCAAAAGTGTAAAGCAACAGCAATAACAGCAGCCTCTGTGTATCTTGAGCTTAGCTCATGTAACTTTGATGTGCACCTATAAAGAATTAGTGTGCAATTCTGTAATTTATTCCTATTACTCTTGAATTAGTCCCACTAGAAAGATGGGAACGTGTTTCATATCATCAGTGATTAGGGACAATTTTTCTAAACCATGGCATATCTAGTTCATCACATGATATAGACTTACTAAGTAGAACATGAAAGCATTTTCATTACATGTATAGGTCATTGCCCTACATCTGTTACATGTCACTTTTCCAAAGGTTCATAATTTTGGAGGTTCATAATTCTGAAAATGAAAAAGGGTTCATATTTTCAATGGTTCCTAATTCTGAAAAGTTATGTAGGGCTCTATTGCATTTTCAGAATTACGAACCTTCGGAATTGTATAGAGGTATAGAGGTCAATTTTACTCCTTACAAATGGCCTTGACATGCAAATGCACAAATTGTAATTACAAATTGGCTTATTAGGAAACCCTATGTAATTTTTGGAATTATGAACTTTCAGAATAACAAATGTTTAGAGTAATGCATCAAATGTTCGGAATTACGACCCCTACTTCCTTTTTCAGAATTATGAATCCCTTGCTATGGGAAATTTATGTCTCAGAATTTTAACCTTTGGAAAAACGAAACAAGAAACCCCCTGTCATCAAGGGCAACTTTTAAAAACCACAGTCTATCTTCATGTAGCTAATCTAACTGCCATATGAAATTATTTAGCATGATGTGGTAGTATTTTGCAATTTAAGTACATTAAATTTAGGAATAAATTACCTTAGAAAGATGGGATTTCTGTCTAAGACTATTAGCATGGGCCTCTTCTCAAACTTGTGGCACATAGATTTTGTTACAATCTAACCCTGATATGAAGTAACCAGGTGATAGGTTTAATGATTTGTAGTTAAAGGATATATTTTAGCTCATGTAGCTTATGCATTGGTCTTTTGTTTTATGACTTACATTGGCAGTTCTGGAGACATTTTGATTGATTTTCTTATTAGTTTGCTTATGATAAACCAGACACAGGCAGATTTAGTGGCTAGCACTATATGCTTACTCATTTAGCACACTGAGGCATAAATCTTATAGTATTGTTTCATTTTGTCTGGACTGAGAGTCACAAAAAAGGCTACTGGTATTAACCAATTGTCTACACGGACAGGATGGTTGCTGTATTGAGCATAGGGGATTGAAAAAATTCAGTAGTCAGTGGATTTTGAAAAAATATCATTTGATGGTAATGTTTTGAAGATGATCCACATTCTGACCTAGTTCTTCTCCAGCCAATGCCAGGTGTACCTGACTTTCATAAGCTGTCCTGGTAGTCTCTTTATCCCTCATTAAATTTGGTGCTTAAAGAAAGAGTTGAATTCTGGGCCCTGTTTCATAAAACTTGTTGTCAATAACAACTGCACCATTTCTATGACAAATTTGCTCTCAGCCAATCAGATTCAAGGATTTCAGTAGCTTATAACTGTCATTGTAACTTGTTATTGATAACAAATTTTTTTTTTAAACAGGGCCCTGGTTATGAAATTACACTGTGAAAGAAACTGCCTCCAAGCTATTTGAGAGCGCTGATTATGTGGTAATTAAAACCAGGTGTCTACTGTGCCGTTTTGTAATCGACAAAATGATGAGAAATGACCCAATACTACTGAAAAACACATACAAAAATGGGTATATGGGACTACACACAGAGATGAACGATTGGTCCAAACACTTCAGCTATTTCTCATCATATTTCGAATATGAGGGTATTAGAAGAGCAATCTATCTCAGGGAGCATTGCTACTATGATATTTTTCCACACTGACATAAATAGAACGAGAAAGCTCACAAATTATTTTTCACCTTTATCAGAACTCACCCTTCTCTTTAATGCTGTGCATATAGCCTCTGAGAACCAGGGTTCTATAAGACCCTCTATCTGCTCGTGGTATTTGGGTGAGACAGGAGCAATTATTGGCCTTTGCTTTTAGTGGCACCAATGGTAGCAAGTGATAAATGAAAAGAATGGGGAAATGAGGGTGGGGCAGGCGTATCAGAGAAAGCTTGGAGTGCCCTTGTAAGACGTGCTTGGTGTTCTCCAAGAAGGTACAACCCAAGAAACAGGCAAGTCCTCGAGAGAGCTATGCAAAGTTGCACGAATCCGGAGAAAGTTTGTCCACGGGGTCGCCAGAAGTCAGAGACGACTTGAAGATACCTAACAACAATTACAACAATAGTCTATA
This sequence comes from Heliocidaris tuberculata, assembly GCA_025618425.1. NCBI lineage: Eukaryota > Metazoa > Echinodermata > Echinoidea > Camarodonta > Echinometridae > Heliocidaris > Heliocidaris tuberculata. The sequence continues at coordinate 27,478,571 of CM046848.1, forward strand.
AGACTCGAGATGCAGCCCCTCCTCTGCTTGTAGCATTTGGGTTTGCTGCCAATTGAGATTGAGGTATCAGGATGTGGAGGATAAGATGGAGGGAATTGCATCGCTTATTTTGTAAGATTTGCTAATGGGTAGGGAACAGAGCCTCTTAGAATGGGTAACATTGAGGTTAAGCAGGTGTATTGCTGGTGGTTTAATGTCATTAGCCCTACAGAAATTAGTGGGGATGGGATATTATTTTTTACTGCTGAAATCTGTTTGACAACTGCTCAGCAGTCCTATTCATAGTCTTATAGAACTGCTCTGAAGTTCTCCATTCCTATTAGTTTTTAGGTTAAAGTTTTAAACGTATTTCAGGGTGAAGGATTGGTGACAATTAAAATGCAAAAATCAAGGGTGATGTTATGGTTGGGGTTAAAGTTGGAAGATTTTTGATTTCGTGGAAAAAAAAAATCTTCTAATGGGCTAATGGAATCTGTTACCTTCTAGAATGGTGCTGATCAAGCCCCTCGTGTGGTGGTAGCATCTGGATTAAACGGGTGTAATTATTGAGGTTTTCAGGCGATGAAATTTCAGGAATCTGGGATGGAGGGTGGAATGGTGGGGGTAGTGTCTTTCACCTTCTTGACTGATGACATTAAACCCCTTTCCGGTTAAAGAGAAGGTTGAGTTCTGGGAAAGGTGAAAAATAATTTGTGAGATTTCTCGTTCTTGTTATGTCAGTTTGGAAGAACATCATGGTAAAAATGTCTCCTGAAAAGGATTGCTCTTCGGATACCCTCGTATTCGTAATAAGATGAGAAATGGCTGAAGTGTTTGGGCCAGACATTCATGCCACATGTGTGTGCAGTCCCATATATACTCATTTCTGTGTGGAGTAGATGTGCAGCAAGATTGGGTAAATTCTTAACATTTTGATGATTCCAAAACCTCACATTATAAAACAATTCTTATGTAGACATGATCAACCTTTCCCAGTCCCGATGACAATTTCTTTCACAATGTGATAGCATGACCAGAACTCAGCTTTATCTTTAAACCCCCTTTCAGGTTAAACAGGTGCAAGGATTAATCCTTGCTACCGGTAGAATAGGAATATTGGGGGTGGAATGTGGAATACGGAAAGGAGGGGATATAGTTATAACCTCTTGATCCCCTTGTATCTGCTAGTGGGAGTTGTTCTTTAGAATTAACAACTTAGTTCCTCATTTGCTCGCGGCATTGAGGTTAAACAGGTGCAATTATTATAGTTACCTGCAGGTAGCATTGTAAAGTTGAAGAAAGGTGAGTTGCTTGAGGTGTCAAACTATAGAGTTGTAACAGGGACAAAAATGACTACATGTATGTTTTAATCCTGATTGATCCCTTCTAGTGCCCCTAACTTTATGAACACTTATCGTAGTCGCAATTCTGCATTTCATTGTTGCTTTTGGCTTTAAATATCTCCTACGTGAATAACCTTCAGAGTTTATGTATTTTCCATAGACTAAAGCTTGGGTTATCCCAACCTGGGTATTTAAGAGGTTAATTCTTGCTGGTATAGTTGATGGAGTGATGTGGTGCCTTGCCCTTACATCAAGATATTTAAATACAAATCATTTGAATTAGATTGAGGAATGAGGAAACACGGATGAAGTACTCAGTATATGGGTAATATGTCTCCCGGTAGCATCTAAATAATTGGTGAAAAGGTGATTGATGTTGTATGCTGGAGGTGCCAGTTAGTATGCAGATGACTGACTTTGACTGTATTTCATTCACCTCCATATATGCCAGTGAAGTCAACAGAGCATCTATCTTCTGGCTTACAAAGCTATCAAGTACACCCTTAGCGAAAAGGTCAATATTTCCATACAGCTTTTCACTTAATTTTGTCTGTTTTTATGGGAAACTGATTTGCACCCGTGTACATATCACAGAATATCTACTCCATCATAAACTTCATGCTTTTATCTTTGCAAGTGGCTGGTTACAAAGTTGCAACTGCAATATTTATACTTGAGTAGGTGTCGTCACTTTTGTGAGGTACTGTCTACTGTGAACTATTAAAGATATTAGATAGTTTTGGGAAGCTCTCAAAAACTTTTCGTGAGATTTCTTTGATTTTACTTAATAAACAGCACGGTACTAACATAACTAAGATGCTGTGAAGTTTTTTCCTCCTCAAGTGAAATATTTATCGAATGAGAGGTGAAAAGTAATAAAAATCCCTGGCCCAAAAAAGAGGGGATGTAAATTCAAACAACGGCCACACACATTACGCACATAGGGATTGCTGTGTGTTATAGAATACGCTGCACACAGTGCGAAGCGCTGGGTTTATTGTGCGGGGAACCTTCGGGTGGATATGGTCTTAGCGTGAGGCAGTGAAAAGCCGTTACCAAGCGTTTCTTACAGATATTTACACTAAAATTTGTTCGAAATCGTGAATGGAATGTTAAATAATCTCGTACATGTGTCTTATGATAAAAGGAGAATAGTATGTGACTATGTTAGATAAGTTTCTTGCCAGCCTTGTTTTTGCTACCGAGACTGTCTGTGAGCTTTAAACACTGAATTCTCTAATGTCCACTGACTTAATACAGAGACCACTATGGGTAAAGAGACTTTGGCTCGTATTCTCGAAAGCCACCTTACTTAAAGCCAGGCTTAAACCTTGCCTAAGTGCGCAGATTTAGGCGTCTGAATTATGGAATGCCAAATGTCACCCTTTTAATCCTACACAAATCACCATTGTTCTGAAACCAAATGCAAATACAAATACTTGTCTTAATAAAATTGATTTTCGATGTTCATTTCACATCAAAAAATGATTCTTTAAATTTATCAAGTTACATAAATAGAGCAATTTATATGAAATTTTGGGGTTGACAAACATTTACCAATGACTTTCCATGAATCATCGGCCTAAGATAAGCCAGGTTTTCCAGAATACAGGCCTTTGCTATCATTGTCATGAAATATTATTAACCGAAACAAGTTTTTCAAAGAAATTTTTAATCGGTTGGTGTAAAAAGATTTGTTATACTTTGTAGCATTCACTATGTCCGTATGTATTTTTTTTTCCCTTCGAGATTTAAGATGCGATAGTGTTCTCCGGTCATCACAGGTGATTGGTTGAAAGCCACTGGCTTGTTGATCGCAAACCCATCAAAATCATACAAATGGAAAGGAAGATGGGCTCAGCAAAGTAGAGTTGGACAGTGATGGAAGGGATGATCAGAATGTCCTTCCTAACTGATTAGGGGTAAAAAGATCAGCTGACATCATTTGGTCAGTGTTAATCTGACAAGGGTATAGACAGGGGCATCAATCCTGAAGGTGAGTAAGAGGTAAGTTGCGGCAGTTGCCCCATAATTATGAGATGGAATGTATAGCATATGCAGTGTCTGCTTCCAAATCAATGTTTTTGACCCCTAATCCTTTGGCAAGGCATTAATCTATATTTGCCACTCTCAACCCAGGTGAATTAAATGGGTATCGAATAGGAGGAAATTACTCCAATGCTTGAGTGCCTTACCATGGTAACTTGGCTAAAACCAAAAGTATATGTACTTAGTGCCTTGAATCCTCGGAGAAAGCGCAGTACAATCCAATCCTTATAATAATAATAATGATGATAATGATATGTTACATTTATATAACGCATTATATGAATACTTCTAAGCATTTTACAGTGTTATTTATTATTACCCCATGTCTTTGGATTTCAAGCCTGCACACAAGTGTGCAACATCTCCACTCCGTAGGGAGCATTCCTACCATTTTGCACTGTTCACATGTATGCATGTAGGGCAATGGCAGACACGTTCACATTGACTTTCGGCAATCCTCACAGGTACCCATTATCTCCTGTGTAAGAGTGGCAATGTAGAATAATGTCTTACCAGATGATGTTATTATGATTAATTCCTGAGGATGAATTGATACTCCTGTTTGTTTGTATGTATTGGTAATGGGATGAGATGTTGTACTTACCTGGAAGAATCAAGTTAGTTCTGTCTGGCAATCTCCAAAGTCAGTGACCATCACAAGCTGATCTACTGCCCTTAATCACTTGCATTACATCATGGTTTTTTAATACATAATAGTTTTGTATAGTTAGAATAGGAGAGAATAATTTTTGTTGTGAAAGTTCTCCACAGGTGAGCAGCTATGGCCTATTTTCATGTCTGGGGAGAATGTTTGCATGTCTGCATGGGGATAATGGGTTCACATTTTCTCCCACTGGGATGTTGATTTTAATTCATTCTTCCCTCCGCAGGACCCAAGTTCATACAAATTTCCTAAGGTTTCACAACGTGCGCTGAGATTCAGGAGGGCATTAACTCCACAGCATATGATTTACTGCCCTTATGGCTCTCATTGCATGATACAGAGTGTTTACCAGTGTGCATTCTTGATTCCCTGTATACACCTAGAGGCATTTTAACCCGTTGACTACTGAATCCTCTCATTCCCATAGGCTTAATACAGGGGCCACATGGTTCCAGTAGGCGATGGGTTAAATGAAAAAAACTATGTTCAGGTCAGAAGAAGTATTGTTGGTCTGTGTAATTTCTATTTTTGTTCAGGTCAGAAGAAGTATTGTTGGTCTGTGTAATTTCTATTTTTGTAAAGCATGGCATTCAACAGCAAGTATGTGGTAATATCATGGCTAGATGTACAGAAATTCTGTCAATGTCCTGAAAAGATATTGCAAAGCCTTAATTGTATACCATGCTGCTATTTTGGGGCTGTATTTTGACGTGTAAGGTGATTGGAATGACTTGAACCGGGGAAAACCGGCAAGGAAATTCAAGACAACGTCACGATGAGTGGTCCGGTTGATGTTACCCCTGCGTCCTCCTCTGAGTGCCGTCAAGGATCTCGGCCGATGGGCCTATCCCAGGGCAGATTGGCAACATGAGCCGACTCTCCGTCCACGAGGATTGTGCACGGTGAACTCCTACCGACCAGATATTATTGGCAGGAATATTTTAAAAAGCAGGCCCCCTGAGGGCTGCAAAATATGGAAAGAGGTCTAGGGTAGGGTGTCAAAAAGACTCAAGCTTGTTGATGCATAACTGCTGCTGTACACAGTGCCAGTTTCAGGGATATGTTGACATCAATTGATTTTGAGCTGATTCTCTTAAATGTTCATACCGGAAGAATACAAATCTTTCCAGCTTTAGAGATGTGCGAATTGTGTAACCCTAATGATGAAAGTTTTAGAAATAACAAATTCAAACACAGGCAAAAATGAGTCATAACATTAAAATATCTGTCACTGGAAGCAAAGTACCAAAGGTAATAATTTTCTGTGATACTTCCATTTCCAGCATGTTTTTTTCTAACATACCAAAATATATCAATTCAAAATTTGACCATAGGACTAAACTTTTTAAAATATCAAACAGTACTTTTAATGGACAGATAGAACAACAAAATATTTGGCCCTTGTTTATTTGACATTTTCCCTTTCTTTTTTTCCTGGCATTATTAAAGGGAAAGTCCACTCTGATATCAACTTGGTATTAAAAGAAGCAGAAAATTAAAGGAAAAGAGCAGTAAAAGTTTGAGCAAATTCTGATAAGATATAAGAAAGTTATGAATTTTTGAAGTTGTAATCAAGCAAACACAAATTGGCAACTCCGTGATGTATCTTGCGAGCTCATCTCCCATTTGCTGCTGTTTGTACTGAAAAAAAATCTTAAATTTCCATTTCAAACATTTTAAACAAAACCTGTATGATACAAATCTATTCCCTCCTCAAAAACAAAGAAAATGAAAATTTATGAATTTTTTTGTACGGTGCAAATGGGAGAGGAGCTTGCAAGATACGTCACATTGCCATGTTGCCAATTTGTGCTTGATTGCTTACAAATTCACATATTCATAACTTTTTATTTCTTATCAGATTTAGTGCAAACTTTCATTGATCTGTTTCTTTAATTTTTCTGCTTCTTTTAAAAGAATTTAATATCAGGATGGACTTTCCCTTTAAAGATTATCTTTGGTGTGGATGCCAGAAACTGGAATGTATAGAATAGAGTTATGATGAGGATGGGCAAAATCCCGTCCAAATATGTTTTAAAAATGGATAATAAATTGAAATAATGATTCAGGAGTGATTCTTAGAAGATGTTTTTTTTTTTTATGGGGTATATAAAGGAACAACAACTTCCCACCCAACAGTTTTTTTGAAAAATGGATAATAAATGGAAATGATGATGATTAAGCAATAATTCTTAGAAGAAGATGTGTTTTTCCTGATGGTGGTGTATCCTTAAACCGGGCTATGAGGAGAAACAGATGTGACATTTGTATCCAAGAAGGCATGTGTAAATAGCGCGAAGGAAAGACGATGTATCATCCAATAATGTTTGAAAAATGGATAATAAATTGAAATGATGATGATTAAGCAGTGATTCTTAGATTCTTAGAAGATTTTTTTTTTGTGATGGTGGTGTATCCTTAAACCATGCTACGAGGAAAAGAAGATGTGAAATTTGCATCCAAGAAGGCATGTGCAAATAGCGTGAAGGAAAGACAATGTATCATCCAATAATGTTTGAAAATGGATAATAAATTGATATGATGATGATT